>JAPZDY010000023.1:10520756-10542884 GCA_029783645.1 Ctenochaetus hawaiiensis
AGTGTGTGGGTGGCAGTTGAAGATCCTTTTGGTTGAGGGAGTTCAAACAAATACACACACACACACACACACACACACACACACACATACCCAACCTCCCCCTAAAACACACTCTGTGAATGTTTGGCTGTGCCAGCTGTGTGAGCTCGAGGCTGGGTGTGGGGTGTATACAACTGTCTGACAGACTGCATGGTGTGTATACACATAATCATAAACAGAATCTAGAGCGGAAGTGCTGATCACCTAGATGTGCTTGACCATATGACCCAGGGCCCGAACTGTTATGCTTTCACTACGTGTAATACTTGGCCCATACAGCTGGAGGAAACACTGGGTGCTGCACTGGACCACAGCCAGAGGAAGTGTTTGTGAGACAGGACACACGTGCTGGAGAATTTCTCTGATTCCATCTTTTCGTTTATGGTCTTGTATGCAAGTAAATATAAATTATCCAAAAGTCTGTTTGCATGTCTGCAAATGCAAATGTGTAAACATGTCTGCGTCCAAGTCTTTGATGTTGAGTACACTGGCACTGCACTGCAGTGAACTTGAGAGAGAGTTTCACTGTGACCCACATTCTTGTGTCAAAAACGTCTGCCTTTATATATAACTGCTCTCCAAACAGAAGAACTGAATTATATTGTTTTGTTTTGTAAAAGTGGGGAAACTCTCTCTGAACTGTCTACTTGTTTGAAGAGGAGCTTCTTAAATTTGTTTAGAATGAAACTGCAACAGCTTTGGTTGAACACCTGAGAGAACAAATGAACGGCTCACCTGGATTTTCAGGGCTGTCATACCACACAGGTGAGACATGCATTGCTTTTAAAAGCACTCAAGAGCCTGCTTTTATAGGATGACAGCTTTACTTTACCTGACGGATTTATAACTTAAAGCACTCATGGCTGAGTGTCTAGGAGCAACAGAACTTATAAAAAACAAGTGACTGAAATGCTTAGCATAGTCAGGGTGTACACTAAAGCAGCGTGGCGCAGGTCACCAGGCGGCCGTACACAGATAGAGAGGCTGTCTAATGACTTTATTATCCAAATGTCGCTTTCTCTTTCTCTGTGTCTGCCCCTGTGTGAGCGTCTGTGCATGAATGAATGGAAGCTGGCCTGTGACTTGCTAGCACTTCATGTCATTCCAGCTTTCAACTCCTGAAGGGCCGAGAAGCCACTGTGAACTCCTTGAGCAAACACACCGGAGCAAGGAGAGGGAACAGTGCAGAATGAAGATTTAGCAAACATGCCCGTTTGAACCGGAAATATTCAGCGGGTTTAGAGCTCATAGCTGTTTGAACCGCTGCGGAGAACACTAGAGAGGGACCTGGCAAATATGCGTGTGTTTGAAGGCCAAACAGTGTTGGAGGCAGAGCCCCCATGGGGAATCTGACAGTGGAGTCTCCACTATGCTGACAGTTTAAATAAGAAGGTACAATAAGCTCAGTCATCGAGGAAAATATCCCTTCATCCCATTAATGAAGACTAGGTGCCTTTCCTAACTGAAAAATGGGAAAAAAAATCTTTTGCACTTATAGTGGTGCATATTATACACTATACTGTACATACACATGCCCCACACTGTGAGGACCAGAGAAAGACATTCATTATCCCATTCTTTAATGGCATGAGGTGCCAGGCTCATTGACTGACAGAGCTATCTAGACAAGCATGAAAGTTTAGGCAGCATGTGACTCCTCTGACCCGTAAAAAATCTGTCAAGTTTATTGGTTCAATTAAGGTGAATCTTCTTTTGTATCCTTCTTTTTTATCCTACAACAATTTCAAGTTTAAGTTCATTAGAACGTCAACAACTGTTGTGCAAACTTTAAATAAGACCCGCTATTGGTTCTCCATGAGTTGCAGATTATTCCAAATAATAGCAAAACTGAAATAACTTAAGATGACCTTAATCAAAACAGTAGGCGATATCAAAAAATAAAACCCATCTTTATAGCTTCTGTGAAAAGTGGTGTGTCCTCTCTGAACCTATTTAAAACGACATGTCTGTCAACACTTGAAATGAATGTGATCATCTGTCCATGACACAGATTGCTGTGCCACAGAGGACAGTCATCTGCAGTCCTAGACAGAAGCTTTTGAAGTGAGACCACAGCACACTCCTTTCCACCCAGTTCTCATGGCTTTCCCTTTAAATAGAGCATGACATCAGCCTCTGCGCAGGTCTACCGGCCCGAGCCCAAAACAAATGTGTCCAAACAATGCCACATCTGGAGCGAAACCCAGGAGTGAGAGGGGAAGAGCAGGAATGTAGCGGAAAAAGGGTTGAAAAAGGGAAAGCAGTCCTAAAGCTGTTTAGCTCTAGGACCCCAGCCAAGGCGTCTGGGGATGTGCCTGAGCTATAATTTACTGGTGATTCCCCATGCTTCCCTCCCACCAAAGACCTGATGTCACTGTTGCAGACATAAGTGTCAGGAAGAATGAAACTGTGAAGTGATTTGCCTTTCTTAGTGTCATGCAGTGATGTCTGCTCTCTTCTTTTTTTTATCCCACTACACTGAAAATTCCACTACAGTTCATCAATCCTGAGTAATGTCAAACAACTGCAACAGGCAAACGCCAACCACTGTGTTTCTTGTATGGTGGTAACCCAGCTTAAGCACTTCAACCTTTAACTTCCAGAAGTCTGCAAGGATGTTTAGAGGGAAAAGTAATTTCTTGTTTGATTTGGCGAATTCTTCTGACATTTTCTGCACAGATGCAGGAGATTGTCTTCTCGAAGTCTTTTCAGGCAGCCTGTTCTTGTTGTCCCTGTCAGAAGCAATCAGAGCTCCTGGGTCTGCATTCACACAGCAGAAGGATCGGAGGAGCAGGCAAATATTCAGGCCAATTTTCTGCCTGTTGGATAAAGTGTCTAATAAACACATGATGGCTGACCCAACAGTTATTTGTCAGTAGACACATAGTTTACCACCTCCAATCTGACAGAGATATTTGGACTTATTGTCAAAAATTGATAAAATCTTTGCAACCATACAGAAGCTCATAAACACGCATGCACACACAAGTCTGTGTTCTGTGAGTTGATTTGTGTGGGTGCTCAGGGGGGCTCTTAGATTGTAGGTGTGACCTGACATAAAGAGACGTACGGTAGGATGGAAAATATGCCGAAGGTGTCCTGTTTGAAGAGGAAGATACAGATAGGGAGGAACGGAAGGAGAAGAAGGGGGTGGGAAAAGAGCTGAGGAACTCTACTCAACTGGAAGTCATGTGTTTTACATCTGCACTGCGCTGAGTCTGCTCAGTGTAAGAGGCCTCAGCCTCCAAACAGGTCTAAACCTATTTGTTGAGGAACAAGGTGATCAGTTGCAGCGCCACCAGCTGGAAGGAGAAGAACAGGATGGAAGACAAAGTAACTGGTAACTCTGATACAGCTTACAGATGCATCAGAAATGCTTGAAATAAACAGGTGCTCAGGAAGCTGCCTGGCAGAGCAATAAAGAATGGATACAGGGCTGCCAAGGTGGTTCAAGCAGGTCTAATCTGAGAGCGTCCTGATGTTACAAACAAAACTTAATAGAACAAAACTTTTAAGACTTAATGAACTCATAAAAATGACAGGGATGCATTATAGGGATTGCAGGAAAAAGAAGAAAAAACAAAAGTATAGGTATTGTAATCAAATGTTAAGTTCACTAAATCTAGACAGTTGTGGGAACTAAGTCGGAAAAAATTAACCATGTCTCAAACATCTACAGCCCAACTAATGAAAAACATGATATTTTTTCCATTCAAGCTGTGTAAAGACATTTGCCAAACATCATTGTGCAGGTAAATAAAACCTGTTTAAAAAAGGCAAAGTGAAGATAGCTGATACCCTGGATGTTTCCATTATCAGTTCTACCAATGCTGAGATTTTTAAACTGTAGATCTATATCTGATGATGTTTAATTAACAGAATTCAATACATATCAAGTTTACATAAAATGATCCTTTAGAGTCCTCAGAGCTGAAGTTCAAGACTTGCTATTACTTTAACAGAACTTGTGGCTCACAAAGGGGCTCTTGTGCTGTTCAGTGTTTGTTTCTGTCTGTCAAGTTTGGAAATCAATATTTGACACAGTTTTCATCAGCTGACACACATAATTTCTTTTTTATGATTGGAGCTGAACTCTTAAATTATTCATGAAGCTAAAAAATATTTCAGCAAAGTCATAAAGGCTTGGCTTTGTAATGTATTTATTGAAAAAAAAAACTTGCAACAACTCCAATACTCTCAAAGTTTTGACTGCAAGCACATCTGGTGAACCTGTTAAATGTATCCAAATGTGCCATTTAGGTGTGAACCATAAAGGACACTACTTCCTCATTTATTTCTCACCTTCTTGTTTTCTTTTTCTTTTTTTGTTTTTGCTGAAGTTCATAAGACAAAACTTTGCAACTGTCCTTTATTTAATCCAAAACATGAAGAGAGAAGAAAAGCTGTTCCCATGTGCCACATCAGTTAAACTTCCATGGGAAGAACATCCACAGAATGTTGATGCCAGCTGTCAGTTCAGCTGTAATGAAAACAGCATGGTGTGGCATTGTCTTCACAGTCACCCGAGTCACACATTTAGCTCTTCAATACTTCAATAGTCAGTCTGACAATAAAATAAACTTACAGCTTCTATGATATCTAAGATGACACTAGTTTGAATCTACAAATCACTGCTGAGAAAGTGTTGACGAGATCAGATTAGATTCTATTAGATTCCTGGAGGCATTTGTGTCCTTCGCTGTATGATCACTGTTTGGTAACTGCCCTTAAGTTGTTGAGTGCTTAAAATATGAAACTGGTGAGTGTTACAGATGGACAATAAGATGCATTTTCATTAACTCAACCCTTCCTTTAATTGTATCTCAGCCAATTTCTCAACACCATCACACTGGTGATAAGGGGCAGATCAAATGACTGACATGAGCATTTACCTCTGAGGTTAAGCTTACTGATCAGCTTTCACTATTGAAGCCTAATGAAAGTCAGCTCGGCCCTGTCAGGAGTGAGGCAGAGAGGTCAAAAGTCGTGACCGCATCAGTCAACAAGGGAATTAAGAGATGAATAACCTCCCGGCTCTTATGTAACCTTAGTGACTGCTCTGGACAGTACCTGCTGAGCTGATAATTAACCAAACTTATGGTCATTTTCATGCCTCGTTGACACTGAATTAATACTTATGGTGGACAGACTTATGGCCTCAGTAACTGGCTGGGAGATTATGATTAGCAGACTTAGTAAGGTAAGATTAAAATGCAAATGTGTACTATTAATCACAGAGAGAAAAAAACTCTCTTCTCTCACACTTCCTGGTTCTCTTTCTGTTCATTCTTCAGTCCCCATAAACTCTTGCAGTGAAGTCATCCTGCCTGTATACATTTTTCATCACACGATCCCTTTGAATGTTTCCTTAGAAGACTCACTTTAACTATGACCTGCTGTTGCTAGTGTTGATCTTTCCATACTTCTCTGTCCCAGTAATCATGCATGAGTGTGGCGGAAAAGAGGGGGCGGTGGGGCCGTCAGGGGCTATAGAGTTACATTACTGTAGAGCGTGAGAGGCAGGAGGTGGTAGCGGGGTCAGGGGTCACTGTGCCCTGACAAACAAAATGAGCCACCCAGTGAGGAAGTCAACAAGAAATGCTTCCCCCCCCACAGCACCACGAACCCTAGCAACAGCAGCTCCTGGCAAACATGTGTGTGACAAATGTGCCATCTGAACCAATGACAGGGTCTCAATCATCGCCACATGGGGTTGCCACACAAGCATGTCACACAAACACAGCAGAGAGGGTGGGTGATGGCAGGGGGTGAAGAGAGAGAGAGAGAGAGAGAGAGAGAGAGAGAGAGAGAGAAAAGGGGGGAGGCAGCAGAGACAGCAGACACAATAAAAAGATAACAAGGCGGATATTGATAGAATATGTCAAGTATTGTTGTTATGGAAAAACAACAACATTGAACAAGCTTCCCAAAAGGCTCACTGGTGGTCTGTTTACAATACACACACTCTCATAACAGAGCAGTTTGCAGCGGGAGGGTTAAAAGTTGTCATGACTCCCTGTTGAGAAAATCATGGGAGACTTGCTGCTGTTTGCTGGACTGCAATCAAGCAGGTTTTACTGTCGGTTCTGTTGTTGCCCCTTTGGGACTTAATGACCAGCAAACAGTCTCATGATGGCCTCCTTCTGCCATTCCTTTCTACTAAAATCCCCTTAAATACACACTGTTTTGACTGACAGAGCAGTTGAAGCCAAACTGGAAGTTCACACACACACACACACACACACACACACACACACAGCACTGCTTTCTTTTTCTTCTGGGTTCCTTCAAAAGTATTCTTATATAATCTTCTGATAATTTCTGTTTATTTGCCTCAGAGTCTACATGCATAGTACCCACAATGTTTTCAATCACTCCTTTAGATTTTCCACACTTTCATTTGATAATTCTGTTTCCCTCAGCCTTCTGTCTGCCCTCTATCTCATACTCTTTTTGTATTTTCCTCTCTTTTTCTCTCCCTCTCGCCAGCTCTGGAAAGTACATTCACACAGTTCAACTGTGACACAAGGACCGTCTCCTTCATGGCAGACCATGCTTGTGTTTTTTCAATTAAGCCGGGCTCCTGTATGCTATTCATTTGGGAAACCATAATTCTCATGGCCCAGCAAAAACTAATGGAAAGTCGCTTAGTTTTTTTTTTTTTTCCGGCAGAGGTATTGGAAAGACCCGTTTTCTAGAAGCTTGTCTGACTAGTGGGGATGGAGAATAAAACCATAGGAATACTGAGAATACGAGAGGTGTTGATAGTAGGAGAAGGCCTCACCGTGGGATAACAGGGTGCAAGAACTCATAGGGGTGAAATGGAGCAGGAAGGAGGTGAGTGAGAGAATACAGATGAATGGATTTCCAGGGGAATCGGAATGAAAGTGAGTGAGTCGTGGGCCGGATCTGAATTGCTCAGCGGGGAGGAGGACAGATCCACTGAAATATCTTCAAAGCCTGGTGTCACTGGGCTGCAGATGAGTACAGACTGTCTCCTGTCCTTTTTTTTTTCCCTTACAGAGATGAACCCCAATAGCCCAACAGCATCTGCTTTAAACCATAATCAGTAATGCAAATAAACATTCCCACACATGCCCACACACACACACACGCACACACAAACACTCAGGTGCAGTCACACTGCCCTGTACGACATTTAACAGCTCATTTAAAATTAGTGGTTACTGTATGGCTGCATATTACAGAAGCAATAGCCCAGACCGATAATAAAAGTCAACAGAGTGGTATTAAATTTAC
The DNA here is from genome assembly GCA_029783645.1 of Ctenochaetus hawaiiensis. Taxonomy (NCBI): domain Eukaryota; kingdom Metazoa; phylum Chordata; class Actinopteri; order Acanthuriformes; family Acanthuridae; genus Ctenochaetus; species Ctenochaetus hawaiiensis. Next base: position 10,528,056 of record JAPZDY010000023.1, read on the forward strand.
CTGGCAACAAAGGCAAGTCTGAAAATCATAATTATCAATGAGCATCAACCTCCAGTCACCTCAAGTTAAGTAAAGCTCCCATCACACCACTAATATACCATCTCCTTGATTCCAAGAGTGTCTGAGCCCCAGTCTGACCTTTTCCTTGCCTGACCAGTAGGAGCCATTTATCACCATTAACATAAACCTTTCACTGACTGCTGACTCAGTCTACGCTCACACATAAACAGTGCAGGAAATGTGCAAAGACACAGATGCACATATACCATATGTTCATGTGTGCATGCTCACACGTGCACACCCCAGACACACACACACACACACACACACACACACACATTCAAAGTGGGAGGGACCTAAAAAGCGGACAGCCCCCCTTTTCACCCTCCACCCCCACCACAACAATCAACAGAGACAGACAGGACAGTAAAGGAGAGCAGTGAGAGAGACAGGCAGGAGCAGAGCACCAGTAGGAGACAGACTGTAGTCTTACCTCAAGAGTTATGCTGTGGAGCCGTTACCAGGGAAAGCTTCATGACTCTAGTGGTCTCTCTTCCAGTCCTGGATCTCTTTGTATATCTCAGCTGTGGGAGACGGGCGCTGACACACACACACACACACCAGCGGCTCAGAGCAGAGCGGACTGACACACGGCACACTTTACAGGCAGAGAAAGCAATGGAGCTGCGCAGACCCCGGGCCCGTCCGCTCACACTCTGCCTTCTGAGGATGAAAAGAGAAGACTTCATTACCAGCTGCAGACCACGCCTCCACCCCTCCAGTCTCCCTCCTCCTCCCCGAGCCCTCCCTCCCTCCCTCCCTCCCTCCCTCCCCTCCTCCCTCACTACCTCCCGCTTCCCTTCCACACTCCTAGCCAGTAGCACGCTCCAAGAGAGGGGAAGCAGACTGCCAAAGAAAACCTCCCATCCCACTGCCTGCCAGAGCTGTGCAGTGCACAGAGAGAGAGAGAGAGAGGGGGACAGGGAGAGATGAGGCAGGAGATGAAGAGTTGGAGAGATGGCATAGAACATATGGCTTGAATCCACAAAGTGCCACTTGTTTGTTTTGAAAGTTTACATCGGGTTTGTTGCCTCAGAGTTGTTACAGGTGAACAGTTTTGCCAGTGAAGCACTTAAAAAAGCAAAGAAAGGATGAATAAACTGTCTGTGTGTGTGTGTGTGTGTATGTGTGTGTGTGTTTGGTGGGGGGTTGTTAAGTGAGTATGGAGTAAAACGAAGAAGGTAAGTAGAAGGAGAGAGAAATAACTTGGATCAAGTAAGGAGTCTTAGGCAGCAGAGATTCACTTGAAAGTCAGAGGGGAGGACACAGACAGACAGGCAGACAGACAGGAAAAAAAACAGACACACTCAAAGAGACAGACTGAGACGAGAGATCAATTTCACAGTTTTAGGGACAGAAACAAAAAGTGAAGAGACTGGTTTTCTATTTTACTAGAGCTTGTTGAAACTTCTAATTGAGATTTACAGCAAGAAGGATCGCATCAAAAGACTGTCACAGCAGAAGAAGAATGAGTGTCTGTGTGTGTTGGGTTCTGGGGGGGGTGGATACAGTGTCTGCTTCTCTGTGTTTGTGTATCTATAAACCTGTCTCCAAGGCTCACAAACTCTTCACATACTGCTGCATTGTCAACACCCAAAATTAGGATGACAGTTTTTGTCCATCTTCAGACCTTCTTTCCCCTCCTCCTCAACCTCTTCGCCTTTTCTTCTTATGCCAGACTGAACTCTCTCCCCATCAGACAGGGAAAATAGGCCTAAAAGAACTAGCTGTTTACTGTCTGTAATTATGAGGGGTTGGGTACGCTCAACCCAGGCAAGCTCTGCACCCTGCCCCCAGTGCCACCACACATAAACCCAGCACTGCCAAGTCTGCCAGTTAAAACTGGGCCATGACACAGACAGAGGTACAAAGTAAAAGAAAGGAAAAGTAAAAACAGTAAAGTTTAAAAGTTTTACATCGTGTAATTAGGAAAAATGTGTTGGCAAAGGGGAATTCACTCAACTTAAGGAAAAAAATACAGCTAAAAAAACAGAAACAGTACAGTATTGTGCAAAGAATCTGACAGTTATGGGTTCATGGAGGTCACGCTGTACTCTGTAATTCCTTGACATGAAAAAGCAAGAAATTTAAAGTTCTTGTTTAGTGATTCCCCGAGAATCTAAGGGAGCTATGTGCTGACAAATGCTCTAGTTCATAGAGTGGCAGTTGAGCCTTAATCCTGCTGAAAATTAGAGACACCACCACCACAGCATATCATTTCATCCACCAGGGACGCTGCTGCTGCATATGGTGTCCCATCTGAGTACTTAAAAAAACAGACAGCACTGACTGTAAATACAGCTAAACAAGCTAAACATCCAGTAGAACTTTTATTGAGTGCTTACCACGAATAAGCAAAAAAAAAAAAAAAACAGCGGGGAGAGACACAAATACTGTATTCAAAACATTCAGATGATCACAGAAAGAAACAAAATGAGCGAAAAGTCTGCAAAGTGTCACAAAAAAGGGAAGCAAATTTTTTGGCAGCTTAAGATGAGGTGAGTAGAGATTATACAGATTTCTGGTGATATCCCACACTAACATTAACACCTACACAGACCCTCTCTGTCGCATAATAGTGTCAAATTTAAACGGTCCACAAAACAGTACTTAAGGTTATGGGTTGCCTTCATTGTAGGTTGTGAAAGCCCTGGCCTGGGGTTAGGCTTTGAGAATGCTGGAGTGGGTTGGTCGAGGGAATGACAGAGAAAGGAGAGACAAACTCATTTCAGTGCACTTTATTGCTAAGAAACGCTAATCCTCCAAAACCAGAGACATGGGCAGCCCTTCTGTGGTGTTTTACGTCTTTAATTTGGGGCTTCAGTGACAGAGAAAATACTAATCCAACATCTGAAAGCTGTTGCTTGTTTACTGTCTACTATATAATCAGGTATTGTCATTACCGTAACGATAGTAAATAGATAAAGAAATAGCACAAAGTGGCCATATAATAAGGAAAATTAGAAGAGTAATGACAGGGTGCCATTCATGCTTTGCTGCAAAACGATATGATTGTGCTTCAAGATCTAAAAGAGGGATTAAGGACTGAGGTGGTAATTACTGAAAGAATACAATATTTTATCCAGCCACTAGGGGCTGTGTTACACTGCAATGTTCATTATAAAGGGTTAAAAAAATGAAAAATATATCAAACCTGGAAGCTCCAAAAAATGCACTTCCTTCAAATGACCACTTGATGCAAACTCTAAAAGTGAGTAACTTCCCATAAAGCCCAATAATAAAGAAAGTAAACATTTTTAAACAGGCAGAACACATGGTTTTGGTGTCTGTAGCTGATATACCTGTTCATGACAACTGAAAAAAAAAACTGACTCATTTTAATTTTTTAAGGCTTAAAGTTTAATAGAATAAAAGGCCTTGAAACATAGAGTGATAGCAGCTGCTAGCGGTCTGCTACACATCACGTTTATTGAAAGCAATGTGTATCCTCCCTAGCACCACGAGCTCATCCAAATAAGGTCACTTCTCACCCCATTAAAAAAAAGAACGAAAAAAAAGAAAAAACAAAAACAAGATGGCAACAGCCAAAATCCTAAACTGAGGGCATTCAAACTGTTGGCACGATTACACGAACCAATGGGTGACATCACGGTGGCTCCGTACATCATTTAATACACTGTTTATGGCAGAGATGAGGCAAAGTTTGGCTCTAACCTTTTTACACACCCGCTCCTTTTTTCTTCAGATGTGAGGATGAACCTCTGTGCCTCTTCATTTCATAACTGAGGTTAGTGTATCCTGCAAATGTCAAGGGTGGTTCATCTTCTTCAAGGAAAATTCCTGCCACATTATTTTTGGAATCATGAGTTTAACTCTGTTCAACACACATCGTGCTCAACAACTCATTAGGAGGACTAAAAATAAAATGTATAATTATTTCTTTGGAATACTGTTACTGTAAACTGAATTCAGTCCAGTGACCCAAACAAACACTGGCTGCATGTGTAATGAGAGTACTATGTGGTGCTAATCTGCTTATTAGGAACATCTCATTTTAATGAGACATCAGGCTTGAAAAAATAAGAGCTGCAACCTGCCAGAAAAAAAGTCCTCCCTATTGTATACGAGAGCACTAATTATGACTTTTTTCTTGAAAGAACAACATTAATTATAAAAGTAAGAGGATATACTGGTGAAAACCTAAACATTACTGTTAAAGATTCTTTATGCAGAGCAAGCTGGAGGAAAAACAACACCTCCATCTTGCAGAAACTGCAGGTTACTGAAAAGCCCAAACGACTGCCTGTGTGATAAAGTTTCAAAAGGAAAAGTTCTGACTCTCAGGCATCACACACACTTGCCAAAAGAACCAGGCTGGGATGGTCCAAAAGGGAGTACTACATTATATCTCAGAATGAAACGTCTTAATGCCAATAACACCAAAAATAGTTTGTGGTAGGATCATATATGTCATACAATTGGATGTAAAGTTTATGTAGTGTATCAGAGACAGCTTGCCTTTGGACAGCAACTGGAAACACATTAAACTTCAGGATTCAATCATAGGTTGTTGTGAAATTGAAATTTCACTCTTAACGACCTGAATTGAAAACAGAGTCAATGCAGATGGAAAGAAAGGGGACTTTCTGTGATGTTAACACAGAAAACCTTTGTGAGATGTATCAAAGTGAAGCCAAAGATTGACTCCTCAAGATTTCCAGCATGAATATGGAGATTGTTTCACTCCGGCCCTGGGGCCTGTGCATCAGGACACCAATGGATTGTATTATACAAGTCCAAAAATGTATTTTTAGTCCATACAGAGCCTTAAAGAAAAACCTTAAACCAATATCCTCACTCTACCACCCGTCTACAGGATTTCTTGCTCTCTGTGGAAGAAAAAGTCATATAAAACACCAAATGCTAAACATATAAAGTGTTTTAATGACCTTAGAGTATTCTAACCTTCCCTTCGGGAGCAACACCTGGGTCATAAAACTAATTAAACTGAGTCCTTTTGGAGACAACATACATTTAGACATTCATTAACCTACTGTATAATGCTTACAAAATATTAATTCCTAAAGCTAAATATAGCAAAGGCAAACACTGTCTGACATTTGCCTCCCATAATCAATACAGAAGCTTGTTTTCTTCTCTAAGAAAAACAAGAGACACAACCTCTAGGTCTGGACTTTGTAGGAAAAAAGGATAAATGTACTTAGCCATGACAGTGGAGTCAAGTGTTGTAGCTTGACTGTGTGCTAGATTGTGTGCCAAAACAGCTGGTGCACTCTGAAACACACACACGCACACACACACACACATACACACATGCACACACACACACACACACACACACACATTATAGTGTGGCAACAGAGGACTGCTTATTGAACAAGACTTGACAATTAAGTGTGTAAGCTGCCAAAGAAAAGATCAAGCCATAGGCCTGTGTTTTATACAAGCATTACTAAGGCTTGACATGCATGAATTTCTATGCTATTAGAGCCTATAAAGTAAAGCAAGGGTACTGCTGTTCTCCTAAAGAAAATAATATCTGCAACCTGTTTTGGCACAGTTGCAATGAGGATGCGCAATACCCAGAACATTCCAGGTCATATTGCTGACACACCCAGAGCCCCGATGAAAGGCCTCCCCAACACCACCAACGCTCCTCTAACTCTCAATTAAGGGCAGTGACTACATGTGGTGACTGTATTCCATGACTCATTGACTGTTACACACCTGAACTGTCCAGCAAAAACAGTTATATTAGGACTTTACAGTGGGAATACTCAAAGTGCCAAAAAACCAAGGACTAGTTCTATGAGAGTATTGTGTCTTTGAGTCAAGGAAGGGCCACAGAAAAATGAGACAGTGGACACAGACACAGATCTAACCAAAATGTCTAACACATCCATCCCCTCTGTCTGTCTGTCTGTCTTTCTGTCTGTGCAGCTTTTGGGCTCTGGTGCTGCCGGGCTGAGTGGCCAGCCTCAGGTCTGGGAATTTCACACCTACAATGGTCATGACCAGCAGAGTTAAGCCCATCACACCCTGGTGTGCCATTTCTGACCCAGAGAACCCAGTGTCCACGAACACATGCACTCCCCCAGGGCAAACACGGGGCATCCCAGCCAGTGTGGACTTAGCAGCTTGGCGATGTGTACTCGTCCCGCCATGTGGCCCAGGAGTGATGATGTTCCCAGGGAGACAAGATGTTGGGTTTAGGGCTGAGAGGGGGAGGCACCATGGGGAACAGAGGAGAGGGTTGAAAAAAGGGGTTAAGGCACACAGAACAACTGGAGGAGCTTCAACAAACTTCAGCTCTGCTATATTTAAAATATTCATGCAAAAGTAGATTAGCTTCAAGGTAAAGTTATTGCCAGACAAGAACATTCTTTTTCGTAGAATGTTTGACAGAACCTTAAATAATATTAAGTTACAACATTTTTCTGGCGAGCAGACCAGGTTTAAGCTAAGATTAGAAACATATTGGGGCTACGACAAATAGACCTGGATAGTACATAGACATAGATCCTAACCATAACTCTACCATTATAGTGGAGGTATGGTTAGGATTAGTCAGCTGAAGCACTTGTGTGAGATAAGTTGATTATGTTTATGGATGCACAGATTTAACTTGTAACATGAGGCTAGTGATTGCTGTGACATTTAAAACTGAGTTGGCAGGACGCTGTGACTAAATGAAAGTAACTGATAGTGGAAACAATGAATTCTACAATGAAACATAAAAGTGTATAACGACTTTCAAAATGACTTCTTAAATGTGGATTGCATTAACTTTACAAGCTTGGTATTCAGGCTGATGTCTTATGGAAAGTTACTGATTGTGATCAGTAGAACTATTAACATTACATGCAGGTCAGTGATTGGTGGCGGAGTCTGGTGGCAGTAAAAACACTACCTCAATGAAAAATGTCAGTCATTGTATATGAATGTACTTTATAGGTTTGCTGCTTTAGCACCACATGTGCAAAAATACCTTTCGTGGTACTAATAAAGGAAAAAAAAAATCCGAGTTAATTTTTCACAAAGAACAATAAGTATTTTGTTTCTACCTGAGTGACCTTTCAGAAAAAATGTTCCCTTGCATAGGTCCACTTAATACTTGAGAAAAATGAACTATAGAAGAATATTTACAGGAGCTGCCTTTTAAACTTGGTTGCTTTCTCATTCTTTTTGTCAAATGTCTCCTTATTTAAGTTTGAAGGCTTATAGAGTTTTTCTCCTTGGACACAAAGAAACCCAACCCATTTGCTAATCATGTCCACACAGTGAAAACAAGATAATCGCTATGCTGTGCCTAGCGAGACTGGTGTCTCGGGCTAAGCTGTAGCTAATTGAAGGGTAAGTGACTCAAAATGTCATTTATGTCTGGAGCACAGTGATAAAGTGATAGAGTTAAATACTAAAACACATATCGACGTTTCCTCTCTTAGGTTTTACCTTCCGGTGCCTTTATTTTGTCCGATTAAGGCGTCTGGGTTGAAATAGAGAAGTGTGGACAGAGCTGCCACTGAACTGTAGCAGAGCCACAGCAAACCAAACACAGAGCCCTCATCTGCACAAACAGGCCTTTCAATCCTTCCCCTCACTTTTGTCCCATCAATACTTCACTCTTCATGGAGACCAAAGCCACCAACTCCAACCTTCCCTCTGCCCCCTCCAAACACACAGAGACGTGAATGGTGTCTACTGTACCCTCCACCACTCCCCTCTCTGTGGGGTAGAACACATTTTGACAGGCCTGTATTTATGGCCGGCCGGAGTCGTGTTGGAATGAATCATGAAAAGGACCAAAATCATCTTGCTTGGATGTTCATTTATATTGAGTTGCTGGTGAGCTGTGTGGGTCTGTGTGTGTGGCCTGTTGCAGAGAGAATGGGGCTTGTGTGAGTGTTGGTGGATGTGTGGGAGTGGAGGATTAAGATAAGCCCTCTAATGAGCAACAAGTGTGTTGGTTATTCTGTGTTTATTATCTGTCTGTGTCCGCATGGATAAAAAACGTTGCATGCTTTCTCTGTTGAGACTGTGTTCCTGTCCAGCATTATGAAGCCTGCCTGCTTGCTGAAATGTATCTTCTTAAGTGCCGCCACATAAACCCACATCATCAATACTGTGGTATTAAAATATAGTCATCTTTTTGGTATATCTAAAAACTATACTTAGAGGCTCATGTGTACATGGAAATAATTACTGATGGCTAAAAGTCTTTATCCTTTTCCAACTGGCCATGAAGAGATCCTTTCCTATGGTGTCACTCAAGTGTAAGAGATAGAGGACTAAATCCAAACTCAGGCTTAAATTAGCTTCAGCTGAAGCTCAAGAATTGTTTTTTTTTGTACAGGAGGAGGACTGAGGAATAAATGTTTTCCCTTGGAATCATGTTAGGGGAATCTTCATGACCAGCCCTGATTGATTATAATGACAAATACTCAAATCAAACATATGTGCCTTTGAGTGAGTCCTTAGGCAGGCTGGGAAAATGTTAACCTATCCTTTAATTATAAGTATGGTAAGCTTTATGCAATGTTAAGCTTACAGGAAGCCATAGCTAGCAAAAAATAGAAAAAAAAGGTTAACAGAAAAAACAACCAAAAAAAAGTTCACTGTCAGAAAACAAATGTGTTCTGACTCAGTGTGTCTCTGTAGAATATTATGTATCAAGTGCTGCACTGATGCTTCCTGATGAGTCCTCCAATTCACAGAAATTTCTAGATAAATTGCACACATATGCACACACACACACACACACACACGATGCATCACCCCATAAATCCTTTAGAGTGCACTGTCTCAGTGGGTGTGTGGTAACAATGGGAGCTGGGGTGAGCTTAGGCAGACTTCTCTGGTCCTTCTCCACATAAACCTTTAATATGAGGCCTCCTCAGCACCAGTCGGCCATCTAAAGGCACTGTACCCTGTAATTGACCTTAAAAATACTTTCCGTGGAGGTCGGCAGCCATGTCATTGGCCTTCGGCCCAAGCAGCGGCCGCATCTCCCCATCCCAGAGGAGCCTGGGATGGCCTCACAGGGTATATTTAGTGGCACTGTCCTTTGAGAGTAGCAGGAGATGCAGATAATGCCAGTCTGTGTATAAAACCACTCCACCGCCCACGCGTGGGCCTCTCACAGGCACATTTCCCTCTCCCACGGGCATGGGTTTCCTGAGGTCAGAGGTCACCTTTATGCAAACCCATTAAATGTACAAACACAGGAGACACTAACTGGAATCCAGCTCTCCTGTGAAGGAGGAGCATGCTAACTTTTTGCCTCTGTGAGTCATGCCTGTTGTTTGGTATAAGTTATATCTGTGGTGAAACATTGCATGAGTTGATGGTGTAGCACACGCTGAGCACAGTACAGCTGGCATCTGCTGAGCTGAGGAGCAAATGTGATTAAACTGAGGCTTTTCGTATGAAATCAGGACATTTAGCAGTGATGGATTGTGACAAAGTGACTTTTGCCACATGTTGTTCAGATGGGTCTGGATTGCCTCCATTGTATTTATAGATAACTTAGCGCTTATACTACGCCGCAAGACTCATACAGATTAGGTCAGATTGTTCTGATCTGCTGCTGCTGAGCGGTTAATTTGAGATTATCACAGTGTGAGGGTTGTGGAGGTTGAGCCTGTACAGGTAAATGTAGAACAATGTTGGAAAAAATGTTATTTGATGAAAATGTGACAGTAAGAAGGGTTTCGAAACTTATCTGGTAATAATAATAATAAAAATAAAAATCCACCAAGGAAATACATGTAACTTTTAAGAAACAAAAAGAAAAAATGGAAATGAAACATGCACACATTTTTGTAACCTTGGTGACAAGATGTCTGAAGGGCATCTTAAATTACTTCAGCCCACAATGACACGTCAGCTCCTGGAGATATACATTCCAGCCCTGAATGCATCTTCTAATAAAATCAGTTTAGTCACAGAGTGTCTTCTCATTAATATATGGGCTACATTTGAAAACCATTTTGTTATGAAGTCAGATTCCTGTCCAAGCACTTTCATCAAAACAGATCAGCACTGACAATCCTGCCTCCATAGACAGTACACAGAACATATGGACATTATGCAAAACAGTATAGCATTAGCATGCCAAACCATCAAAGGAAAGCTATGATTAAGGCTTTTTTTTCATGCAGGGCTTTTTGGCAGATACATATGTAAATTTATTTACTGCTCTTTTGCTTCACTGCCTCGTAGTCTATGCACTGTGTAGGTGTATTAAAAAATAAATAAATTTATGAATTTATGAATAAAAAATTGTATCAAAACAGACTTTACCATTAAAATATTTCATATGTAGGAACTCGAACTGGTATGCAAAGTAATGCAATTTATTATATGTAATCTTGTGTTTACTGTTTGATAAAACTTTTCCTCCCTTTTTTGAAACATTTATTGAAATTCCTATTTGTTTAATATCTTGATTTTCAAACTGTGTGTCAGACCCCTTTGGAGGTATGAATGACCAGGGAAGTGAAACTAAGTAAACTTAATATGAGGAAATTATTAAACAAGAGTTTAGTGATGTTACTTTATTGACCTATATTTCACTTAAGTTCAACTTGAATTTGTAGAATTCACTTTTTTTAATATAATTTGCTCTCCCTAACAGTAGTGAATTGATGATTAATAAAAATTGTGGAAGTCATAAATTTTGTTTGGATTTTTAAAGGGGAGCATGCCAGAAAAACTTTTAAGGCAATGAGAATATAAATTACCAGTGCAATCTTTTGTCACATACACAGGTTAGGTCAGGTTAATTAATTAAGTTTTATTTTATGATGTTGTTGCCTAAACTTGTACCGCAGTGGTACAGATGCACAGTGTGGTACTTGTATTTTGAATGAAGCACGAGCCTTTCAGTTGTTGTCATTCGTAACATTCCTGCTGGTTTCTGTTAAATCCTCATGTCAGAGGCATCTGCCGGATAATTTATGATTTCTTTCATGAAAGTTCACTGTTAGACATAAATCACTGATATCTTGTGTCTTGTAAATATTTTAAAGGTGAAAACTGGAATTGATATAAGAATGAAAACACACCTCTTCCAACTGCTTCCCTAACCTTTCCGCTCTGACCCACGAACACAACAACAGAGAGCCTCTTTGCACGTCTGCAGTCAAGCACAGCACTGTCGTTTGCTCACTTGGCATAATTCTGAGCTATTCCAATAAAAAACAGAGTGCCCTTCGTCTCTGACAGGTGGAGTTATGAGCAATCACAGCAACATGTACTGCCTGACTCAGTGCCATTGGCCATTGGTGTTACATAACAGTCATATTCATTCATCCATCTCCTGTCTCCTTCTTACTACACAACACAGAAAATTTTTTGAGTCAGCTCTGCTCAGTTATGAGAGAGAGAGAGAGAGAGAGAGAGAGAGAGAGAGAGTCGTAGTGTGTTTGCAATCACACCTTTAAATTCCTTGCAGTAGTAGTAGTAGTAGTAGAGTAGTAGAGAGGTTGCAGTTACTTGTGCCTGCCTCTGCTCCTTACCAGTGAAAAACCACAAGCTTTGGCAAGCTTTAGCCTCACCAGAAGCCAGCTCCACTCGTCTAACTTTAGCCTTTTCATGGCCTCCAGCAATGAGCTTTTGGATCCAACACAACAACCAGGCACTGGTAAGACTGTGTCAAAGAATTCTTTCAAAGAATTGTTCAAATGCTTAAACAAACTAAAAGGAAATCCTTAATATTTTACAATAACAGATCAGCTCTTGTTATCTCCACATATTTGATTTCTTCTGCTTTCTTCATCTTTGCTTGTTTTGGTTTCTTAACAGTACACATGCACAAAGCCACAAAGATAGCAGGAAACGGGACAAAGAAAGAGAGAGAGAAAGGGTCTCAAAACTTCTGGATTCTCCTCCAGAGACGCTGCCCCTGAGTATAAAATCCGAGCCCAACAAAAACAAAGAGGCACTTTTGATCCGCTGTATAAAAGGACAGCTACAGAGCTCAACAGACCAGGGGTTCATGTGCTCGCCGTGGTCACGGTGACAGATCTGCCGACCACTCCTTGCCCATCTGGGCTGCCGTTGGCTCTCTGCCTTCTCTCCAAGGACAGCGAGTTCAGACCAGTAATTTAGATCAGATGAGGTAAAGCAATATTTCCAGATTAATACGAGCCATATTCCTTTAGAACTGTCCTTTCCTTCTGCTTCTTCTCCTTCCTGCATTTTTTTACATCTTACATGTCCAAAAACGTCTGGCTGAGGATGAAAGGACGAAGTGGAAGAGAGAAAGAGAGACTCACAGAGACAGGGAAGATGAACAAGTTTATGCATTGTGAGGCAGGCATGAGGGATAGCCAGTAGCAGTGTGACACTCTTGTCTCCAACGTTTACTTTCGTTTGATCATTTCTTAAAAAGCCTAATCATCTAATTTCACTGAATAGCTTATTACGGATGGCTTTAACCACTATAGCTTATGCATTTATCATTTTTATGTCACCATGTGATGTCGAAAAAGTTAAATAAACCCTACAGTGGTACTCTGTTGCTACTAAGCAGGAGGTCTGAATCCAAAAATAGCTGGAGCAGACTCAACTAGCCGTGCAGGACATGTTTAGCAATTCTCCATACAGGCATGAGCACTTTTCCTTTTTCAGCCGTTTTCAAGATAATATCACTTATTATTAAATTTGTTTGGATTTCTTAAGAATTTAATGTAAGCTACATCACATCGTATCATGAGGTTGCTCCAGCTGTGATTAGTTTTGCTTGGCAACAGTTTCAGTAGGTGGGATTCAGGAAGTCACAGCTGTCCCTGTCCTGCAGCTGCTGACTGAACATGTGACTGGCTGCATAATCAGCCCCATCCTGAGCAGTGTTATAAATCTCTACAGCATTCGGAGAGGAGCATCTAGCTGCAGCATTTCTGATGCATTCTCTGAGAATGGTAAAGCAGATTTAAGTTAGCAGGAAGAAGCTAAAACCATGGATTAATTGGCGACTGGGCAGCTGGCTGGCTTTGTGATTGGATCAAAGCCAGCTGGACCAAATGTAACTTCGCATGCCGAGGCTTTCATCAGCTGGCCATTTTGTTAATGTATTTGGAAAATTGGATATTAATCAGCTGTCTCCCCAAATTTTCTGGAACAATGCCTCAGATCCATAGTCCATGTGCAGCGTTCCCTGTAGTCTTCAATTATATTCCAAGGGACGTTCCTTCTTTTGCTTCACATATAGAAGACAAGGCAAGCAGCCACATTGGCTGTGATTCTTGGAGCCTCATAGCAGAAGCATGCTGATGAAGGACTGATGATGGACGTACAGCAATGGCACTCTACAGGGCTGTGATTACTTTATGGTTTCCTTACTTTAAAGTAACCGTAGAGTGTTACTGTGTTCCTGCCTCGTAAGCAAGACCTCTGGCTGGATCCCAGCTTCTAACCAACTCTGCTGATCACTGTTGAACAACTAATGAAACAAGAGTTTAACTACTGCTTCTGCTGCAGTGTTTCTGATGTTTTTTCTGGATGCCGTTCCCCATCCATCTGCCACACTGCATGACTGTGATGTCATGACTGGGCTCTCTCATTGGCCCAGCTCCGTTCACCCGCAGTGCTTGAACGGTACAATTGAACAGCGGGTTTGAAAGGGAACGTGAAATTAGTGGTGACTCATCTCTGGCCGCTATGTTATTATATCATTTCTTCACCAGAAATGATTTCAATCGATCTAAAGTTCCATGAAATCTGACCAAAAGAGCCAAAAATATGTGTCTGCGTCCAAAAGATGGAAAAGATGATTTTCTACGACCTCTTTTTTTCACATTCTATAGAGATCTCAGAAAATTTTAAGTGGGAGCAAAAGGGGGTAACATGAAGACCAGCTTCACACATGCAAGATATTACACAGAAGAATAAAATGCTAGTTTATATTATTACCAAAAGTTGGTAACCTTCTATCCCTCAGAGGCATTTTTTCCAAAACACTGTAATTTGTAATGCATGGTGTCATCGGAGACATGACAAGGAAATTTCATAGTTATTGACAAAGTGCAAAATAATGTGGAAAACTACTGGTTTTACGGCACCATTTGGCTTGTGTCATGGGGGAGGGAGAGATAATTTCTTTGGATGCTGAACTTCAGAGAGCGGCTGAAGTTCAGAGGTCACAACTACAAGCCACATCAGAGTTTTGCAGCAACGTTGCATCACTGTTATCCTGCAGTAAAATAGACTGCAAACTGCGAGAGGAGAAGAAAAGAGATGAGATGAGGATAGAAGGAAAAGGAGAAGAGAAGAAATAAAAGTAGAAGAAGAAGAGAAGAAGAGACCAAAATAAAAGAGAATAGAAGTGCAAAGAACTATGTCTTTGCTTTGCTTGCGCTACTAACAGTGATTTTTTTACTGTTAATGTAATGTGAAATTGAAAACTTTAAAAAAAAAACTACTGCTCCTACACTCTAACATTTTTACACCACCTATCTTCTTTCACAGTCAACAATGAATAATCTCTGCAACAATAACATCTTAAAAATAACTATTTATAGCATTTTGACTTTTTGCTAAGATACTGATCAGAATTTAGGTACTTTTGACAATTGTTGGGTTATGGAGAAAGAAGGAATGACACATTGTAGCAAACTGTGATAAAACAAGGCTGGTGTGAAGAATCCAGCATGTACAGCACAGGAACACCCAACTCATCTACACAACACACACACACACGATTGAGCTTGACTTTAACCCTAGTGACCTGTACCTCTATGAGTGTGTGTGTGCGTGTGCATATGTGTATGTGTTTGTGTGTGTGCG
>JAPZDY010000023.1:10543906-10556229 GCA_029783645.1 Ctenochaetus hawaiiensis
TGTGTATGTGTTTGTGTGTGTGCGTGTGTGCATGTGTTATATGTGTAGCTGCACATCCACTGTTCTCAGTGTAGAAGACGACCAGGGGACCACACCAGAAGAATACATGAACTTTGCCCTTCACAATTACTTTTAAATCAACTATTGCCTTGCTGCAATAATTTTCCTACAGATTTCCAGCCAATAGTCATGAACTGTATTTCATGGATCTACTACAACTGTAGTGCATTTAAAAAGATTGTGCAACTCTTCTACATAGTCTTAATTCTCTGCTTACTGGCAAGTTGATAATTAAATTTACAGCATCTCATCAATAACACAATTAGGACTGGGGAAATGGTTGCGATACACTTTCACACACTACTTTCACATCAGTGAAGCATCCTGGTTGGTCTATCGTGTTTCATCTGAACTGTTTGTAACAGAAAATGTATGACTTGGATCTGTGTGTCGCATGAGCTGCACATTTCTGTGGAGGTAGCTAGCCAGTGCACGTTTAGCCAGGCGGAATGCAGCCTTGCATTGCTTAGCTCGGCTGAGATTTATGGGACTGCTGTGGGGTGTGCATGTGGGTAACAGATGGTGGCATCCTGCTCCTCTTTCCTCTCTCTCGGCACATCACTGCTTACTCAACCCCCCCACCCCACCCACCATACCCCCCCCCCCCATCCCACCCCACCCCTTTTCCCTCTCTGCTGTTCTTTTCCTCTGCCGCATCTGCTAAAATTTGCTCTCTGTCACTTCGATGCTTCAGACTTAAAATCAACACTCTCACGGTCAGCCGACGTTACCCGCAGCCATCGTAGACTTGCAATTACTCACTGGGTTATCAACACCCAGACTCATCTCCATTACGCTCACTCTCACCACCCTAAACACTATCCATTCAACACCACTTAAATGGAAACTCAACACTGTCTGAGCTAAAACAACACAGACTCTGTGCTGAGATGCATCAGGACTCACTCTCCTTACACATGCTTAACACACACACACACACATGCACATTTACAAACACTAGACCTGATCCACGCAGCCTGTCATTCTTTCTTCTTGATAAACAAAGTAAAAGTAGCCCAAAAGTCTAGATCCTGTGAGCAAAAGAACACTCACAAAGAAAAGGAAGGTTTAAACAAGAACTTTTAAAAACACACCAGCAGCCAAATGCCCCTATTGGCTACCTTTCTCAATGCTCAGTCTGTTCCAAACAGTCATAAATTCACCAAAATACGGCTGAATATACTGTTTTTGTTTTGCTCCACAGCCCCCCCCCACGCTTAGAAGCTTTGCCTGAAGCTTCTGGGAGATACTGGCTTTCATTTCAATGCCTGTCAGCCTCAATGACAACGCCAGTAATCACAATGCCACTGGAAGCAAGTGCGGTAAAGCTCTACGCAACTACTGCTGACTGTGTTGGACATTCACTTCTTGGGATAAATTGATACCAAGCAGTGATGCAAAAAAACACTCTGACCCTCTCCATCTGTTTCGCTCTTTCATCAAAGCCCTCCCATCATGCAGGATGGTCCTGAAGAATAAAAGTGAACTTGCTGACTCTGTTTTAGCTTTCACATCAGATGCCAAAGCACAAAAATATGGCGCACACACAGATCATACAGTAGAGGAGAAATAAATCCCCTCCAACACTGTACAGTTGTGAGTTTAGGGCTGAAACTTTTTTTTAAAGTGTGCTTTTACGTAACGGTGAGCAAAATCAAAACTATCTAGGTGCCAGTAGTTAATGGCATCCTTCAAGTTTAGAATTTAAAAAGTCTAAAAATTTCTATTTTGTGGCCACTAGGTAGCACTAAGCCATACATAATTTACTGCCAATCAAAGAAGTCATTCAGTGTGAAGACATCAAATTATATACCAGCTAAAACGAGCATGTGGCTCACAGAGCTGTTTATTCAGCCGTAAAAAAGTGACCAACTGCAGCTCACTGGAGTACATTCATATGCTCTAATAAAGTGAAGCCAGCACTGATTGTTTCTTCCCACACACCTTGAGCTGGCATGAGTCTCACAGACCCTGTGAGACACAGATAAACACACAGATGCAATCAGACAAAAACACAGCCATTGCCTCCAGATGCAAGTGTTCCACTTTGCTAATCTACTCTCAGAGTCTGGGAATGTACAGCTGTGTGGTTTTGTGACACACTGGGCCCTCTGCCATGGAGAGTCACCTAGAGGTGTGCTGAGTCGAAAATGTGTGTGCGCGCGCATGTGTGTGTGTGTGTGTGTGTGTGTGTGTGTAAGAAAGACATTTGAGTTAATTTGGTCCATAAAACCACAGAGCTGCGAGCACAGGAGTTAAGGACTTTTACTATTGTGACAAACACATGCATACAAGCACAGACACACAGACGCAGCCATGCAACCACAAATCCACACATGCACACACCCACACATTTAACCATATACTCTCACACACACACACACACACACACACAAACACACACAAAAGTCACATTACTCACTAAAGACGGTAGCGTGCATACCACTGCAAGGTCTCTTTAGGCTTCTCTCTCACTCTCTTATTCATTTTTAATGAATGAACACAAACTTGTTCTTTTGTCCTCAAGTCAACTCAGAAAGACTAAGAAGTACTAAGATTATGGCCAGAAGGTCAGAGGTGTCATTTTCCTCTCATCCTTCATGCTCCACTTCTGCTTCGTAAACACATATCCAACATGACTTTACCGCTGGAGAGACGCCTCTTCCGAACATGAACAACAAAAACACATTCACTCTTGTGTTATGTCTCAATGAAAGTAAGGATTAGAATTTTAATTTTTAAAATTGGAGGAGTCCACATGGAAGAGAGAGAGCACAGCCAAGGAGAATTTTCTCTGAACCTCTTTTTCAGTGCAGTTACTTACTGATTAATCAAAAGCAAAAGCAGGTAAACCTCTAAGCAAAATCTTGTTGCTTTGCCATATGTTTTTGATAAAAGTGATTCACAATTTTCCACACAGGCTTTTGAGGTTTAGTGTCATTCAAGGACACCTTGACATGTAGACCTGATTAACCAGGATGACCTGCACTAACCCCGACTTAGACCCACCCATATCAAAAATAGGTGACAGACACTTTGTGGTTTAGGTGACAACGTGCCCTGTTACAAATATATAACATGTTTGAAAGGACAGGAAGTTTGATAGGAGGTGGCAACAGTGTGGAGCTCACATGTGTATAATGGAAACTCATGTGCAACATATTGAGATTTAATCCTGTTTCATACTGGACTTCCAATGCATGGATAAGTTTATACACCTGTGCCTGTATGTGCCTTTGCATGTGTACCATATGTGACTTTGTGTTTGAAATGTGTGGGTGTGCTTCACTGGTGTGTGTTATTCCCTCTTGGCACCCTTGCATGACCCTCCCACCCCTCTGGCAGGCTTTATGATGTCAAAGGCATTGCATCTAAATCAGGTGAGGTGGTCGATGCAATCTGGAGTCCAGCTTGTGCCTCACTGTTCGCTCGCTCACTCAACTGAGCAGGGCTTGTATATTTTATCATCAAAAGTAATAAACATAAAATACAAGAGGTGGGTTGGGCAAAATTCTGGGCAGGAATTTTGGTTCATTAAGAAAGTTATGTGCCTTCAAACAGAGCTAAAAGTCACAGCAGTTGTCAGGAGATTGAAATCTCCACGCCCCTGCCCCTGGTTCTCTGCTAAGGTCTCAGAGAAAGTGCTGAGAAGGGTGAGAAGGTTACAGGGTGCAATTTATAGTTTAGTGCCTCAGGCTTAAAACCTGATGTGCCTGCATTCTCTGTTTTCAAAACATACATCATATGTTATTTATATACACGGTTTATTCCTTACAAATTGTATTTCTGTATGTGTTTGCTAAAAGAAAATGAAATAATGTCTCAATGAAGCTCTATGATCATTCAAAATATGTGCATGTGAAAAGATAAACATTAAATTATTATTTATACACTGAACTTGCTTGACACAGGCAGAACACATAAAAACCAACCCTGACATTAGAGAGGAATTTCCCTTTTTAGACGATGAACTTTTTTCACTCTTTACTCAACTGTTACTCAACAATTTTAAGTCATTCCTGGCCATGTGAGGGAACCAGAAAAGGACAGGATGAAAGTGGGTTTCCCTTCTACAGCATTCCCACTGATCTATACTCTAAACCAAAGCAATGCGACATTAAACAACTCCAAACAAAGATTACTGGGGGAGATTTACGGCAAGCTGAGTGAGAGTGCATGAGAGGAAATGCAAAGAAACTAAGGCCAGGCAGAAAATCTGCATTCCTCAGACACATTAGTAAACTATAGCCCATCTGCACTCTAATGTCAGCTGATAAAAGCTGAGGCTGGTATTACCAGCAAATACTGTATAAAGAAATTAGGGTGTTAACTGTTGATATAAGTTGCTTGTTTGATTAGAATAAAGCAGCCAGAACCTGAGCAAAGTAAAATGGGTCAGCTTTTTGCTTGAGCCGAGCAGAGGAAACATTTATCTGGGAGGAAATGCTTGGCCAGGGTCTATGTGAGATTTTGTGGTGTTTAATGATAATTCTGCAGCACTCCAGCTATGTCTGTGGGCTCTGATTCCATTTGTTTCTTATTTCCTGCAATTCACTACATTAGCACTTCATTTGGTCAACCAGAGCCTGATGCTCTGATGTCTGTCAATGAGGAAAACAGGAACAAACATTTCGATGGCTGAGTTTCTTCCAGCGTCTTGGCCACAGCGTTCAGTGAACACACAACCTGTTGCCCTGTGCCTCCTGCTTTACTCTCAATGAGCTAAATTGCCCACAGCTGTTTATCCTTCAAAACCCCGGCACCACCACACACTCTGGCTGTTATTGCAGGCCAGTGTTTTAAACAGCTACACACGCAGGGGTGTTAAGCTTTGAGCTATTAGCAGTGAAACATTAATTCATGTAATATTTCACCGCTTTTGGCTGCTAATATTTCACAGTAATTTATTACTGTGTTTGAAAATATTTACATTGTAACAGCCCAGTGCCCACCTGCATAATGACACCTGGCATACTCCTGTAATAACTCAAAATAAGCTAATGAGGAAATACTAGCCTACAATTTTAAGATTTTTTTTCTTGGTCCATTCATATGGCAAAAATTTTGCTTTATCTTATTCTAGTGAACCAATGCATGTGGCTTGATTACCCCACTTTGACTGCACCAAGGTAATCCTAATTTTTAAAAAAACAACCTCAATGTATTTTTTTTTTAAAAATCATAAAAGTGAAATCATAAAAGGAAAGTGCTTTTTTATTATAGGTTTTGTTCTTTGAAAGGATACAATAGCATCTTGCTGCTGTAATGCATTGTTAAATGGGAGGCAAGTGAGGACTCACATCTGTTGGCCTTTACTTAGTTTGAGAACAAACTGAGCATCTTTTCTTTGTGCATACATCTCTCCATGCACATCAAAATGCAAGAGGCCAGTATGTGCTATAAGGGGAAAATATTGTCTGAAATTGACTTGCCTTGCCTCAATTAAAAACACATGAAATTGAAATTGGCAGTTTAGCAAAATGTCGTCATTGTCACTGCCTAAATATAAAATGGAACACTGAGTTTATAACATAGTACGGTGAGTCATTGTTGAGCTTTGATATTCAATGAAATTCAGACACAGAAAGTAACAGAGAGGGAGGAGGTACCAACAAAGTGACAGAAAAGAAGGAAAAGAAAGGCAAAAATAGGAAATAAGAGTGTTTCAGAAAAGCCGCTAGCTTCAGAGGTTGTAATTGACTAATGAAAACCATACCACTGCCAGACCCACAGGGGCCTGAAGGCAGGGAGAAGAAAGTATGGGGTAAAAGGGCGGGAGCGGGAGGGGGAGAGGTAATGTGAGGTAAAAAGTCTGCAGCGTTGATATGGTTTTCATTCGCAGCATTTACTGAGCCATTGAGGAGCTCTCAGTACCAGCAGGCCAACACTTCTGTCATACAGCTGGACAGCCACTCTCTCTCACTCCTCTGCTGTCTTCCTCTTTTGTCACACCCTTCTCTTTCCATCTTTTCCACTCTTTTTGCTAATGGCCTGAGGCTTTATTCCCTCAGCTATCAATGACACCTTTAGCTCTCTGTTTATCTCAGCCAACGTTTCCACACACTAACTTTATATCAAGCATCCCTCATCCCTTCTATTGTTCTCAGTAGGAATCTGCTTCTGGCAGCTTCAGCTCTCAACGGTGAGCTCACCTATAAAAGTTTCAAGAAAGTACCTGGTTAGTCCCACGACAATGCTCACATGACTCTTAGCTGCTGACTGACGGAAAAAAATAGCAATTTGTTAGAATTTTGTTCCGCAGTGTGGCGATTGTGCTGTCACTGGCATTCACATCCACTCAGTCTGAATGGTACTACTTGTGCAGGTTATAAAACGTTTTTTTTTTTTTATGGATGCTTGGGAGTAACTTGAACTTCCAGAAAAGAAAAAAAACAACAGAAGCTGTATTGTGATGTCCTTTGGAGTCTAAAAAACATTCTTGCATGCATGTACACACAAAACTCTTTATTTATGTCCTTGTGATTGCAAGAGATAAAAACACAAAGGTTTCTTGTAGCCTTGCTTGCTTGTGCTGCTTAATCTGTCATTCACACACACACACACACACACACACGCCCAAACACACACACAAAAACACATACTTATATTTCCCATTTTTCTTGAGTTTGGGACATAGTGATCTAATTTAGGTCTCTTTATCTCTGACAAAAAGTATGTGATATGCAAACACCTGACAAGAAAAAGAGTTCCATATTGGCATCTGTTTGGATTGTGTTGTTCATCACTAACTCAACATTCAAGATCATCAGAAAACAAAGACTACCGTGCCCAAGTCCTGCTCACATATTGTTGTCTCTTGCCTCAGACATGCTGATGGCACACCTGGTAAAATACTACATTACACTTGCAGGGGGAATGCCACACCTGGCAGCAGTGAGGGCGATTTTCCACCTTTTAAATGCGTGTGGTAGTTAGGCTGGCACAAGGAGGCAGACTGGCATGACCGAGCAGGTTCCATGCGCAGGGCAGCGAGGATAGAGTGGGTGTGGGAAGCGAGGGGAGGGGAGGAGGAGTGCCTGGTGGGAGGTAGGGGGTGAGCAGAGGTTGGATGGGGGCACACGGGGTTGGGGGCTGGGTGTGTTTTTTTTCTGCAGAAGCGGCGCTGTTGAGGAATCTCAAGCATTCCACAGTGACTTCGCTATCTGCTCTACCTGCGCCCCACCCTTCAATCTCTCAGCCACACCCTGGAAGCTCTTAGCTCAGAGCTGTCACCAGTGGGCTGGAAGCAAGATAACCACAACACACAGATAAATCAATCTGACAGTGAAGGAGAAACAAAGAAGAGGGGGAAAAAAAATCCTGTGATGTGTGACTGTATTGTCAGAGCATGTATGAAAGGTGTAAACAGTGTTAAAGTATGGAGGTGTGTGCGTGTAGGACAGAACCACCACTGCAGCTACCTCTTGGCATTTAACAGTAAACTCAAATGTGCACGTCTGCAGATTCTGCAGACATGCACTTATATCAATTAACTACATCTGTTTTCTGCTTCTCATCACTGTCATAACATCTGATGTCTGTTGCAAGTCTAAAACTTTTACAAAAAAAAATCCAGCAATTTTAAAAGTGACA
Organism: Ctenochaetus hawaiiensis; assembly: GCA_029783645.1. Classification (NCBI taxonomy): domain Eukaryota; kingdom Metazoa; phylum Chordata; class Actinopteri; order Acanthuriformes; family Acanthuridae; genus Ctenochaetus; species Ctenochaetus hawaiiensis. The sequence goes on from JAPZDY010000023.1 coordinate 10,551,560, forward strand.
GAAAAATGTGCAGGCAGCCCATATTGTGACCAGATGAGTTCTTGAGTCTCTGTGATCTTTCTGTCCTTCACAAAGTGTCCACTGTTGACACAGTTGAACTTTTTTTTTGTTTGTTTTTCAAAGATTTCTCAAAAAACAGAAACTTAAGTTATATACAAAAACAAACAAACAAACACACGTGCTCATAAATACATAAGCCTTGTGCATTGATTTCCACAATGTGTCTTTTGCTCCATTTCACCGGATGATTCACACACGCACCAAACTGTGATCTTGGAAAGGCAAACCTGTCACACACACTTCAAGGTCTGATCACTGACATGCGGATAGTTTACACACGGGAATATGAATAGCTGCCTTCATTGAGAGCGATTCAAAGAAAACCCTCTGCTAAAACAGATCCGATGCATGCAGCCGCTTGCTCAATGTGCGAATTCAACCCTAATCATGGTCGCACTCACGCACGCTCACCTACGCAAGTGTTTACATATAGAGACCCAAATATACATGCACACAAATGCACACATGCACACACTCATGCACAGGAAATATTCCCCTCACCTCACCTTTGTGGGCTGCACAGTGACTCCAAACTCCAATGTGTGAGGTGTGCGTCAGTCTCTCCTCTCCTTGATCTCTGTCTCCTTTTCTCTCACTCACTTTTCAACCTGTAGTCATCGTGTGGCTCTAGTTACGCTCTACTGCAGTGAACTAAGGCAGAAGGAAAACGAAGGAGGGAGGGAGGGATAGAGGGACAACTGAGTCCTGCCCAGACTGATGAGAGAGGCTTCAAAAAACGCCCTCAGGAGAGAAAAGATTAGAACACTTTGCTCCACTAAAAATTTTAAACTTTCTCACCACTACGCTGTTTCCACTGATTTCTTCTTACCAGCCTGTTTTTTCTTCCATTCCCTCTTTCCAGCGGCTTTTAAACTTTTCCTAAAACCACTTTTGCTTTCTTGAGGTTCTGCCTATTATTAGCAAACCAACTCTCTTTTTAAAATTCTTGCGCTCCTTCTCTTTCTGCGTCTCTCACTAACAAAAATATTCCACTCTAGTTTCCTCTCCCCCTGCTTTAGTATGGTACTGTTTATCTAAGTTTGTCTGAATCATCTCTCTTTTTTTTCCTCTCTCTCACACACAAACACACCAACATAAACACACACACACGCGCACACACACACACACACACACCTGCACTTACTATGCTTACAGTACGTACTATCTGCATAGCTCTACCTCATTCTCATGCTTCATGCCTCTGGTGTGCAGCTGTATGATGAGGGAGACACACCTGTTATTATTAAAGTGTGTGTGTACGTGTGTGTATGTTAAGGACCTCACCGTATGGCAAAAAAAAAGAATCCTTTTGGACTTAGGAGTGTTTCAACTGTAGTCTGGTTTCAGGAGCTGTTAAAGTGAGACTATAAATCTTTGGTCTACTGAAGGTTTTTAATGGATGATTCTGAGAAATGTACAGGTCGGCTCATGGATGCCTGACTGCTGCATGTGACATTGTGTAATATGGCCTTCCCTGCTGCAACACACGCACACATACACCTCTAACTTTACGTTTTAACAGCATTGACACTGTCTTTCCAGAATGTGAGGAATGTACTATGCTTATTGGGCAGCGAGTGAGTCTGTTTAAAAGGCAAACCTACTGGGACTCTCCTCAGAGGTCATGACCCCACTGAAGGGAAGGATGAGAGAGAAAAGAAAATAATATAAAAGATGGCTAAATTTTGAATTATTTGTTCAAAAGAAGTTGACATACTCAAGAAAGAGGCCAAAAACTATTTAAAAAACTTTCTCAAACTCATGCAAAAAGCCCAAGTGTCTTTATAACTACATGTTTGTGTATGTGCAAAAGCACACGTGAAATATGACAGGGTGAAGAGGAGGAGAGTGTATCCAGTCCAGCTCCTCTTCATCTTGTAACCCGATCAAGAGATAAACCAGAACAGCGCTGACACCTTAACCATGACCTTGACACACAACAGCTTTCACAACACATCCAAGCCCTTGGAGGGAGTAGAAAGGGTAAAGAGTCACTGGGATGATCCCAGTCATCACTTTAACCTCAGCTTTGCACCAGACATGGGATACAGCACTGGTCATCATTCACATCCGCAACATGCTTAACTTTGTTAACACGTACTCCTACTGATAAGTGGTTTACTATCCCTGGCTTCCTTTATGACTCTCTCTGTGTCTTCCCCCTCCTCCCTGGGAGATTAGTAGTACTCCCCTCACAATGACAGAGATTATTACAGAAAGCGGGGCAGAATTTATTAGTGCAGCTTGTGATTCACTCAAATTATGAGAAAAATCCTGTTTACAGGGATGAGGGCCTTGACCTATGAGTCATAGTGAGTTCTTTGAGAATCTTGCTCAGCTTCCCATCTCTGCTCGATCGTCATCCCTCACCCCACCAACACCCCCAAGCCCTCCGCGGTCATCACATTTCCCAGTTATTTCTTTGAATTCTGTCTCCCTAATTGTGTAGAATTTCAAAGGAAGTGTTAAGCTCTGTCATTTATCCTAATGTGCTAAGACCTGACAACTGTTCACATATTTAGGCCAGAATCCCAAATATTTGTGTGCACAGATGTACAGTATGAGGTTGTGTCTGTCAGTCCTCATGGTTTTGTGTGATTGTCTGCTTTTGCTTCCATGTCTTTATACACAAATTTAAATTGCAAAAGAATGTGTATACCTATACATGCTAACTCATACCAGAACCGGGCTCTCATGGGATTCTGACACAGTGCTGGTGGTGAAAGTTTGAATGCAGCGATACAACTGCAAGATATCAGTCCAACAATGGTTTGTTGCAACGATAGTCTGTCATACTTAAAGACAAATGCCTCTGGGACATGCCCCAATGCTCCAACAGAAAAAAACAGCATGTCTGCATTTTTTTTTGGCCTTTTTGTGGGGCTCTTTTGACCGGAGCTTGGAGTATGTCACACAAATGCAAGTCACAAGCAAGTCTCAAGTCCAATCTTCAGGTTTCAGGCAAGTCAAAATTACTGTTGGGGAAAACCGAGCAAGTTCAGTTGAGTCCCTGCTGTGAATTGAGCAGGTTAAGAACAGAATTTGTTCGGGTAAGAAGGTCACATGTCAAACCATACAAAATGTTGACAGTGGACTGCTGTTTTCTGTTTCCTGTTGTGCAAAAATCACTTCTCTCATGTGTCCTGTGTTGCATTGGACCATACACATACACATGCACCTGAGCTTTCCACATGGATCTAGAGTGACAGGTCACTGCTCTTGATTGAATCCAGTCATATGTTTTGGTGTGTGTTTGACAAGTGTTTCAGGGATGGCCCTGTAAGTGTGCAATGTCAATAAACATAATTTATTCATCAGTCATTAATTAGGCCCATCAGTAAATCTGTGACATTAATAGAAGATGCATTTATTTTTATTGGATTATTTAATGCTTACTGTGCAATGATAAAATGTGCAGTTATCCAGTTCTCTGAGGCATTCAGTCCAATGACATTGTTCCCAGTCTGTGCAATAAATGCAAGTCCGAATGTGTTTTGGTCATCATATGTTTTACTGATATCCGTCAAAACAATGCAGACAACTTTCTGCTCTCTAATCGACAGACTAGAGCCTCTAAGATGAATCCAAGCACACACACAAATTCATTTCCAACATGTGGAGGGGTGACTGATACTAAAAGTTGGGTTGGCCTGTTGGATTTTAATCAGTGTTCAATTGTTTTCTGGCTGACCCTTATGAAAGACCATTTGACATAGTGTGATCCCATTGCAGGATAGTTTCTAGTTTTACCAGGTGCCTTAAGGTGGACAAAAGTGACTGAAACTGGGATGAAATGATCCTGAAGGGGAGAGACTCTCTTCCTTCATACGCTGCCACCCATCCTAAACACCCAGACTTAGATCATACTCACCTACAAACTTTTCCTGCACTTACTCAACTTGCACAATTGTGAAGTTATCGAGTTGAAAAACGTATCCAAATACATGTAAACATCTGGTAAAGCACTCAGAGCCTCTTCCTCAGAAGCACATTTTACCATTATAACACATTATAACCCTAACCCCTAACCCTGACCCTATAAATCTGTCCCCCAGCTGACTCCTTCCCTCTTATCATTGTGTATATTTCTCACTTAAAACTAGCAATTATTGTTTCCACAGAATTGACGCCCTCCTAGTGTCCGTCCCTAACGTTTACACTGAAATGATAACACAGGCTGAGCTGACAGATCAACAGCTGAATACACTGATCTCAAACAGAGCATTTAGAAATGTAATGAATGGTTTGGTGTCAGAGTCAATTTAAATTTGCAATTGCTTCTGCTGCTTCATCTGCTTCCTCTTGTCTGTGAGTGAATACTCTATGTTTTGTATTATTGGTTTCCGGTATTTGTAGTTACATGTTTGAGACACTACATCACTACTAACCTGTTTAAACAAAGGTTTAATTATATAAAAAAATAAGTTATGAGCTAGAGCACTACTATTACCCTTAACCTTAACTGTCACATAATGTCTAAGCACATTACTATTTTAGATTCTATTCCAGAGAACTGAAGAGGGGAGAAATGTTACACACACACACACACACACACACACACACACACACACACACACACACACACACACACACACACACACACACAGCCA
>JAPZDY010000023.1:10561083-10589143 GCA_029783645.1 Ctenochaetus hawaiiensis
GTGCTTAATGTGGTGTTCGAAGGAGAGGGTCTGGTCAAAGATGATGCCAAGGTTGTGGAGGTGGGGGGAAGGGGAGAGATGGGGGGTAGGGAAGATGGAATGATTTTGGGTTCCTAAGTATCAACAACACAAAACCTGGCATGTACATTACACAGTTTCATCCTGGTTAGAAAAAATAAAAAGGCCAGAAACTGTTTATTTCTATAGATGGCTTAAGAAAGCAAAATTCCCATGCAAATTTTCACAGTGGAGCAACACAAAGCATTCTGACTAGAGACATCACAAACTGACATAGGATGTGCATGGCCCAGGACAGGAAGGCTCAGATAATAAAACCACCTAGAATATCACTGGTCCCCATTTACCAAGCATCAGTGATATATGCTTTCATCAGATGAGGTCCCTGCACGGGGCCCAAAGGAAAGACAGCATCCACCTCAGCTACAGCCTGCTTACCCTGCTGTCATTGGCAACAGATATTGAAGTATTCACTGCCATACGACCAGACCAAAGAACAGCTTTACTCATCAAGCTGTTAGACCTCACAGCCTATTCTTTGCACTTAAATGTATTTTTTCCATGATCTTGGAATCAGTGTGAGGGTTCACATATCAGTTCAACTACAAAATCATCCATGTGTTGTGAAATGACAATGAAATGAATCTTGAATCTTGAATACAAAGCTGGTTGAAATATGGCAAAGCATATCCTTGGAGAGTAGAGAGGTGACGTGATGCTCCCAGTTTGCTTTAAATTTGATACCTTAATTTTTTTTTCCTGAAACTCCCCTCCCCAGTTCCCAAAACCAAGATATTATCTGGACTATGTTGGAACAAGAGTTATTCAAAGTAGGCCAAGGGAGTCTCCTTTGACTGCCATCGCATCATATGACAGGGCAACTTTAATTATTGTGACATATGCAAATGAAAAGTAAAGAAATAGGGGAACAAGATCCAGATCTCTTGAGTCAGGATGCTTTAACCTGCATTTTGGGGCAAATTATGGTATGTTTTTACAAATGTTTGTATTTATGTATGTACAGATGACTGCAACACAACACATGCCTCTGTGGTTATTCTGTCCAAAGTTATACAAGGTTATTGTGTAATGCCTCATCAAGTTTAGCCATTCAGAGCAGCTATGAACACTTCTGCCATCTGACGTAACTGGACAACATACTGTATTAACTAACTGGTTTCAAACATGCCCTGGCCGAGTTCAGTAGGACTTTGGTCAGACAGAGTTTAGTTTGTGTTTCTTTTTCACTCGGAAACTTCTGCCAAACAGGCTCATCCAGCTAAATAGGTTGGCAGCATTTCACACAATTTGTAAGGCAGACAACATTTATTTACTTGGCGACTGTTGCTATGGGGGATAAAATGACTGTGGCTGTGAGAACTTTCCAGAATTGCGAAGTCCTTACTCATACTATTATTATTTGCTATGCAATGTTTTAATCTAACTTTGTCTCATATATCCCAAATGATAGAATTCCAGTTCATGATTTTTCACTAAATGGAAATTTAAAACAAGAACAAAGCTAAGAGCTTATTTTGCACGGTAGTTGCACCACATAAGAGTGCGACTTACTCTCATTTCATAAAACAAACTGCAATACCCGACAATAACACAGAAAGCAGAGCACAACCTGCAAAAGTAAAATAAAGCTAGTACAGCGAGCACATGGTTTTAAATATTTTTGGTTGCATAAAGTCTCTAAAAAGCATTTATGTAACCAAACCATGCAACTTTACGTCCACAAAACAGGTCCAAAACAAAGATAGTGGACACGACTAAAGAAGTCAAGACAAGTCTTGAAGTAACTCAGCGTAGTCTTTCTAAGGCACCTATAGTCTGGCCTCTGGACCACTTGCTGTCCGTTTATCTGCCCCCTGCTGTGCTGTGGGGGTGTGTCGGACAGGATGGGGATGAGACAGGATAGGATGAGGAGGACGTGCAACCTAAATATGGCTCTTGCAGCCGAGGCCACAGGGAGACAGAGATGGGGACCACAGACCTCGGCAGCGTACAATTATCCAAAACAAGAGAGTCAAGCCAACCTCCTCTCACTGAGACTCACAACAAGAACATAACAGTAAAGCACTGAAGCCAGCATGGTATTTTACTGTCCTTCACCCCCTGAATCATATACACAGATCTGTGCATACATTCAAACAATGTAAAAATATGTCTACATGTTTTTTTTCTAACATACGTATGTATACAGACACATAAATAAAACAATGCAGATGCATAAGCATGCACTTGACAGTCCGCTGCATATTTTGAGAGTTTGTATGGTGCCACGTGCAGTGAACTGGCTCCATATGAAATACGTACCTCTCTTTAGGCCACTCAGCAGGTATTTTATCACAACATCGATCAACATAGCTGGATGCATCTCACAAATGTCTTATCTTTAAGGCCCGCCTTAGGCAAATAGCCAAATCCAAACTTGCTTAAACATCTAAGTATGCGCTTTTCATAGAGAAACATATGGCAGAAATATAGGTTTCTCTGCCTTTGGAGTGAATTACTGGGAGTCAAAATGTGAAAGGCTGTCTGGAGTTGGCAGCCATTGGCATTCCTCAGGACTGGGGGCCTACAGCAGGAGACAATACCTGAACCTGCTGCACACAACGATGGATGCCTGAAGCTCCACCTGAGAGGCCCGCTTGAGCACCATAGCTAATTCCTCAGGTGACAAATTGTTTGCCTGGAGACAGTGAATCAGATCAGTAGTGGTCTGTTCCCCTATCAGACCAGGGGGAGATCCAACAGGATGCATCCAGGCTGTACAAGCTTGCGGACATTCACCCTTTTGAGGAGGGGCGCTGGAGAAGAGAGGAGATCAAAGGCATGCCGGCATACTCTGGTGTGTTTGCCGGCTGGACCCATGAACATGTTACAGATGAGCAGAGGCGCCAGAGAACCATCTGGGGTTATATAATGGTACTGAGTTTAAGGCACAATATTGTGGACATGGAGAAAACATCAGAGAAATGACTGAAACTTGACTAATTTGTGTGAAGCTCCTCCCATCAGTTTTTTTAATGGGATCTGTTTAATTGATGGGAACAAGTACTTAAAGTACCCATGAGAGCACAGCTGATGATTGAATTTGCCTATGAATACATTTGTTGGGATAAATAAGTCTCAAAACCATCATTTGTGTACATTTTATGACATGATATTGAAAAAATGTTTTCATCAAGATATTGTTTTTAAGACAAATGGAGTAATTGGCATCAGATTGATGTATCAAATAAAATTAATGCAGAACAGTGATAGAGGACATTGGATTTTTGTACAAATAAAATTGCATCGTAAATGAACAAAAAGAAAGCTTCATGTTCGTGGTATTATGTGCCTGCTTGCAATGTCAGTGTGGCAGTTCACCAAATTTGGTCAACACCTTTATATCTCATCTGTTAAATGGACTTTTACAATGTTTTTTAAGGAAGTTCCAGTACTTAGATGAACCCTACAGACAACGTTTCCTTTAGCACAACATGGTTGGCATCTCTGGTTTTGAGTGAAAGAGTTTGGGTAGATTGTAGCCTTATGAAATTTTGTGCAGAAATTCAGAAAATGATAAATGTCAGTAAAACACTTAATAAAGTCATTACTCATGTTGCCTCCTTTAGCACTGATTTAGTATGCTTTTAGTTCTGTCAAGTTTACTTCAGTTCACTAGCTAGTCCAAGCTGTTACTAGCATAAACAAGTGCTGCACATAAGGTTAAAATCTCAGCTGTCTATTATTTACAACAGAATTATAAGATTATAAATTTTTGTGGGGCTTTTGCGGTTCTTGGTAAGTATCTCCCTTAATCTTGCACAGAACATTCATTGTGTTATTTTTGTTCATCACATTTTTCCAAGAAAAGGCTTTTCTTCTTCCTCAATTTGGTTTCCTTATGTTACCTCTAAAAACACTATCTTTAGCTTGTGGGTTGAATAATGTACTGTCATGACAGTGCTTTAGGGGAAATTGTGAAGAGCGAGAGTGAGAAAGAGACATGGCATATGACTGCTGTGTTTGACAGGTCATGGTTCTGAAACACATTATACTTTCATTTATACAGTACAAGAGGTGTGGACAGTACAATGAGCCAGTGTGAATCATTGTGGTTGTAATTGTAAATGTATTTCCCTGAATACGTGCAGAGCGAGGTGATGATCTCACTTCTCCCTGGAAGCAATATAGATTGACTGGGAGTAAAACTGGCTATTAAAGAGGGATACCTAAACAAGCCCTAGCTTGGGGTGTAGGGTATTATTGTTATCATGTCATCTTAGGAGATGAGTGAAAGCAAAAGAAAAAAAAACATATGTTAAGTAATTGTATAAGTGGCTTGAAAATGAAATGTCAAATACGAAAGTTAAATAGGCAATGGGTCCATAGTTCAGAGAACTTTCTTCCAATCAAATCACTTACATATAAATCAAAACCTAACATTTAGAGGGTCATTAAGTTATCCCAAGTGGCAGCTAAAGAACCAAAAAGAAACAAACTTTCAGTTGGTTATGTGAAGGGCATGGTTCTCAGAATTTTTATGACTTCTGTTTTTATGACTTATGCCACTGATGTTTGAGGGACGTACCAAAAAATGAACTTGTTGTAGGATTTTATTTGACCTCATAATGCTGTTCAATAAAAAAAATTCTGGACCACTGAATTCCCTTGTTTAAAGACAAAGTAAATAACTGTATCTATCACGAGCTGGTCCATTTCTCCTGAAATGTTCTTTTCTAACTGTATACCCTCTTTCTTCTTTGATGACTTTTCCATCTCACTTCCACTTTGCCCACATAAAACTACTAGCTTTAGCTAACAGCACTAACAACAACAGAATGTAAACTCAACGACCCTTGTAAAGTATCACCAGTTGCCATGCTTGTGGTCATTTTCTACATGATGTCAATACAAACCTATTAGATGCTTGTTATGAGGACAAATTTGGTCAAGTGTAGATAACTGAAAGTGAAAGTATTGAAATGGGCTGCAGATAATTATACATGCATTTGATGTCAGATTCAGGGAGGGCACAAAATGTTCCTGAGGGCTGCAACTGGCCCACAGGCTGCACTTTGAGAACCCTTGGTGTAGGCTTTTTATTCTCAGCAAAGTATAAACTAAGTATTTGGATCATTGGAAATTATCCAAATGAATATCTTACAAACTTGATCTTAGGTGAGAGCAGTAACTTACCTTTTATTATTTTAATATTTTTTTATTCCTTTATTGCTTAAACAATTTTCTACAACCAAAAAAGAAATGAAGTGTAATGAAATTAACTTATTCACAACAGGCACAGTTGGAGCCTTTTTTAGGAGATGCATAACAGAACAACATTAACATTTCTCACCCTGTATTATAAAAGCTCTTTCTTCAAACTTTACTGTGCTGTGTTAAATATAAATCAACTTCATAACATTGCCTGCAAAACATCAATTCTAAGGTCTGTGGTATCTCTGTCTGTAATGTAAGTGTAGTGTGTAATTGCAGTGGGACACCAGAGAGCCAAGATAATCCACTTCAGTTCTAATAAAACCCTAAAATGTCTCTATTGACCAGAAATATGAAACTGATACAGCGTTTGTCTAAACCTTATCTACAGCTACGTATTAGTACTGTCTTGCTAGGAAAACATGACCAAATGCAAAGGAAATTGATGTTGATACCGCTGCTTCCACTTCTTAAGCCCATTGACTATGAAGAGGTGTTTTATTCATATAACAAAGAGATTCTTTTCATAGACCCATACAGAAATCACTTATGCAACTTTCCATTTTCTTGTCACAAATGACAAGAATGACTGATTAACGATGTGGAAAAACTCAGCGGGCGCATCATGTAGTAATGGTTAGAGTTCATGTGCTACAGTAGGTTTTAAAGACAGACCTACTGTGTTAAAGAGGCTTTGACTGACTTTGAGTGACTTACTTACAGTGATGAGCCTGAGGGATTTATACAGCACAGGGAACATAACATTCATGGAAATATGTAAACAAGATGGCACCAAGTCAATAATATATGTTTAGGTTGTCACTGCAGTGCTCTTCAAAAGTACTCGCCTTTGAACCCAGAGCCCACTCGAACGCAGCACTCATTGTTGTATTACTCACTGTGGTCATTTTGCAGTTCGTAAAATCAAAGCTGCATAAAGGCTGTAATTTTGGAGACGTATAATTTACCTGTTTAAGTTTATAGCTCAAGTTTAACCCTTGCTGTAAAACTATGCATGAGTTAACTCTCTGCTCTGAGTAATGCAGGAGAAGTATTTTGAACATTGTTAGGGTTTTGGCAAGGTTGAGGGTGAGGGCAGAGCCAGAGGGGTCATCTCCAGGATACACTCTCCGCAATTAGCCTGCAACAGTATTTAAAACATAGGCTGGGCTTTCATTTTAAACATACATAGCCTGTGAAGCTACTGCAAACACAACCAGAAAGGCGGATTTATGTTCACATATGTACAATAATAAATCCTCATAAAGCTCTATTTCAAGGTTGCAAAGAAAAACCACTGGCTTTGTTTCTCTAAGGTCAAAATAATTCAAATACTTGCATTCAGTTGGCCTGTGGAAAAGGTTGCTTAGAAAAAAGTCACCTGGACACCCTCAATCATACTCAAGTTTCTGCATTTTTGCAGGATCTCGGCAATGCAAGAAAGCTCTTGTCTGTTTTCTACCTGAATGGGTCTTGAGGACGGGGAAGGTGGGATGGATGGGATGCCTGTGCTCTGTTGAAACCCGCTGGTGTCTGCAGATTGTCAGATCTTAAAGATGCATGGCAAAAGACTTTCAGAAATGATTTGCTGTCAAATTAAGGATATTTAGATAACATGTGCTTTTGAAGAGACCTGTTTGTTTAATCTGATAGATTCCATAGATGTAAAAAGAACTAAATGTAGAAGAATAAATTAACTTTTTTTTTCTTTTAAAATTTGACAGTAGAAGACTCTTTACACTTCCTTTACTGGCAAAAAAAATATTTTTTATACATTTTTATGTAATTTTATATAAATGCCGTTATAAAGACTTTTTGCAAGTAAAGGACAATGAGAGAAAATCTCATATTTCTCTTTCCTGTATGGACATTTCCCCCTACACAGCAGTCTATAACACACTGACAGTGTGTGTTAGCCTTAAGAGTCGAGCAATTTCAAAATTTGAGCACATTTTCTTAAACTAGACTAGTCCTTGAATGAACTGACGATTTATGGGTATTGAATAAAATACAGTTTTATGATGAAATGCTCTGTGCAAGAGGTTCAGAGGATGGATAGTGTAACAGATTGATTAGTCATGAATTCTTATGAGCTCCATTGTGATCTGGGTCAAAGACCCACACCCCTTAAACACCAATAAACCACTTGTCTGTCACTAGCAAACATTAAACTGAAGTGTCAGCCTGCGTGTCCGGTCATGAGAGCGGGCCCTGCCCCTCAGGTCTGCACGCCTCATGACCCCTAGATTCACTCCTGCCTGTCAATCACAGAAAATGCTCTCAAGGAGGGGCGGGTCAGTGCACGGGAAGAACAAACACAGTATCAAAATTCAGCTCTCACCAATCCTCCTGCAAGGAGTTCTCAAACCATTCAAAGTGACAGGTTAAAGAGACACCACTGAGAAAGAGCCCCTCTGGGTGGTAAACATTAAACACTACAGATGAGATGTTGGACTGACAGATGCTTTGGCTGATGTGAAAAACGAGGACAGGTAAGAATTAGAATGTAAACTGCCAATGAAAGTGTTACAAAGGCCTAATGAGAAGGGCAGGTAGAAAGAACCAGAGTATCATTTCACTATGGCTGACCAAACGCTGTCATATGGAACTGAATACACAGGTTATCAAGTTTTGAATTAAATGTAACACTCTAGGATTCTTTTTTTTATCACTAATGAGATGGTTGAATTGAATCACTGTGTACATTTTTAATTTGTTTTTCTTACATCTGGTCCTGTCAATGATTAAGTTTAGTTTTTTTAAAAACAAACTATCTGTGTGGTCATGTTCCAAAATTTATTATGCACAGAGGAAAAAATCCACTTACTTGTGGTGATCCGAAAACTTTCCCTTTAATGACTGAATGCATTTTTGAGTGAAATATTTCAACAACTAATAGCTTTAAAGCAGCTATCAGAGGAAGGTTGACTTTGAGGATCCCTTACCTGTTTATATTTTTTATCATGCATATCATTTTGGCTTAAGACCAAACACCCACATCAACCTCTGTGGTAATTTGTTTTTTGTGCTTCCTACAAAAAGTTAGCATCAAGCCAAAGAGTGAGCAACTCAGCTGTGATGATTTACTCAAACTTGCATTTATTTCATATTAGTTAGCTCAAATTACTCAATGATTTATATTACATTTTTTTTTACCACAAATCCACTAATCCAGCTGTGAACTTTTACACTGCCTCATTATCAGCTGATGGGAGATTGCCACCACTAAAATGGATGATTTCTACTGACAACTTATTTTTTCCATTCCATCCTCCCTCTCTTCCTGTTTATCTACTCAACACATTTTTCCATAGGCCCCAGTCAGTCACCATTTCCTCCTTGAATCAGTCAGTCCAACTGTCTTACGCTTATCCTTTGGGACTATTCAAAAGCTTGCATGCTCATCCTATCTCAGCACTGAATCTTTCTTACTCTTCCCAACAAGCCTCTTCATCACCCACAAAACAGTCAGACACGTCACTCCTGTGGATGTATGAGCCATGTCCAGCTCTTATTTTCTATCTTCTCTTTGAAGTGCCTATGTTTTTGGGTCTGGGGTAGGTGATGACTTCTAGCTAATGTGGACATGCTGCAGTTAAGATGGCATTCTTTCCAACAGAGCACACTATTACCGGCCATTTTTCTTATCATCTGTCTCCAGAATGGTGCTTTTATCTGGCTGCACATGACGTTTCTTTCAACATGCACTGAATATGTGTCTACATACATGTGCTCTCATATTTGAAGGTGTGCTTGCATCAAAAAATGTTTGAAGGGTACAAATGTTTCTGAGAATTGTGTGTATTTTCAGGTTGAATGTATGTTGATCTAATCCCTGTCATCATAGCAACCTTGACCACGAGGGAGGCCTAGATAGTCCATCATTCACACGCAGATCATGCAGCAAGAGATGGAGCAAAGAGGCTCTTAATCTGTGAAACTAGTTCACAGTTTATGACCTGTCCCCTGGTACCACACCTGAAACGCATTCATTACATCTCCTCCCTCCGCCTGTTTGCTAAATCCTGGAAACGATTCCGTTATATTGTTTTCTTAAGCTGTAAATCACATCACGCCGTCACACCATTCAACTCAGCCTGGATTGTTTTTTATGTTTATCGCTATTTCAACACATGGATATGAACAAACAGGGAAAATGACTTTATCAGGTGAGGGAGTCAGATTTTATGAAATGAAATGGATGAGATAAAAAGATTTTTTTTTTTGACAGGAAGACTATAGTAATGATGTAATGGGAAATATCAGGACTCAAACGTTGTGTGCAGACAAGCAAAAACTGAGGACCTCGGAGGACGAATCATTTGCTGCAAAGAGATCCAGCTGAAACCTTCTGCAACAAAAATTAGCATCTAAAAAAGCCAGAATTGTAATTTGGCTGTGCATTAAGCAGTTAACAAACTAATAGTCGAGTTTTACTGCGACCACCTAATGGCCTGGGTGGAATAGTAAATCTAATGAATCTGGTGAGCTGTGAGAAGGATCTCACCATTAGGGACACAGCACGGCTATGCCTTAAGGAAAGCTGAGGAGTCAGGCTCAAAAGTGTCCTCACTGCCTCTGACGTTCTTTTGTGGCTTTAAAACCTCATGTCTTTGGCCTCCAGTCACTCTCTATTTATGCAAGAAAATAAAGAAGAGAACGCTGCCCCTCCTAAATCTGTAAACTGCAATTAAGCTAAATTCCAAGTTTATTTCCAAAATGCCGTCCTTGCTCCAGACCATTTGAGAGACTTCAGTCTAAAATTGTCACACTTTTGGTCAGGAGGCCAAGACGAAGCCAGCGCTGGGACTCTTCTCACAGGCCACAGGATCACAGAGATGCTGTGGATGGCTGAAGCTATAGTAATAATTATTTAAATTGCCACAATTAAGGAATCTATCATTAAAGCTTCTTTAAACAGGAGGTCCTGGAGTATATGTGAATGATTAAGTATGATCAAATGTGACATATGGATCCGAAAGTCTACAATTACAGCTATATGCTGCTACTTCTGCAAAGACAGAAAAATAAAGACGAAAGTGAAATGTAGAGTCCATGTGCTGTAGTGACATCTCAATGATGAAATGAGTTCAGTTCATGTCTAATCTCCACTCAGTCCCCAGACAGCCAAAGGCCTGTGCAGAGGCAGCTGAAGTGAGGGCATCATGGGGGCTGAGCTACAGATGAGATGCAGACCCTTCCCCCAGCACATCCGTCTATATCTCTCTCTAACTGTCTCCTTCACTCTGCCTGTCTCTCTATCATGTGTTTACACATTGGTAGAGTAAGTGACAGGGCTGTAATCGGAAGTCTACAACCGTGTCATTTGACTGTTGTCTTTTCCTGGGAGCGTGGTGGTCAGCAGAGAAAAACAAGATTTACATCTCCCAGGGAGGGGCAAAGTGTCAACCATGCATTATCCCCTATTGGCTGTGGTCAGGGATGGGCGTTAACGTGTGGGAGAGGTAGACAAAAAGATGCAGACCGATTTTTTCCCCCATTGCAGACATTTTTATATCAAACTCAGGAATCTCATAGTTTGAAAATACATGCAAAATATCATAACACATGCCAAACCATTCCACATAAGGGCCTCTGTTATCCCGTTTCTACTATTGTCATAATGTGGACTGTTTCTTATGATTCACCAGCATTTATAAATGTATAAGTGTCAACCCAGGCGTGTGTTGTTCTTACTGTTGATGGCATCAAGTGCAGTCAGCCTTTGTGTGAAAGGAAATGCCACCTTTAAACAAACAAGAGACGGGAGATTATTGTAAATATGGTTCATATAACATCAACCTGCAGCCTTGGAAAAGAAATCAAAGTAATTTGTGCCCCCCCCCCCTTTTTTTGTACGTGCCTTTGCTATTGAAGCAGTTTTCCCCTTTGAAATGAAAATAAAAAATAACAACCAGCACATAATTAAACTTCCTCTTTAGCGCTTTCATTTCTTCACAATGTTTACTGTTTATTTTTTTCTAAAACAAGTAGAGGTTTACCACCACAGGTCATCTTTCACCTCCTGGAAAAAATTAAACAGAGAAGCTTGGATTGAACTACATTTCTCATTGTGTTTGTCTAAACCTGGCAACTTGGTCAAAGGCCATGGAACTTGGCTACATAAAGCGCATGGAAATGATGCACCTTTTTGATCTTTTTGCAGCTTTTTAAATATACAGAAGAGATACTGACAGGAATCTACAGTGTGCTGTTTTGAAGAGGAAAACAATATTCATGAGAGCTTTTTTAGATTTTGCAAGAAATATTCTATATCTGTTAATGTGGATGAACTGGCAACACCTCAGAAAACAGAAAACACACCCATAAACAAAACTGAAAGCCTTGCAGAACTGATTAGTCACGGCCAAATTGGGATTTTGCTTTCATGTCAGATGTTATCAGTCACATTCTGCGTTGTCTAGAGACACTGCAATGTTTGTATTAATGCACAACAGTGCTTCATACATATGCAATGCTGTTTGCCAGATGACATTTTGAGCAAATCCTGGACAATGTGAGAAAATTGCTGACTCATAATCACCTCCATCACTGTACTTTCATCCTTAACAATCACCATCACATCTCAACTGCTTCATTGTGCGTTCATCAAAATGTTTTAACACTATTTATGTTTTTTTTCTACACATTTTGGATAGATGAAAAGGTTTGGACTAAAGCACAGAAAGAGTCAAAAAGCCCCAGCAGCACTGTGCCTGTTTTCAAATGAATCCTGCCAGACAGACACGCTTAATCCTACACAGGTTCAAAGCTCCGCCAAAGCACATGTGGCCTCAACCTGAATAAAGTGAAAGAGAATAAAAGAAAAAGAACCCAAAGAACAAAAGGAGCTAGCAGAGAGACGACTGTGAGTAATGTATTGATGTGTGTTGTGTCTCTGGGAACTTGCAAGTCTGCTTATTTTTACCAGCCATGTGTGTACGTCTGTGTGTATTTGTAACGGTAATACACTTCACATTTCACTGGTGGGTGTAGGTGAGCTCAGCAACTCTGCAGAGAACAACAGACAGTATTTTTTTTAGTGATTGCTGACTAACATTGGGCATCCCTCCACGTTCATTCCCATGACTCACACAGCTATGTCAACCCCCCATGAGACTCAACAAAGAGTCGCACATCCACCAACGCATGTTGCTTACTAAGACCAAATGGTCAGCGAGCGGTCAATTGCACAGGTTTCGCAAACTTCAAAGCATGACATGTGAATATGTATTTACGCAGACACACGTTTATTTTATCTCAGACATGAACCAAGTAAACCCGCCACAACTGACTCCTTACAGAAAAGCCACAAAGTATTTATCCCCCAGAGGAAAGCATGAGTCCAACCTTATTCATCCATTAAATACACCATGTGAGCCTAAACTGCACGTGACAGTGCAACTAAAGACCTTTATGGTCATTTAGTTAAATGTAAAAAACAATTCTAAATATTTTGAAAGCATTTGTATGCGCCAAGTGAGACAACAATATGAAAAAAGATCCCCACTTTAAGGGTGACATCATTTGTTTGTGTCCCATTTAATCATCCTTTAGGAAGATCCTGAACCTCCACCGCATCATAAATAGTAGTTTTTCTTTAGATAAAAGCATAAATACTTAAAAGAATATAAACACAGAGATGTTTAAAATAGCCTGTTATACAAGTGCAGAATTATATGCTAGGAAATTCAATGTGCACTACTTAAAATAAAAGAAACGGCAAAGAGCACTGAGATAGTCATGCTTTTTCTGTCAAGCTCAAATCATGTTGAGATTACTTACAGATTAAAACAAATAGGCCTATCTTGTATAAAGAGTTGATCTTAAATATAAGTCATAAAAAAGGGATTTAATTTAAGGAGCACACTGAAATACTTTCCCAAAAATACGAGTCAGACACTGTAACATTAAGAAATGGTTTTGTTCATTTTTCGAAAGGAGATCTTCAACATCTGTGCCACATATTGTAAAACATAACAAAGGTTCCATTTGAATTATAACTATCTTCACAAGGGAAGGTAACAGAGTGCACACTAGAACCAAGACAGTAGTTTTAAATTTGCCCTTTTTGCGCGTCCAGCGTTTGAATTTGATATCACACATTCTGCACCTCTGTGTTTTTCAGTTTACATCTGAGTATACACAACTGCAACTTGCGCCCATTAACCTCATGCTCTGGGACCACCCCAGCATGTTAGAGCATCAAGGTAAACATTTCTCAATGAATTCGGCAGGGGAAAGCCCTGCTGGAGTGCGGCAGCATTGTGAAGGCCAAATAGCGCTCCACTCAATCTAAACAGTCAATGTGAGAGCTGGGGGACTCTCGGAGTTCACAGCTCAGCACGGAGATGTGGAAATCAAGCAGGAAAAAAAAAGAAAAAAGAAAAAAAAGAACTGACAACCAGGCTGTGTAACAGCTGCACACTCTTTTCGCTCAGCTGATATCATGCGAAGAAGATTTGGACTGTCAGTCTAATTACTCTTCCTTGTCTTATTTGTTGGACTCAGTTTATGATTCTGCAAGGAAACACTTCATGAACTTTGAAACTCGTATTTCATGCTGAGGAGGGATATTTTGCCAACACTGTGTTTTTCTCACCACAACAGCATTATGTGACTTTATTCTTTCTTCACTGCAGATATTTGGACATGCCAAAGCAGGAAAAACACAGGTGTAACATCTAACGGCCATAGGCCATTTAGGTGTGTCAGCGTCAGGGCAGTGAATCCATGCATGCTGACTCACTGACAAGGCCAACTAGGCCACAGCAATGGAGCGAGGCCATCATTAATGTTATTATTTCCACCTGTATTCCACTATGAAAAAAGTCTGCAGCAAAAAGGCGTATAACACGAAATGAACATGCAACTTTCATTTCTTTGTCAACTGGAAAGATTGCAGTAGCATTATAACCGTAGCCCACTGAATCACCAATATGTTTTATAGCATACATTCAGCTGGACGGTGTGTTCGAGTTAGCCATTTTTCATTGGGAGGAGGTTATTTTGTTTTTATATTGCCCTACTAATCAGTAGCATGTGACATATCTGTCCTACCAATGTCTTTGACGGTCATGACCGAGGTTGCGGTAGTGGTTACTGGGAGCAGTTAACCACAAAGTTCCCACTGATTTAAAAAATATACATTGACTTAAGAGTTGTTATTTCTGTATGTGGACCTGTCACCAATTTTCTGTTGTTTTTTTTCCCATGAAAGTAGCTAAGAAGCTAGTTAGCTAAGAAAGGAGGTAACACTTCCATTCTTATCCCACAAACTTCTCTCTCATTGGTAAACTTGCTTAAGCCAAAAAAAAACAACTGTCAATTGGCATGAAAAAGACCTTTATGATGACCAGTCAGGGCAGGGAAAGGACAAGTAAAACAATTTTGTTTAACGATGGTTCGGTTTCATAAAGTGTCCTAGTGAGTCCAGACAGTGAGTCAACATGCACATTACCAGAGCCCTGATAATATCTCACCTAAATGAAATGCAGTCACTTTTATTGTGATCAGATACACCTGCCCCTTTTCCTGCCATGACATGCCAACATGTCTGCTGTCCTTACCAGATTTATTTGAAATGCTGAACAAATCTAAGATGTGGGCGGCAGATTTAAAGGTCTGGAACAAGACTAAGATTATAGCTGGAAAAGCTACTAAAAAAACATTTTAGGTTAGGCTAAAGCTAAAATTATACTGAATCTGTCCATGTCTGCCGGGGTCTGCACAAATATCCATGGACGGCCAAAAATGTATGTGTGCACGTCTGCGTGGACACGCCTATGCAGACACACAATGTACACTTGGTATAAACAGAAGCACGTGTGTGTCCACTGTCTGCTCTGCTGTCCACATGCATGTCTAACTTTAAAAAAAAAATACTTGGTGCCTTTTATTCATAAACTGTCACTAGATCCTGACAGTAATACATAAGGCGTATAATCTGTGAAAAACATCAGATTCCTCTGGCTGCTTCAAGGGCTCCTAATGGCATTTACAAGAATCTATTGGTCTTAAACCAAAAACAACCAATCAGAGCCAACTGATTGTTAAATCTCATTCCCAGGGTGTCAAGTATAAACGTTTCGGGTCCAGTGGAGCAAGCTGAAAGTGTCAGTATTTGACAACCTTGGAATGAGCCTCAACAAACAACTGTACCTCCAGAATCAACTGCTCCACCTATAAGTATTAAGTATGTGGTTATTAAAATTACTAGCTTATGACTTTTTATAGCCAAACAATAACAACATTATAATCCCTCATCACTGATAAAACTATAAATCGTGAACATTCAAACTACAGGGTAATGTCCCCTTCCATCATAAGGTCACTTAGATTTAAGCTGCCTCATTTTTGCCCCCAGTTTTGGAACAGATGATTTAGGAAACCAACACTAGAGTTAAAACATAGTTCATAGCTTGTAAGATACCTTTATTTGCCTTCTTTTCTGTGACATGACTATATGATTAAGGGTGTTCTTTAGTGTTGTAGTTTTGAACTCTGCACATTACCAAGCTAGCTGTTTCTCCCTGATTTCTGCTGGTCTTAATGCTAAGCTATGCTAATCGTCTCCTGGTTCTAGCTTCATACTTACTTTACAGACATGACAGTGAACTCAACTTGCTAATCTAATTTTTGTAAAGAAGACTGAGAACTGTATTTTCAAATATGTTTTACTATTTCTTTAGGGTAAGACACTAAAAATAAAGGCTCAGATTCGGATTTTTGCTATGATTGTATGAGGAAAAAATTAACTCACTTTCCAACTAGATTTAGCAAATGAGTCAGGGCCATTAAATATAAAGGTGCATCAATCAGCCTCTGTAATCACCACACCTTAACCACAATGTTTAACTGTCAACCTGCCAGCTGATACAGTATTTATGTCTCATTCACATAATTAATCCGGAGGATGTTTTAAGTCGATGACTCATCTCTGATATTAAGTGATTCACTGAAAGCTATCAGCCATGTGTTAATCTGTCTCAGGAGACTGTCTGACACGCTTGTGAATATTAAGGATCTAAATTTGGCTTCCAGTGACCATCGCAAAAACAAAAAAAAGGGGGAATCGGCGGTGGACCTACAAAGAAGGAAGGGTAGGATTAAAGTATTGATTGGACAAATAAACCAGTGAAGCCGACAGATGAAAGAAAGGGGCTTTGTCACTTCCTCACTAGG
Organism: Ctenochaetus hawaiiensis; assembly: GCA_029783645.1. Taxonomy (NCBI): domain Eukaryota; kingdom Metazoa; phylum Chordata; class Actinopteri; order Acanthuriformes; family Acanthuridae; genus Ctenochaetus; species Ctenochaetus hawaiiensis. The sequence continues at coordinate 10,577,500 of JAPZDY010000023.1, forward strand.
TAAATAAACATCCACACCAGATGTCCCCACTTCTCAATCACTCTGCCTGTTTTTCAGTCCCACTCTCCCTTTGCCCTCTCAACCGAAGCAGAGAGCAAAAACTGTGTAATCAGTGCTACTTCCAATCAAAGAGCCCATCTGAAACAAATGTCCACTTGCAATTGTCATGAGCATTGATGAATCATACAAAACAGTATACAAAGAGACATATCAAAGGGCACAAACAACCGCAAATTTTACAGACTTTTCCCAAATACTCTATCATAAAATTAACAAAAATCTCACCCAAGCAAAGCCAGAAATGTTTGACTCACAAGGACTGGTAACTGTTAACCTTCAAATCAACCACCAGTGACTCACCACTGTCTGGAGAATTGCAGGCTTTTAATGGCCTACAGGCTTTCCATCATGATCTAGCCATGACCTCTCTGTTGCATTAGCACCCCATGTGGACCAATAGAATCAAATGCATGGGCCATTGATGCCATTCTTGACCTATTCCAATATTTCTTCTGGAACTCTTCAAGCATCTCATTAAAACTTAATTCAGACAGTATGATACCCTTGCCTTTCTACGCACATTCACACCACTGCGTGTCTGTTTCTGTGTGTTTCTGCTTATTGCACAGAGTGAAAACAGACTTATGTCTAAGCACTTCCAGCACAGTATTCGTTAATGTTTTCAGTTTTATTATGTTCCTCTGGAGATCTCCAACACCTTTTAACTGTCCATGACACTTCCCCTGGTCATATTCATAGTCAAAGCAGCCTCACAGTGCACACAGCTCTCAACCCCCCTGGGTCCTGGCTGCATCTCGTGAGCTTGGGGGAGATAACACAAACCATCAAAACACTCTGGTCCACAAACCCAGACTCCTGCCCGCTGGCTATGCTTTGGTTAACCTCTCTATCACGCTCAAAGCCTCTGGGCTCTGCTGTTGTCCAGACACAAACACACAACCCACACAGCCAAAATCATAAGCGCAGAGTAAAAGCCAGACTGTACTGCTGCCCCAGCCAGGCGCAGAGCAAAAGAAATATTCTGATGTTGTCTATTCGTCACTGGTCAGTCCCTCCATGTCATCGTCCATCTATCTCCACGCTAACCGTTTCCAAAGACATAATTTGACATCCGTGCATCAAAACAGGTGTTTGTGACCGCTTTACACTCAGCTCCCGAACAGCTGAGACCTCCATGTGAGCCAGAGAACCAGGCGGAGATCTTGTGTCTGTCAAAATAGCAAAACAGATGAATCTCTGAGGGCGCATGAGAAAGGAAAGTTATTTCCTGAACAAAAAACATTATAGCTATCCAGTGCCAAAGAAAATGTCTGTACCCATAAATACTGTATGTGCCCGAGGAACATGCTAACCAAAAAGTTAGTGGGTCGGAAAGCAAGCGTTTGTATGAATGAGCAACAGTTTGGCTGGCCTACGTAATTACTAAACACACAGGACATTATCTATCATCCTCTCCAAGTTTCTGAGTCACAACAGACAGTAAAGTCTCTCCAGAGAGAGAAAAACATGCAGAGAGGACGGTTAAACCCAAGAGGGCTCTTATATAATTGTACACGCAGACATATAGAGACACTCATACATTAAGGATCCATACACACAAACACATAACATATGCGATATTCTTGCTTTTAAACAGATGTGCATTCAACTATCTAATGTGGTTTTGAGAAATCATTTTCCTCTCATCCAGCCTGTCAGACATGTGGTCCAAGGTCTGGAGCCCCCCAAAACATGCATGAAGTCAGTCTGACAGCTCCCAGAAAACAAAAGATTTTTCAGAACAAGAAAGAGGGGAGTCGACCCTAATTGGCATCTGGCCCTATTGGGCATATTTATTATGCAATCTACTAAAAGGGGCAAAAGCCCTTTAAAGTTGTGAAATGTTTTTGTTTGAAAATCACGTCCTGTTGGACAACCGTCTTTGTGGTTTCATCACTCACATCATAACCAAACTGCACTGATCCCTGTTTTAATATCTACGGAAAAGTCGATAATCATTCCAAGGCAGATAATCTTTAGTGCACATGTAATGTATTCAGCTGTTGCATGCCTCATTGGCCTCTCCACAGCTTTCTTTTTCAAGAGTTTTGCCTTTGTCTTTCATTCTTAAATCTCCTGCATGACCTTTATCCTCCCTGCTCTCTTTCATTTCCACCGCATCATCAGCTGTGTTGATTAGCCGTTCCACGATGGGGCTGTTAGAGAGTCTAGACTTCTGTAGACTGAGGTAGGAGTGTGTACACCCACCCCAACCACACTCACACTAATGTGTAATCTCTGAATGTGTTGCGCCCCGAGCAGCTACGCTGGGCGAGTTTCGTCTAAGTGGCTGTGGTATTCCACACTGTGTGTCATTACGGCAAAGCTAATACCACTTTGCACACCGTCAGTGTCTTACCATAAGTATCTGTGTACATACACAGATGCATGCAAATACACCTCCAACCACAAGCATGCATTTACATTTTCAGTTCATCCATCTTGTTAGGCTGCACAAGACAGGAAAGCTTTGAACTCACTGACCTCATACCTCCATGTACACACACACACAAATGTTGCTATACTTGTGAGGGCCCTTGTTTTGAGTCTTCACTTTCCAAAAACAACTTCACTCTTAAGATCAACAAATCCCCAAAGAGATAGAAGTGTGAGAAAACTTACACATACACACTGACACATAAACAAACGCACACAGACATACATACACGCACACGCCATCTCACATTATTCAAACTAATATGACCCTGGAGACCCTGAACCACTATTACTCAGCCACAGCGATGTTATCTAAAATCCATAAAGTGCTCCTTGTTAGCACCCAATCAACTCCTCATTTATGGACCCAGGGAAAAGAAAAACACCCCTTGGGGCTTTGAGCAGACGAGCAGTGAATGCAGACCTTTAGAGGGCTTAATTTATTACCCTTAGAGCTAAGTGGAGGGCCAAGCAGAGGGCACAAGGGATGTGACAGCGGAGGAAGGCAATGAGAAGTGAAAATGAGCCATGGCTGCACGCTGAAATATGGGGTTTGTGTTGTATGACGGCGGTACTATCAAACAGAGACACGTTCATGCATGTGAGCATACACAGTGTCCACATGTAATCATGTGCATTCGCAGACCATGAGGAACAGTCCCGTCTTTATCCCTGTCTTTGGCAACAGTCACTTCCTCAGGATACGGACCAGTTTTGTTTGACTTCAAACACTGCCTCTCCCTGGTTCCTGTCCTGTCCTGTTCCCTCCTCTCTACCCCTCTGTCTCACTCTCTGTCTCTCTTAGTACCCAGAATTATTTTTTTTTTGTCCATCTCATTTTCCATTTCCTCCAAAGAAATTAGGAACACAAAACTAAAAAAGGAAAATAAAGAAAGGAAATAGTGACAAGAGAAGGAAACCGCTTTGCCCTGTGATCTAGAGTAGATGGCTAGAGAGAGGGCCTGATCCAATGTTCCCTGCTGCTGCCTTCCTCCTATTCAAACCAACACCAGCCATAACTTATATCCTCACCCCGATACTAACCACAGACTCAACCCCAAATTACCATCTGCCAAGCATGACAATCTTGCAAGCCCACCCACAACTCCAGCAATGCCGCTACCTCAAAGCAGGACAAAGACCGACAACTACCACCTCTGCCACATTCAGTACACTGTAATCAACCAGGACTCAGGCAATTATTGTGCGTGTGTGTCTGTGTGTTCCTCTGTGCATTCACATAAGAATGTGCATTGTAATGTGAATGCAGGAGTTTTTCATTTAAAAAACTAAAGGGATTAAAATAGCTGATGAGAAGAGACACACACAGAGCACTCTGCTTGTCAGCATGCCAGAGATCCTCTTAACCTTTGCCAAAAGTAGAGTCTTCCTCTACTGCAGCAGCTGATAGCATTGCCAGCTCGGGTTACACTTTCAAGAACATACTGCTGGTGCAGCATAAGCCACCTGATCTTATCTTCCTGGTTACGGTCTGTCAAGTTTGATACAATCTTCTACTGTAACTGTCTAACATTAGAAAGTAAAGGAGAGGGACTGAGCTGGATTAATCAGCTCATCATCCAAATGTATGTGTACTGTATTTATGTATATGTTTTTAAAGAGAATATGTAGGTTGTTAATGCAACTCAGTATTGGCATGGCACTGTTTTTATTATTAAATAAAACATGAAGTTAGATATGTGTCACTAGGCATCTGTCCACCAGTCAGTTAATTTAATGCACTCCGATAATATGCAACATTTCTACATTTGGATGTTTTACTGTATCTTTGTTATAAATTTTGTTGAGTAGTGTGCTGACATTGTCACCTGTCGCCAACTTCTAAAGGAACACCAAAGTGAGAGAGAGGACTTTTCTTTATCCATTTGCATTTCTCTCTCAGGGCATTCAGATAGATGTTCAACTGTAATGGTGGCGTTACATCATAATGTCATCAAATTTTATCTTTTGTTTCATTTGTTTTGATTTAGAGACTCCTTAAAAAAATGATTCACTGTGCTCGGCTGTCTGCGATGCATTTTAAAGGGTAACCCATCCCCCACTTTCATGACAGGGCAGAAAAAAACTGTGAGGAACTTTTTTAAAATTTCTTTCTTTCTTTCTTTCTTTCTTTCTTTCTTTTCCTTTTTTTTACTTAAGGGCATTAAATGGGGAAGGACACCCACCAGCAAATTTTTGTTGAGCGATTCTGAGGTTGACCATTGCCCGCCAGAAGGTGGCGCCCTGGGCAACTGCCTGTATGGCGTTTGCCTTAAGCTGGCTCGGAAAAGAATGAGAGCACAGTGTTTGTGGTGCCTTGCCACTGTGTGTCATGCCAGGCCATAATTAAGATGATTTAAGGGCTGTTAAATGCAATCAGTCTGTCTGAGCGCGTGATCAGTCACAACAGGACAAAACAGTCATCTCGATGGTGCATCTGACTAGTTTAATTTATCACAATATCATAATTGTTGTCATTAGTAATGGTGTCATTGTCATCAACACCGAGCCCCACCAACCCTGTCCCCTCCAGGACACTGGCTTGGCAGCTGATTGGCTGAGGAGTAGAGCAGCTGACTAATAACAGTCAACTGTCAGATTAATTCCTGGAACTGAGAGCAGAGCGCGTTTTAGCTTTATTTTCTTTTTCCTAGCTTCCAGCTGTACATGTCCTGTTTGATTAAAGCAGGTGATTCATTACGTCCTCTGAAATCAGTGTTTATCTTCTGAGTCATTTTATTATACAAATTTGAAACATACTGCAGCGCTGAAATTTACTGTAACACAGACCGCAGTTCAGGTTGCCGGGCGTCACATTCTGAGACATTTCTAATATGATAATCCAAGGTAAACAGCTTACCGTACAGTACCAGCTGCAATATTTATGTTATTTCTAACGCTGAAATTATACTTCTGGAAGAGTGGAAGATGTAGTTGGGGAAAGAAAAATGCTGCCACCAAAGCAGCAGCAGAGATTTTACATCTTATGTCACTTGTTAAGAGAAGAAGCTTGCTCTACATTTTATTCTGAATCACATGGGTGAAATAATAAAATTGATGATGGTTGAATTTCATTTAGCAGCTTCAGTTTTAGGGTATTGGTGATGTTCATGCTGGCTCACCGTCACTGCTCGCTGTGAAACTTGAAAAAAACGGAGACATCATTAATTTTATTACTAACACCTGTGCTTTTCTTACTGAGACCCGACAAAATACCTGCTGTGAAAAGGCCTGTGAGGAACTAAATCACTGATCAGCCTATAAGACATTTGACTTTCTCATTGCAATATTCACATTTTATTATGTGAATGCAATGTCCTTCCAGAATGTTTGAGGTGGGGCTGGTTGTGCAGTCATTCATGGGACTTTTTTTTAAAATGCACAAATCATGGTGAATAGAAATTTCTGCAATGCATTTCTAAGAAGTCAAGGCCAACAATTCACATCTGGCTCTTCATAGCAGCCTTTAAATTATTCAGCTTTTGAAGAAAAGCGCCACTTTTGCCACTTTACTATCACATAGTACTTTACACAGTTTAATGGAAGTCTTTGTTCTGACTTTGCTAGTAGTTCATCTTAATTAAAAGATGTTTATGAGATTGGTGGCAGCAAATTTAAAGTAAGAGAAACTCACCTTTTCCCACATACAGTGTTAAAAGCTTTGCCCTGCTAGCCTACATTGACTTTAAACTGTTTTACCCAACATCGCTCTGGACGTGTGTAAACACGAAGTGGACTGGGTGTTTGACATCAGTACGATGTTAACGGTAAATAGTGTCACTGTCCATCACAGCATCGAACATGATGCAAACCATGAGTAATTCAAATTACTTGAAAACAAATGTGTCCCTTCACATTAGAGTTTAGCAACCTGTGAGGCTTTCACAGTCCCGTCTCAGAGGCCCACAGCTCTGGAGGAGTAGGGCTGACAACTGCAGTCTTGCTGCTTAGGGCTCTAGTAAAACCAGGGGGACCTGTCTGCACTATATAAAAGACATCAGTAAGGCCTCAGTAACACTGGGACTGATCCTCTCAAAAATAACAAGCACGACCTCCTGCCTCCTAACATGGGATTTCACCACCTACTCATGGCACTTATGGTCGGACTGCCCTAGAAAGAAGGCCCTGATCTTTTGTGTGTATGTATTATGCAGTATGCTACTTCACCTCTGCCAAAAGATTGTGCAACCAAAAGTATTTTCCTCCAGCAGGTCTGCACTATTTCAAAGTAAACCAAATGTTTTTTGCAGAATTTTCAGAAAGCAAATTCAGTCAAATTAAATGCTTTTACCAAAACTTTTTTTTTTACATTTGCTAATAATTTTATTAACTTTCCAGGCCTGGAAAATTCAATTTGAAATTGACATGTCTTTTCCTTATTTTCCTTGAGTGTGGGAACCCTGATAGTGCATGCAGGTCTGGGTCAGTCAGGCAGAGTGGCGGATGTGTGTGTGTCTTGGCTCTTCACCCAGTGAAATTGAGATGAAATATGAGCAGAGACAGCAGGCTACCTGCTATCACTTTAAATATTTTCATTTCCACATACCCAGAGTTAAACTTCAACAAATGGCTGCAAATTAGATTAAACACAGCTCATGTCATTTAAATCAATCTCTCTTCAGAGATGATGATCTGTATGGAGCTCACCAGTGGCTGAGTGGTCAAAGCTCTATGGTTCATTGATTATGACTGAAACTACCCTATTAAATTTACCACTAATACTTAAAATATAGAGATAGAGAAATATAAAGATTAGAAAATGTGATTGATGTAGTTGCGTAATGAATTCCATACTTTGTGAAAGAGTGTTGTCATTGTTCCAGACAAGTGCTCAGCAGATGCAACAATACTTATCAGAGAGAAAATGGGATTTTGCACTTCCCTTTAGATTTTGAAACAAGTGGCTTTAAGTTAGACATCACAAGCTTAAGAGATCAAAGTGCGCTTTTAGTTCTTCCGTCGCAAATTTCCTGTTGCACATTACTGGAAAACATCAAAAAGCTATGTTCATTAGTTCAAGAAATGTATACAAGATATGGCCAGTGTTTGGGGAAAGGAATCCCATTCCAGTCATTACACTGAACAGCCCTTTTAATGCTGAAGTAGCAGCAGGGAATCATTGAAATTCTGGCTGTACATACATAACTATTATCCTTTCAATAGCCCCTATTAAGTATGAATTGTCTTGACCACTAGAAAATGCTAGAAACTTGAGCTCAACCTACTGCCTGATGTCCCACTATGCTTGAACATTTTGCTAATGTTACTATTACAGCATCATCAGTGTCAAGCTGGACTGTGCTCATACAGAACACTGCCACGTTCAGCTGCAGGTGCTGTGGGACAGCTGCCCATGTTTGTCTTGTTTGGCCTCCTTATTTAGCTTGTTTAGCTTCACCTAGCTGTCAACTGAATGCATTCACATGCCAAACAATCCCAAACAGGCAGCGTCCTGCTTGGAGGAATCAACTGGAAAACTTTTGCCAAAACAAGCAGAACTACAGGCCATGAAGTGAAACCACCACTTAAATGCAAAGACTGGCAAAGTAGTTACCCAGTGGAGGATCTCACATCCCCTCAGACCCCTCAGACACAACAGTAGCAAATGAGGAGTCACAGATTAGTGATGACAGCATGCCAACCAATCAGAACAGAGGAACCAGCAGAGGTGTATAGAATGTTTTATAAGAGAAAGTCTCTGGCACTGTTGGTGATTCCTGCTAATAAAAACCCATCAGGGGTCTTCCTGTTTTGTCTTCACGCTGCTGTAAGAGCTGACAATCATTCAGGCCTGAAACATTCTTCAGTGTGTTTTCTTTACCTAAGCAATAAAGGGTGAAACCTAACCTCTGCAGAGAACCGTGAATATGCCTCTCCAAAGGCTTCAATAAGGATGTAAAATATAAACCATAAAATTTGAGTTTTGATCGTATAGACTCAGCTCTATAAGTGTGGAAGATTCACAGCTGTGGTTGACTTTTAGTTTCCAAAGCATTGAGGAATATAATGTGGAAAGCATGACACAAAATGTTAAATGACCGTGTGAACTGGCCACATCTGAAGGCATTTTGACATTTAAGAACCAAAATCACGCAGCAGAGCCAAAATTAACAAAATTTTAATGGTCCATTGTTTGCCTGATTGCTTTAATTTAACGGTTTATTTAATTTCAAGTTCTAAATGAAAAAAACTAAAAAGGGCCTTTTCAAAGCTTCTCAAAGGCTCCCTTGTTTGCTGCTGCTTTTCCGTTCGGTGTAAATGGTTCCATATTTGATTAGAGATTCTTAACCTTAAACATTTTCATTCATTTACTGAAATAGTTTCCTCGGAGCTCATCAGAATGTTGGGAAAGAGGCTAAACTGGCCTCCGTGTTAAAAAATTTATATGCAGTCTGGGAAAACAATTCAGATTTGATCAATTTGTTGGTGTTTTACTATCCATGCTTCCATTATTATCAAGTAGGTGTTTATTATTTAGAACTGGCACTTGGCTGAGGTTATGTCATTACAGTCAGTGATTAATCTCATGAAAATCCAGGTGGGAATGCACTCAAACATTGCTCAAACCATTTCCAGAGTTGAGCACAGGCTTAAATGAGATTATGTTTTCATTTACATTGGACAACAAAATGTGTCAGGCAGACATGCAACAGATGGCAGAGGCTGCATTTCAATAGCATTTGTTGCCCCTGGGCCCAGAGGAAGCGATGTGATTGTGTTAAATTTGCATCAGACACAATAGATTTCAGTGATGCCTTCCAGTAATAGTTGAGCATATTTGTGAATACACTTTTGTCTTCTTGTTAAGAGTTAGATGAGAAAATCTATACTGCTCTCATATATGTCCCTTAAAGCTGGAGCCAGCAGTCAGTTAGCTTAGCTTAGCATACACACAGAACATGAAAAAAATGTGGCTTGTGTCTGTCGAAAGGTTAGAAAACAACCAGGCAAAGTTTTTTAAAATAACATGTTATCTCTGTTTATTCTCAAAAAATAAAATAAAAATTCATTATAGAAAACATCTTAGAACCACTTGATGAACACGTCTTTTAAAATACTACATAACATATAACAAATGAATCTCAGTTTTGATGTTTTCATTGGCTGTAAAAAGCTGCTTTTGCAATTTTTGAAAAAAGAAGGGTCATAGGAACATATCTCTACAGTCATAAAATAATACTTAACTTTATAATCAGTAGATCAGAGGGAAGAAGCTGATTTCTAAACTTATAAGCCAAGTTGTTTGATTCTAATTTAATGAACCTGTCATTTAAATGGTAACAAAATGAACTTGGTGGGCCTTTGCAAAACATAAAGTTAGAAACAAAATTGTGCACATACTGTACAGCAGTGCAGCATATAGACTGTGTCTGCCACAATACTTTTCTGGAGCTAAATTATCTGTAACTTCACCAAACATCAGTTGCAATACAGACGAGTTGTTTACCTCTTGTTGTACCTTTCTATAGAATTAATGGTTTGGCCAGGAAGGTTTAAAAACGTACACAGTATATATTATGAAATTAAAAACTGGGTCAGATGGTAAAGAGGTTTTTGTTCTCCATTGTGACTTTAAAGCTCTATAAAGATGAGGTCCAACGAAGGATGATAACCAGTTGACAACCACAAAGTGGCCAAACGTACCCAGAGGCAGTAATCGAGCCTCTCACAAAAGCCTTAACAATCAGTCCTCTAATCTGAAAAAAGTTCCAAGGTTCTTTAGTTGCAACTAACAATAACAATGAATGTCTAGAAATATCAACAGAAACATATTACATATATCCCTCTGACAGGTCCCAATCTAAAAGCACACTACAAACAACACCCAACAACAATAAATACTTCAAACTGAAACCACAGGAAAGACAAATGAAGAACAACAAGCTCACACACATTCACACACACAACACGGGGTGAGCAGTGTGCCAAAAAAAGTACTGCTGCACTGCAGAGAAAGAAGTTACGAAAGCTAAATGCACCGTAGCTCAATCAGTCAGCTTTACTCATTAGCCTTAAAATGAGCATAAACACAACATCTACTGTGTATTTGTTTTATAATTAAACAGGAGAGCTTGGTTTGCACTTAGGGATTTGTTGCACTACAAAAAAAAAATTTAAAAAAAAAAAAAGCTCTGCAAGGTAAATCCCAGTGACTCACAGTGGTAGATTTAAAACAGGCCATTTTTCTTCTTTTCACCAACATACTTACTGTTTTCAGAACTGCAAATCCAACTGTGCCAAGGTCACGGGTGAGGGCCCGGCATCTGATTTGGATGTGCTGACATTCCCTGACTTTTCCTGACCTGCCTCTTTGTTTCCCTCACTCACCATCTCTATCTTTTCCTTACCCATTTTGACTCACTCGTTCAATTACTGCCTCTCATCAGCCCCATCAGTCTTGCCCTCAGTCGCATACTTCACTGCGGGGAAGGTATATTGCATGCGAAACAGTTCATGTAAAATACCAGTTAAAGCAGAAAAGGAAAGACAGGGAGGCCTTGTTGAATGTCGTGCACCATGTTAACTTAATACTTACATGCAAACTGTTCATACTGTACATCCATGTACACGTGGCTTCTTTGTAGTGCTGATTGTATAAATTGGTCTTATCTTGAAGGGGAAACCCAACAATTTTATACATCAGATTCTCTACAGCAAAAAGTACACGTTGAATAGTGTATTCTGTGATTTTTTTGACACTTTGACTCTGACCCTGGTGATGCCTGCAGGATAACTATGGCTTGAACTCAGGGACTTAAGATTTTTTAACATAAAGCCTGCATTATGACTTGGAGGTGTGAGGTTTGATAGAAATGGGGGTTCAGAAGGCAGAGTGACTCCAGTGAGAAAAATAAGTTTAAGATGCTTTATGAGAAATGACAGACCAAGTGTTTTTTTGGAGCTTGATATCAAATATGGGACAACAAAAAAGGTCCATCGGGCCTTTTTTGCCTGCAGGTACAGCAGATTCATTTCAGTCTGGCAATCTTTAATTATTAGCTCATTTTTGGGGGATCACTGGTTTAGTCCATATTTCCTACATACCCAGCATACTGGGAGAGTCAAACATCTGGCAACCTAAAGAACTCACTTAGTTTATCTTTTGATAATTATTGGGGCAAATCAACATCACTATGGAGCAGTCTTT
>JAPZDY010000023.1:10615626-10682740 GCA_029783645.1 Ctenochaetus hawaiiensis
AGCAACACATACTGCAGCTAATTGTATACTTTAGTTTACTGTTCTTGTGAGAACTGCGTGTGTGCCTTCGTAATTGTTAGAAAAATAAGAGATCAACACAAAAAGTGAACATACACAAAATCTATTTTACATGATTTGAAGGAGACACACTGATACAGCAGCAAAAGTCAGCTGAAAAATATTATGTTTTCTGAAAAAAAAATAGCACACACATTGAAGATATTCCTCATGGAGGAATTGAGTTAAAAGACAACCAAAAGGCCTGTAGAGCACTGGTCCAAGTTCAATTCAAAATCTGTGCTATTCATAAGAAGAACTGCTGTGATGTGGTGGTCGTGTTTTTACAGCGTGCTAGCACTCCCGCAGAGGCTGTGTAAAAACACAGATCACTACAAGAGGGTACCACCCAGAGAAAATAAATAAACCGAACTGGACCAATCGTTAATTATGATTGAGAGAGTAACATGTATGTTTGCTGCTGAGGAACACTGTATGTTCAGTCAGAATGATTTTATTTATCAAAACAAAAATTCTTTCTTGAACTGTTATAAAAAATTTATCCTGCAGTTAAAACAAGAATCCAATTTTGACATTTGACATGTTTTGGATATTTATGGTGGAAAACTATTTTGTACGCTTTGTGTGTGTGTGTGTGTGTGTGTGTGTGTGTGTGTGTGTGTGTGTGCAAATAATCACAACATGTTAACATATGCTAACTATTACAACTGCAATTATGACTATAATGATGATTACAATTATTGACCTACACAGAATCTCAGCTGGAACCACAAAAGCAGGAAGATGAAATCTGGAAAGTTGTTGTGAGACAAAGCTGGTAATCGAGGTAAACAAAGCAAATGAGAGGGAGTCTCACCTCTAGTGGAGTTGTGTCAAAGCTAATTTTCTGCCTTAGAATTAGTCCCACTGATTCACCTTCAAAAGAGTCACAAATGTTTTATCTATGTTATCCAGCAACTGAAGCAACATCAGGAGCACAGACTAAGTGTCACTGATTCACGGGGTCACAGAAACTGTGTTTTTACAGTTTGTCCAGATTAATTTGTGCTTGGTAATCATATTGGTTTACGATTCATTCTACTAATTCATACATATCAAAATGAGACATTGTTGGTTTGGAAAAGAACAACTTTTTGCAAGTAAGTTGCTCAATGTGTCCCTAATATTCCCTACTCCATATCCAGAAATGCATCTACAGTATTTCTGTTCAAACTGAATAAGCATAAAACTGCTACATCATTTATCAGCACAGTAAACGGAAAGAAGGCAGATGCACCTTGAAATAAAACTCTCATTGTCCAGGTTGGTAGCATGAAAACAGAAGACACTGCCAAATACACATACCATTTTAATTCATCTTCTCAGGCTTGAACTCTGCAATGACATTTTTTTTACAGTGCAGAGATTTTTTGTCACATTTTTGAACTCAATAATCAAGTTTCTTTCCAAGTGGAACATAATTTACCCACATCTTGAAGAAGCTGTACAGAGTTTAGGAAATTACTCACATTTTTATTAAGAAGACTGACAGCACTGTCTTGTCCGCAGGGCAAATAAGTTTCATACCAGCAGCCTGCTAACCTAACTTAGCACAAAGACAAGCAATAGCTAAATGACTGACTGCTGGTATGTTTGTTTATATTTAGAGATTAATTGACTACACCTTAAATGCAAATCTGGGCTAGACCAGGGTAATTTTGCTGGGTGAACTAACCTGAATAGACACATTCACCCTTACAGCTGAACTATTCATTCTTATTCTAGTGCGAGAGGTGTGATGAGACTGGATGAGCCTGAAGGGAGTTGGAGGGAGAAACAGAGCTGGACAGTAAGGAGAGAGAGAAGGAAAAGGCAGGATGGTGTGAAATGAATGCCGTGAGCACTTTATCCTGGGACCATATGCACATTTTGAGGGAGAATGTGGACAAAGCTGGGCAACACATTCATCGAGGTAAATAACTCTGTTTACTTTCCTCATACTTCTCATTCCCAGAATCAAGAGGTCCACAGCAGAATCACATTTGTGTCAAAATGTTTATTTAGGATTTTATATTCGGCTTGCTTGTACACCTGAAAGCAACCACTAGTCAGAAAGGATTTTCAGTGCACATTAAGAAAGGAGGAGTCTTGATAGCACACTGCTCCTTCGCGTTTCCATGATGTTAACACTCTTCCAGCAGACACACCTGGCACAGGAGCCAAATCAGTGGCAGCTGCCTTCCAAGTTGTTCTTTTAATTAATAAACGCTGCATACTTTCCAGGTCCAAAAAATACTGTTTTGTTTTTTTAGGTGAATGAAAGATCCTTCGATTGTTTTCCTTTTTTTTTTAATAATGGAAAAATCAGTTATTCATTTATATGAAAATGAAACAATATACTGTTACCATCTGTCAAACACACCACAAAGAATATCTGCCAAAATGAGGCCCATTTCTGCCAACATCAATCAGTGTAAATTTGTTTGAGACATGCAAGGCAGAGTTCCAACAATATGGGTCCCCACTGACAGGGCTGGCTGATGTGATCCACAAGGTCAGCGAGCAAATACATTCAGAACAACAGTATAACAAGGAACATACCACAAACTTTCACCATGTCACCGTGTGACAGCTGACAACGGCAGCCGTGTATGGTGAGGTGTGGCTGATTATATCTGAAGAGGAATTTTACACAGGTTGCCATTTATCAACTACATGAAGCAACATTTTCCTACTTATCATTATTGTGTATGTAGCAAATTGTTTTATGTACTGATTATTCCCCATTGATATGAATGTTTTCATTAAAAAGGGACTTGGCCTGAAAAGGCTGTTACTTTAAAACTGCATCAAAACATTGTACAGTATACTATTTGTCGTGACCATGTGCAAGTAATTAGAGAAAACTTTCCACTTCCTTCTTCTAATTTTGTAACTACTAACGTGCACACATAATGTATAGACACAAATACATGAGGCTTTGTCCTCAAAATACCTCAGTGTAAATCAACACAATGTCTACAATGCTAATAATGACAATGTCAGCATATTGATGTTAAGCAGGTCCAGTATAATGTTTGCAGTGTTATTCTTAGTTTGGCCTTTTTTGAAGCTAACATTTTCTATTCAGAATTAAAAACACATGACATATCTGAGAGTGAAAGAAATTTCATTCGTTTTGCAAATAGTTTGTTTGTCAATCTTCACAGATGACAGTGACAACATCTTCTCTGTCTTAGGGACCTTTTTCAGTGAGAAACATTCACCCAACCTTCACCTACTGTGGAGCAGGCACGGTTTCCCCCACTACCACCACTTTCACTTTAAAGTGGAGTTAGTAGACTTTTCCTAAAAAACATAATATATACTAATAAAAAATTAAATCCAGCTCAGTCATTACTTATAGGCAACTACATCACTGTGTCTCCAGCAACTCTGTGCTGCGGCTAAGCCACTAGCCTCAATGCCAGAGAGGCCTGCAGCAGGATGTAATTTAACAGATAACAGCACAGATTTTCTGAGAGTGGGGCCGATGGGTATGTAATATACCTGATGTATGCCCCACTGCACTGTGTAACACTGGGAACACCGACTATCACTGCAAGCCCAGTTACTGCTATATATAAATGTGATGCTGCAGGTGGTTGCTGGGCTTGGTGGGTGTGTTCTGGCAACCACTGTCAGGGGCCAGGGGTACGCACTTCTGGTGGGCAATAAGCCTGGGAGGAGGGGCCCAATCTGAATGTTGTGTTTACATGTTGCAATGAGCAATGCTTTGCTTTAAGCCAGTGAGCCATGTTCAACATCCTGGCTTCTTCTCCTGGCCCAACCTGCTTTCATTTACCCCTTCACTTCCTGACATTTGGGAATATGTGGAACTTTACAAGAAAGAGCCACTAAAAAGGTAACCTGACCCACCAGATGGAATGTTTCACATATCCATAGGATATATTTCACATGTTCATCTGGGAAATAGCCTGTAGAAAATGTTTGGAAGGGGCAGTTCCTTTCCAAAAACAAAGCTGGAAGGTGATTGGATGAACGCTCTGTCTATCACATTCATTGCAGGCCAATCAGATCAACAAACATGTGACGTAGTAGAAGTGAAGCCAGCTGGTAAATAAATCTCTTGCCAAGGCAAGCCTGAAGGAAAGAGAAAACATATTTTTCATTATGACAAGCCTTCAGTGCTGTTCTTTGCTCTTCCTTTGATGAGGAAATGTTGTTCAGTTCAGATAAAAGTGACGCTATTGCAGCATCCAAGCTTGTTACATCCACCATTGTAACAAGCTTGCAGTCACCATTCACTTTGGTCAAAATTAAACCATGGCCATAGTAACAGTCTCTTTCTCCTCAAAGGACACTGATTGGTCCGATCATATTCTGACTGGAATAAACAAATCCAGTTGGAGTTTTTCAAAATGGACCTAGAGATTTTAGACCTGAGATCTTAAGTAGTCGAGCTGTCTTGCAAGGTTACTAAAAAGGCAAGTTCCCAGACTTAGAATGACAGAACATCTATGCTGCAGGGCCACCTGTGGGCCAGTCTTTTATTAATGGAAGGTTTGGTTACTGTGAGGGTTCATAGCTTTCTGGCCACTAGTTCACAGTCGAGGGCATTCCTCTGACAATAGTTTTATGCGGCATGGTTACACAAAAGACAGATAATGTTACTCCCCAATTTGTCTGGTTCCTCAAAAGATATAAAATTCCTAACCCATTTTGGATTTTATTGTCCTAATGCATTGCATGCTAACCATAAGGAGGTTATTTGAACCAGTGAAGGCAGGTGAATGTTTAACCATCATCGACTTAAAGGATGGCTTTCTCTACAAGTACAACAGACTTCTGTTTGAACAGCCTTCCCAGCAGGTGTGTGGGTGCACCATTGCATAGCCAGAGTCAGAGAGGTTCCACACAGTAAGTGGTGTGTGGCTGAACACATCAGCCTGCCCAAGCTCCAGACACTGGTTTTGGTCCTCTAATACTTTAAAGCTCTAACACAGAAGAATCGTGTGCTGATAAGAAAAGACAACCATACAAAACTGGCTGACATGAAAAGGCAGGATGGAGACAGATCTGTATCTCTGCTGAAGTTGGAGAAGAAACTGTGCAACTGAGGGCCCAACACCTGCTGGATTTGGCAGAGGGGAGCAGGTATCAGAATATGTGGTGCAAAAAATTTGGACCACGTTGGGGAGGATGGGCATGGATCTGTTTGTCAACACTCACTTTATGCTGTGGCTTTCTCTGCACCACAGGATGACACACCTTTGTCAGTGGACATGTTTGCACATGCCCCAAGGAAAGAAATGCTGTTTTATGCCTTTCTGCTTTGTCTCATCTCTTTTCTTCTGGAGAGGAGGAGACGGGACCATGCAACAGTCATCCCAGTAGCTCTGGAACACTGTTGGTGCCGTCGTACTCAAAATGCAAACGCTGGCAGTCAAGAGAAGTAACATTCCCCAAATTTGGGAGCCACTGTATTAGGAGGCAGCAGGGATAGGTGCAATTGGTCAACCTCTTAATGCTTTGCTGCAAAGACAGGGCAATTCAGGATGGATTGTCTGCACAAGCCATGCAGGCTAACGAAATGGTGAGGGCAGGATCCACCAGTCCACGTTATGAGGGGAAACGGTTGTGATGTCAATGTGTATTTGAGGAAAGAAGTCTGGAGCCCCTCATTTGTCCAGTTGGTTTCACTTTATCCTTTTTGCAGTATCTGCAAAAGAAACGGCCGTGTCATAGCACTAAAGTGTGTGCAGTAGCCATTTCTTCTTGCAGTGAGGATTTTGGCAACACACACCAGTATCTGCCCACCCCCCAGTGAAGTGTTACTTTTCATTTGAGAATGAGTGAGCTATGTACACCGTCAGTCTATCCCAACTGCATGCTGCTTGCTGCATGCTGTGGGACCACAGTGGGGCCACTATCCAGCTAAACCTCTCCTGTTCCCAAGAAAATGCAAAGCTCTCTTATGCTGAAACTGACACAATTGAATGCTTTTGGTTCTCAGCCCTGTTCAGACAAGCTACGTCTGCTATACCCTTAATATGTCTTGGCATGCTATGTAAAATTCACAGCCCTCATTTTGCAATGAATAATTGTCCATGTGTTTTCATGGAGTAAGGTTGGTGTGGACATTTATCCAGTTTCAATTGGTCTGTGGATAATTCTAGAGGACACATGCACCACAGGGTTATGGTCTAAACCCTTTTTGTTCATGTTTATTACTCTGTATTGCCCATCTTCAGGGTCAGTGCAAGCTGAAATGACAGATGACTAGTGGAAAGGGTGGTAAGAGTGTCAGCTCTGTAACACCTGAGTGTAGCTGTCTTTAAAGGGAAGGGGAAGCATCATAGAGGCTTTGTTTTTACTGGAGGGCTGTATGTTCATAAATTTTCATTGGGCAAATCTGTAAGTGCTGTTGGAGGAAAGTATATCTGTGAAGTAAAGTAGAGGGCTTGTAAGTATTCTTGTAGAACTGGGGTTACAAAGTAATCTTAGATTCATCACCTGGGGACCAGAGATAGCTGTAACAAATTCTATTGCCACCATCCAGGAGTGGAGATATTTTTTCAAGACCAAAGTGGTGGACCAAATAAAAACTAGAATTGTTTTAAGTAGACCATTGCAACATGATATCTAAAAACAATTTAAGGCCTTATAGTTGTCTGTATATTATTAACCAATATAGTTGACAGTTATTTTACACTCAGATTTTAATACTATCTCTACAATATTGTTTGACTTTAAGTGAGTTTTTTTTTTTTAGGATTTTCCATTTCCACCTGTTCTTGGGTACTACTGGATTTGATGAGCTACAGTTTAGAGTCTAATCACTCAGCCGGCTTTCCTGTTCAAGGAGCAAAGCCAAAAATGAAAAAGAATCACTCAACACTAATACTTTACACTACATGGATTATGCCCACTGTATACTCAAATAAAAACACACAAACTAAGTAAACTCCAGCCCCACCCCTGACCTTTGCATCCGCAGCTCCAGTGCAACATTCCTTTGGGAACACCACTGGGAACCAGCCAGGCCCAGCATCCTACGAAGGGCTGGAGGTGGCTGAGAGAACAGAGTTGTCTCAGGGACTGGGACAGCAGCATGATTATGAGACCCCAAGATAAATAACCCAACCTTAGGGCAACACAGCGTAGCGTGGCCAAAGCTAGCCAAGCCATGTCAAACGGGCCTCAGATAGCGGGGCCCACAGCGCCCAACATTTCAACAAGTATACAGGAAATCCAGATAAATACATAAATAAATAGGAGTGTTGTAGTTGGCAAGCCAGCGTTGTTTGAGAATACCTCTGTATATTTGGATTGCTACTTGAAGCACCCTGCACTGCTGGATATTCAATGTCTATATGGGTCTTTCATGGAGCTGGAGTAAGGCTGAATGTGTCGTTTGATGATCAGGAAGGCAATTAAAATGAACCACACTTCAGGTGTTGAATGTTTAGGCTGGGAGATATATATTTAATATGTTCTCAACATCTTTCTGCATCATTAATGTTAACAGTGAAGGTGCTATAAGAATCTTGTATTAATACAAATTTTTATTTACAAGAATGCACAATCCAAATATATCTCTAAACGGTGCACCATTATGTAGAATACATGTGAAACTAAGAGTGCCTTAATAACCATATCACATTACTATGAACTGATGAGTTTTACTGCTCGGTAAAAGTTTGCAGATGTCAGGCCTTTCATACTGAATCAACCACAGAACAATGGACATGGACATAAATGGATTTTTTGTTTACTTTTTTTTGGTTCAGCTTAAAATGTTAAAGGAATGCATTTGAGAAATTTAACAATAGTGAGATCTCACTGTCAACAGTTATCACATAAAGAATTTCTTTGGTAGAGAATAGTTCCAGTGCAAACTTTTGACACTGAGGTGTTTCTCCTTATCTAGAGAAAAGGAGAAATAAGAGCTGCTGCTGAGTTTTACAGATATCATTTTTCAAGGCTTGGAGTGCCACAAATGAAATGCCATTCAACTCAAATTTAATGGGGGGAAATCAAAAATCTTGGAGACAGATATCTCAAAAACCCATCAGGTTCAACTGAAAATATAATAGCATGGCTAGATATATGTAGAGCTGAGCAGAAAAATATCTCCTTTTGTAGTTTTTAAGTGACCCTTAACAAGATATCTAATCCATACAATAATGTAATCATACTGGCCTGTTGCCATTGCCTTTGTGTGGTACCCTTTGAATCTTTTATCCACTATATTGCCCTGCTTTGAATTATTGTGATGCCAATCTTAAATACTATAAAAGAACACTGCACACAATGTCTCAGACTAACAAAGTCTGCATGTTGGGAACATACAGGCTGCCAGTTTCCCCTCTCTGTTGTTCTATTCTTTTCTCTGCCAAAGCTCTGGAGCAGAGAAGAAGGGGGGTAAGAAATCCCCTCGCGAAGACAGCTGAGACCTGGGACATGTTTTAAATTTGGACACTAATGTTGGCTCTTTTTACGGCCCTTCTGTAATATGTTTTGCCTCCAAAACATTGGAACGGTGCTCGCATCCCTCTCCCCCTCTATATCCATCTCGTACATCACATGGAGGAGCTGCATGTCATCATCCCTCCTGCTCACTCTCCCTTTCACAGCCAATGTCATGTGGCTCAGTATGGCAATATGACGCAGTATGGAGTGAGATGAATAGATAAAGTCAGAGGAGAAAAAAGTAAGGAGGTAAAGCAAAGGCTATTACTCCTATACAATGTCGTTTGAGGAAAGAAAAAGGGAGAAAGGGTGGAAGGAAAGGTCATCATCATCCGCTAAAAAGCTCCAATGTGTCAAAGTTTTTGCTGACCCAAGCAACAAAACCCTTGGCCTTTAATTAACAACAGAGCACATTTGTAGACATGAAACTGGATATCTAATCTCCAATTGTGGTTGGAAAGAAAAGGGAATGACTCAACCACCTCTATTTACCAATAATACACTCAAGTCTGTTCCTCGTAACATTTGAAAACTGTACTTTATCTTGGTTTGTCCTCTGAGAAATTTTGTGCATTTCAAATCACAATACTTCTGTTGTTCTCTTTGCTGAAGAACCTCTAAACTGAACCAGCAGTATTTCATTCTACTTTACATTATTTATGTCATATTAGAAATTACAATGATTTGTTACTCACAAGGCAAAATGTGTATAAAAAATACAGATGATGCGCTCTCTCTCATAAGTAATGTCTGGTATCATATTCAAAAATACATGCACATGTACACAGACACACATGATGCACATAAATATGGTGAGAATAATATGAGGGTTGAGGGAAAACTCCTCTCCTGTCTCATCTTTCTCTCCTGGTGAAAACAGGCCTTCTCTCATCACAGCTGGATTAATGGTGAACACATGTTCGGAGGAGGTCACTGTCGTCCAGCGACTGCAATTTAGGATTAGCAGAAACAGTCAGATGGAAACAGCTCAGCTCCCACTCTGCCTTTCACTTAACCCCCCTCCATCTCCCAAGCCCACCACTCATTTTAAACCCCCTCATTCATTTCCCTCAAATCACCAGTTGAATTGTAAGCCTCACGTTCCTTCCATCAAGGTCGGCATGTTGGGTGTTTTTTTTCCGAGGAGAAACATAAACAAGACAGACACATGAGGTGAAGGAGAGGAGAGGAGAGGGGAAAGATGAGTCTCTGGATGCTGGAGACCAAAGTGCTGTGGCAGGAAAATGCACTGGCAGTCAAGCATATTGCTACTCCAACATTAACAATGACAGACTGCACACACACATTATGTGTGAATATACATTTTGTGTCCTTGAAGTAAATCATGTTGCAGTGGCATCGGCGTGGACAGATCCGCGGACACAGGAGCACACATGATATCATGATAATCTCTCACAATCCAGACTACTGTCATGGAGGTATGAAAGCCTGCCAAGGACATGTGAGAACCGACACCAAACCAGAACAAATAAACCGCACCGTAAGTTTTTCCCTCACCACAGAAACTGAGAGAAAAAAGGGAAGGAAAAAAGAAAAATGGAGTGAGT
Organism: Ctenochaetus hawaiiensis; assembly: GCA_029783645.1. NCBI lineage: Eukaryota > Metazoa > Chordata > Actinopteri > Acanthuriformes > Acanthuridae > Ctenochaetus > Ctenochaetus hawaiiensis. The sequence continues at coordinate 10,625,667 of JAPZDY010000023.1, forward strand.
GAAGAGAAAAGCTACAGAGGTTTAAAAGGGTAGAAAAGCCAACAGCACGCGGCCCAGAGTGTGTCTCGCATGCAAATGCCTCCCACCCACAGAGCAAGTCTCCAACACGCTGTGCTGGCTGGGCCGCGATGGAGAAAGCTGCAGTTGATACTGTAAGAACACAACAAGAGAGGAGATAAATTAAAAGAGATCATGATAAGAGAAATCCATGCTGCAGTGTGACGCACACTAGAAGTTGTGAGCGATCAGGACCACTGATAACAGCAAAAGGTGGAAAAGGAGGAAATATATTAGGAAAAGTGGAGAGGAAATTCTTAAAAATGAGGAAACAATTTCAGCAGTTAGACAAACTGCAGAAATAAGGTCCACATGCTAACAATGAAAAGAACTCTGGTTATCTGCTATATCTAATGATAATGTGTAGTGTCTGTACTGTACATGTTGAAGTAATTTGCATTCATTTAAGACTGCTATGATTAATATATGAGTGTAACGCTAAAACATTGTGAACTGATTGTCTGTTCCCTTCAGCTCTGCACAGCATTTTACGGTCGTTCAGTTAATTGTTTTGAGTTTCCAGCAGCAACTTTCTTTTTTTTTCTTATTTTTTGCAAAAAAACAGTTTTATATTATCGGCCAAGCACCAAATGGCAGAGAGACTAATTTAGGGGTAACTAGGAGCATTTTGGAGTATCTAACAGCAAAAGAAGCAGTATCGTTAAACAACTATACGAGTTGATAGTCACCAAAACAAAACATGAGTATTGGACCTGAATTCATTGGATGACTATAACCACAAGTGTAAATGGGAAAAAATTGTGTTGATTTCTGGCATTTTTAAGTAATATAAACTTCCACCTTTTTGTTTTTGAAAAGTTTTTTGCTTACTTATTAGTCACATACTGAAAACTCAATCAATGTTATGTGGCAGTTCCTTCTTTTTGTGCAAACTGGCACTCCTGCAGTTTCAAAGTGCATAAGTGCTCCACACGACTCCGAACAGCAGCATGTCAAGCAAAGACAATACTAAAAACAAACTTTAACAGTCCCTGGCTAAAATTCTGTTTAAATGGCTAATGATCAGAAACAAGTGATTCAGCAACTTGGCTAACAGAGCTGAACATCAAGCTTATGCCACAAGACACAACTTATCCAGAGTACCAAGAGGTTCACCTTGGCATCTATCATGAAATCTTTTATTTTTTAAATCTCTTGCACACATCTGAAGGCCAGTTCGCCATTGCTCTAGCAGAGCAGCCAGAGAACTTCAGAGGCAAAATCAAATACATTTTCTCCATAAAATATTCAGTTTCACTAAAATCAGTAATAGATGGTGGTAGAGACAGCGTGACATGAAGCATTACACAGGGTTTCCTACCAGCTTACTCCAGTTACCAGGTGCAGTAACTTGCCATCAAAGGGGATTGAGGCAGAGACATCATTTACCCCATTACAAGTCAGATTACCAACAAAATGATTTTAAAGCTATTAATTAAAGGTAAAATGGGGACAAAATGTTGTTGTGTTAACAATAATATTTATTTAGCTAAACTTAGCTAATCAGAAACAACTTTTTAATAATTAAGAGTTAAAATGCTGCAACCATTCATCATGTATCTTGCTCTGCTGTGATCTGCAACTACAAGACAGCTCTGAAACTGTCTGACTCTTTGCATCTGTGTTCCTATATATTTCATGGCCACACATCTCCAGGATGCTCTGGACATATTCATATTGCTCATTAAAACAGTTCAGTTCAAGAGTCTCTTTTGGGACAAGAGGTCAGTCCTAAATCCATTTTCAAAACATACAGTGACACAGTCTCCAAGACGTGGCTATAACTCCACAGGAGAACACTATTATGGACCAAAGTGGGTACACATGAGGTGAGTGTGGCCAAAAGTTGGGGCGAATTGCACAGGAAAGGGAAAAACTGCAATTAGAGGAGATGTTATGGTGATGGGAGGAAGGGCAGATGAGGGGCTCAGACTGTATGTGTGGACTGTGAACGGTGGGGGAAAGAGGCCCATGCCTGACCTCAGCTGCCGCTACGGAAATTATCCCACCAATTATCCAGGACGTATTCCTCTAGTGCTCCAAACACTCAGCGGCCAGCCTTTACGACCTTAGGAAACTTTCTGTGTTGTTTTACTGTGGTGACCTCACTTCAGTTAGCGTGCACTACAGCTCTGCTGGGAAGAGGGACTGCTACTTGTCACAACCCAAAAGCATGACTTTAGGGGGGAAAGAAAGTTTAAAGACCTGTGCATTTTATATACAGTAGTCAACATGGGCAATACACATGCAGTAGGAAGACTTATAAGAAGTTAAGTTTTTAAAGAATAAAATGAGTCCTGACAGGAGAGTTTTTAAATTAAGCTACGGTCAACAATATTTGGTAGATAATTTATATAATATACATTTAAAAACATTCTCCATAGGAAAATAAGAGACAACATAATAGAAACTATCACATCATACAAGTTATCATATGGAAGTCCTGTGGAGTTTACAAGCCTATGTCCCAAAGAGGCACAGAAATATTGTCTAAGTTAGCTTTACATTGATTCAAATTTTTATCAGTGTAAGATATTAGATGTGTAAGTGTAAGATGTACTCCAAGCCCAAAATGGAACTAAGCCTCTTAGAGTCCCATATGAAAGGGAAAACTATCATGCCAAAAACTTGTGCCAAAAGAAAAGGGAAACACTGCATACTAAGTTATCACGGGAAGCATCAACATCCAATAAAGTATGCAGAATGCAAGTAGTTTCCAACACCAGCAATTAGACCCATCCCTCAAACTCATAGCAAGCCCCTCAGAGAAACATGCCGGCAATAAAGTCTTTACTGAACAATACCGGCTTTTCCCATATTTTCAATTTACAACTTATTCATTTAAATGGATTTTCTGTTTGTAACTGCTACAGTTCTTGGACATTTTACAGGTCCTGAAGCTCCAACTGAAGATTTTGAAGCTAATGGAATTTCTTTGTAAACAAAAATGCATTATGCTAAATGCAGGACCTTTCTTGGATTTTTTTGATTTCGTTATTCGTGTGATAACATCAAGCCACTGGGAAGTGCTCCAGGCTAAAACGCCAGTTTTACAAAGTGGCCAAACTGTGCAATCATGTCCCGCGCCCAAGAAAAGACTTTTGCACATAAGCTAACATTGTGAAATAAATGGCTACAAAATGGTGGAGAATTTTTTGGAGCGGCACAACTTCTGCAAAGTGACTTGTTTTACCATTATTACTCAGTTCATTCAATCTGATTACATTTCAAAGGTCTCGAAAAGCAGCAAGATTAATCACTTTAATACCTCATTTAGGTCAGTGGAGGGCTAAAATGGAAGTTAGCTAGCTTAGAAGAACAACAAAGAAGCCATGCAGAAAAACTGAGTATTTTTGTCACACAGAATTTAAACTTTTTAAGCTTCATGTGTCACTAAGCAAGTTTTAAAGAATGAATAACACTTTATCAACTTCTCCTTAATACATTAAATGGTTAACGTCCATGTTTGCTAGCTTGCAGTCTTCATCACTGCTTTTGTGAGAATGTTGCTTCACTTGTCTGCTTATTACTGCCCCCAACTGTCAATCGATGATATAGTATGAGACCTGCTGACTCTATTTACATTGTGGTATATGTTGACATGAACTTTTATGGAAAAACTGAGATAAAATGTTTTGAATGTCACCATATTTGCCATTTTGCCATGCAAAACATAGGGGAGAATAATGAGGGTTCTTTCATATACACACACAAAGCGCACACACAAGGCACTGACAGCCAAGCAGGGGAAAGGGGAAACGGGTAATGGTTGTTGGCACATTTCAAGACATGCTTCTCAAATTTTGAGCCAATGACAATGATGTAAATAGTCCACCACAGCCAATTAAATGCCTCAGTGTCAGAACTGGGGGATACCCTAACTTTATCTATTTTTACAACTGCATTTGATACATGCTTGAGGCTTAAAGAGGCTGAATGCTGGACTGAGAGTCCACTAGAAAATCAGATGAGGACAGACAGCCAGGATCAAAGTAAATGGATGCCAACACTAAAAAAGGTTAATCAGTTTATTGTAACTGCTATATTTGTAGGTAAAACAAATGTACTGTAAGTCTGATTGTCTTGTTGAGACACATTTTTGGAGTATTTTTGCATCGTATTTGATGTAAGAGAAACTGTTTAAAAATTAAACGAGAGTCACTGCACATCACATTTATGGTGCCCATTTAATGTCCTTACAAATACAGGTCACACCAAAAGTTTCGGAGAGTATCACCCAATGAAAAAACATCATGCTGTTATCCAGACCAACTGTTCAAGATTCTTTCACTCACCAGAATCTTTAGTAAGAAAAAAAAGATGCATATTGAAACCCTATGGGTCTACAGGACAATATCCAGCAGTCTAATTATTCACATCAGTCTTTATGGGCCTACAGGAGGGTGAGAGCTGGAAAGAGACACAGGTCAGCTCTGCTGTTGTGGTGGAAGCATTGAAAATGCTGAAATGTGAGGATAAGATTGGGGCAAATTATGTGATAGAGAGAAATCCACTTGTCTGTTTTTCATTCAGCCAGTATGCAAATGAGAAACAGAGACATAAACATGGCAACCGAACATTGCAGAGAAAAATCAGAAATATAACAGCCAGGAATCCAGGCTGAGAGGAGAGTGTGGTCCATCCAATGTGACAGTACAATCCACATACACTGTTTCTGATCAGATCAGTACTCTTATCTGCCCCAAACACAGAGACACGTGGCTCTTCAGAGATCCGTGTGTGTTTGCATGGAAATGGATGTGCAAGCATGTGTACAGGACAAATACTTTGTTTGTGTATTGTAGTGAAGTGGGCCAATGATGCATTGTCTAAAAATGTGTTCCACCCAATATCTTTCTCATAAGCACTGGAGGAGGACAGGTCCCCAGTGACCGTTGAGCAATGACATCATTTAACACAGTAAATACTGCAGTGCAATTATATCATTTTATATCTTTTGACAAACACAGTGGTAACAATTTTAATAATTCATTGATTCCCAGTAGATCCTCTCCCGATGTAATAAAACAGCATCTGAAAAACCTGCACCTCATAAATTGAGCCTGGGAAGTGTTTTTCCATCATTATGCAGCACAGACTTTGTCAGTGTGTTGGTCACTAAGGGGGAGAAACTAAAATCTACAAGTTTCTATGTTGGCAGCTAGAGGAATATGTATGAACTGCAGACTTACAGAAGAAACATGTAACATTACATCAGTTAAATGTGCTTTCCCTGGACCTTGGAAAGAAGTTTTTCTTAGTAAGGAGCTGGAGTGGAAGTGCTGAAAAGGTCAAGATTTGTATCATCTCCTGTGTGGACAAGGCTTCTTACCACTGAATAAATAGTTGTATTTTGTGGCTTTAGGATAATATTGGTGTACGTTTATATAAAGCCTTAAGACATTAAATGTAGTTAGTATCTGTGTCAACAGCTTTGCAGACAGAGATGGAGGACAACACTGAACTGCAAAAGTACAGAGGGATTTATCAAGCAAAGAAGGATGAGTGGATCTGTATGCTTTCATGTTATTTTCAACATGCTCATTCACTTACTTATTACTTGCATATGTTCTTACCTATTAATGTACACATGTTTTTGAGGCTGGGGCAGTTACTGGATTGGTGTCTAACACCTAGGTTTAAAACTGTATTTTAACATTATACCATTAAATATTCACTACAAGACAACACGCAAAGTTTACTGGGAGAATAAAAGATCCTTTGTTGTTACATTTTAAGAGTTATAAACACTCTAAATTTCTCTCGGTGCACAAGAGTGTCCTACATTGCCTTCTTCTTTCTTCTTTCTTTTTTTTTTAACAGAGCTCTGCCCACAAAATAAGCATAAAAACAGTAATCACTCATGTACAATGTAACTGCTTTAAGTTTGACAGACAATCAATTTCTTGTGGGAACATATCACAGTGAGTAAAGCCAAAAAATAAACCTCTGCAAGTAAGCAAGGTTTTGTGAGAGGTTTATGACACAAATTTTATCCGCAGAGGGTGTCATGCAGGCTTTTACTAAATATCCCTAAGTACGCACGACCACTACTGTATACACCGATTCTGCAGAGGTCAATCTACTGTGCGCATGTGGACCATGGACACTAGAGAGTAGCTTAAACAGAACCACTGCACATCCCTGATGTCTGCAGCTGTCCTTCTGGATATCAGGGTGGTAATTTAAAGCAATACCTAAGCAGCTGATTGAATAAATAGCTTCCCAAGACTTTTAAGAGGCAGAACACATGAGGTATTAACACCCCTCCTGGGTGATTCCCTCATAAGTGGACTCTAAGTAAAACTCTAATAAAATGCATTAGCACCTGGTGTTATAATGCATCCCCACATGTGTTTTGAGTGAACACTTGTGATCAGAGCTCATCTTCCTTCTTCATTTGCAAATTAAACCCACATTTTTATATCTCCAAAAACTAAAAGTGATGTTATTCAACAATTTGGACTAACAATAGGGACAAATAAGCAGGTTTTTTACACAAAGAAAGAAACAGCTAAGTGTGTAGCATTTGCTAAATTCAGAAGAAGGTGAAAATTATTAAGAATTTGTCAAAAACAGGGTTTACACAGTTTATAAAGCTTCAACTCGCAAAATTTAAAAGATTTTTTGAGGAAGTCAGGGTGAAAAATGTCAGCCAATGTTGGCTACTGTTTGCCTGTATTTACGATATATGACATATTTAACATCAATAAAATGTTCTCCTCTTCCATAAATTAAGTGTAAGTGGTGAAATCAGCTGAAAACATGTTTTTGAACAGCTGCTAAATATTGGCTGGTAAAACACACTTTTAGACACGGAGTAGAGTTGCACAGCCAGACCTCTCTCTCCACAGCAGTGTGTAATGTATTTGCAGGCCAGTACAGCAACAATCTGATGATTTTTACGAGGAAAGAAACAACATACAGAATTGTATTTACTGCCAAATTTGTATGAGGGCAAAAAAATTATTGAGAATTTGCCATTTTGTCAAGTGTATGAAGCTAAGGGGGTCTGGGGAAATTAGTGAAATTAGCTAAAACAGACAATGCTTTCAGTTAGCGTGTTTTGTGTGTACTTACAGCAGACATCAGTTGAGTAGACGGCCCCTCAAGTACACATTAGCTTACATGCTGCTGAAAGAATGCGGCCACATGTGTGTCAGACTGCCTCTGAATGTGGTCTTAGTGATCAGATCTCAAGACGTATTGAGGACACACTGGACGCATTCACACCTGCTCTGTCGACTTATGACTGGATGAACTCAGACGCCTGTTAATACCAGATGTTGATAGTCACTAAGACTTCCCTAGCTTACAAAGACACAGTTACCAGTAGGTGAAATATACCCTGCATGTAAATATATAAAGTGTGTTTTTACAAACAAAAAGAATAGCTATCATTACTCATTACCTGTGCAAAAACTGGCAGGTAAAGAGGCAATAAATCATAAGCATGAATGTACTCACATCTTTATTTCAGCAACATGCAGGATACATTTATCTTATTATCAGCAGACCAACTCATGATATCATAGTAAAGCTAATTTTTAAAGTTATTTACAAATGTACCGTGCATAAAATAGACCAATGCACGCAGGCTCTCAAACCACTGAAACCCCAAGAAAGTGTTGATCTTCTGTGGCAAAAGATTCCAAATTTAAAATACACTTACTTATATTTTTGGACTGTCATACTAGAGTTCTTCCATGAATTAGACTAGCTGGAATGTTATCACTTTACAGTCTTAAAGCCAGTATGTGATAAGTATTCCCAAGCCAAGAAATGAACATCCATGCTCATGATTTAATTTTTATTATTCTGGCGACTAAAGTGAACGAACTGTAAATTTACACAATTAACTGTCAGTGAAAAAAGAAATGAAAGGATTGCGTGGGACCACATGCTGTGTTGTATGCACTGCAGCAGTCAGACCTTTAAATCACAGCAGTAATATTTAGAGCAAAGAGCAACAGATTTAAATCCCAAAAGACAGACTCCCACCCCCACCTACACACCAGCAGTGTTTGCTTTCCATTCCTTCAGGATGTCAGGAGCCATGGCAGCACAGAAGAAACAACCAAAGCAATGTATTGGCTTTAAAAAATAAATCTCCATATGTGTATTATTGGTTGACATAACAGGTCTTGTCATATGAATGTCATGAGCGAGATCTAGTGGAGGAAATTGATAGGGTGGTAAAACTGGCAACAATGTACAAATCCAAGGATTCATGAATGTGGATTTATGAATGGCTTAAGATGGACTCAGCAGCTCAGCACACTACTGTTAAATGCTTTAAGGTGGTTTGGCATTTTATATACTGTAAGGTGTGTTTAACTACATTTAATAATGGTGTTTTACAGTACATTGGGCATTTTATTGCAAAGTCTTTTACTACATGTTGGACCTAGCACTGTGTTGCAGGCTGGTATGACGATCGACATCCAAATAACAATCAGAAAAGTCACAGTTTGATCAAACTAAATTGAAAACACTCTAGAAAAAGAGCCATAAAACAAAGCGTTTATGAGCATATGCATAAATAATTCTTTGTCAGAGCTGCTTCCCTATAAGAAGCGCAGTTCTTTTTAATGATCTGTTTGATAGACGGCCCAGTCCTTTTGGAGTACTTTCCCACAAAGGTGGAAGGGGGGCAGAGGTTGGAGAAGAGGATGATGAAGCAATGGGCAGAAAGGAGGGAATGCTGTGGAAGCAAAGTGAGGGAAAGAAAAGGAAGCAGACATGGAAATGTAAAAGTAAAAAGTCATGGAAGGCTGGAGAAGAGAACTGCATTTATAAAAGCATCCAGTCAACCTCGGCATGGGAAAACTGAGAGAGTCTGACCACTTAGAGACTCTCAGCTAAGGGAGGTCGAGTCCATGGGAGGAAGGGGACAGTCCAGGGGGGTAAATGGGGGTTCATAAGGCCTCTCCAAAACCCTAATTCCTAGAAAAACACAAGTTGGTCATTCATTTTCCTCCTCCTCCTTCTCCCCTGATGCTCATGCCCTCACTCGCTTAGCCAAGGAAATGATAATTGACTGCTTCTTTAAGTGAAGGCAGAGGCAGGACTAATCTTGTACACATTCAGCCATAGCATCACTATGGAAAATGGATATCCATCTAGTTTTAGCTCTGTATCTTATTAGAATCACAAAGCTTCTTTATGATGTTTGAAGGGGGCAATGTGAATAAGCGCATGGTACGGTAAAGCACAGGGCAAATGCACTTTGTAATTCTTTTTGGCAAGTTTACGAGGCCTCAACTGGTCAAACATATAAATTTGGTCATAAAACCACATTGTATAGACATTTTCCCAAATGTTTTGAGATGCCTGAGAGGAAACTGGCCCACAATCACGTTTCCTAGGGGGATTAAGGTCACAGTTCCGTCCTTATGAGCACAATTGTCTGTGATAAGTGAGATTTTCCTAGACCATATCATGATTTTTCCAAAGTAAGCTCCTCTTCCATATTTTCCACATTAGAATCCATTTATGAATATGAATGAAAGCTTGTCAACGAAATTCCATATCATTCCATTTTCCACGCTGATTGCTGCTACTGAAGCAGTTCAGACAACTGTATGTCATTACGTCTGCCTAATCCCACATTAGTCTCCATTACTGAGACATGGCTTAATGATTCCACTATCTCCACAAATTAGACCACCACAGTGCTTCTCCCTCACACATACACACACACACACACACACACACACACTCACACCCACGCACAGTGCTCAAAAGCAAACAAGCTTGCACACAATGTCACACGTATGTTTTCAGTTCATGCATGGTATCCAATTTAATGCTTGCAGAACTTTGAGTAGCCAGTAATGTACATCTTATAATGTATAGCTCATAATGTCAGCATAACAGTTCCTGTTGAAACCCACCCAGTATCATGGAACGAATGGAATGAAAGCTCAACATAAATCAGCTCATGGGGTCATTTTGTAAGGCAAGAGTCCAGCTTAAGGAATGGGGACTCTGCACGTGCACACACTCACACACACATATAAATACACACGTATAAACACACACACACAAACTACTAAGGCCAAGGATGGATTTGCTGTAGAAAAGGCAAGTTGTGCCAGATATATTGTGGCTTTTACTGCTGTTGGCTTGTGTTCCACTTAACGCCCTTTCCTTTTACACATACTGTATATCACTCAGCTGCCTCTCAGCTCCGTGTACTGCTAATACAGTGCACCAGTGGGTCACTGTGAAAGCCCTGAATGTCACTGGAGGGAGGAGGAGGGGTCACCAAGCTAGTATACAGTCTGCTTTGCCTAAATGAATACTTTTTTGACTTTTGTAGGCCTACATCTACACATGTGAATTTTAAAATGTATATATTGCAGTGTGGTGTTTATTTAAAAACCAAACATAATGTGTAAAGTACATACTACATAAAGCTATAACTAAGTTTCATCAGATATTTTTTAAGCCTAGTTTCCAGGGCTGCAACAGTTATTGCCCCTGGTAATATAACTATTTGTCAATTGAAAGATTTCCATTGATTAAGAATTTTTAAGCTGTCCAGCAGAAAGTAGCATTTTTAAATATCGTGTTTTGCACAATCAACAGACCAAAACCCAAAAATATTCAGTTCACACTGATATAAAACACAGACAGGCAGCAAATTCTCACATATGAGAAGCTCTGACGAGGGACTGTTTGCCTTTTTTGCTTAAACACTCAAAAAGTAATTGCTGCTGCTGATGGGTCCATCAATTAGAACAACAATAACAGACAAAATCTGATAATGTTGGGAAGAAATGTGGGATGATAGGAGTCTATGTCCACATTGTTTAGTACCATTATTGGCAACCTTAGCACTACTTTGCCTAAATAAATAAGTTTAAAATGAGGAATTTTTCATGTAATAATCAGAAAAAAATATTCTTCAAAGAATAAGTAGACAATATCATCAATCTTCTAGATGTTGTTTTATTTGCAGGTGTTAAGCAACAGAACTAAAGACACTTGCAGGTTAGTACTAATGAAGCATTGAGGTTTGTTACTGAGCCCAACATGAAACCATGCAAACGAGAACGCTACATGAACAGTGACACATGCACACGACTGTGCCATAAGCTGTGGGGCACAGTAGATCCCTCCATCCATTGCCATACCTAAAACAGATGATGTGTGCAGTTTAAACTCATGTCAAAGTCAACACTAATTCATACGAGTGGATCGAGCAGGGACCGCAACAGAATGTTTGGAGGCTTGGTGGCACTTCCAGCGGGACAGCGGCTGACTGATCCTGGGGGGAGGCCTGACTCATCCAGCTGAGCAAACAGCTGAGACTGGAGTCCAGGCTCTTTCAATAAGGCTGAGCTCTGAGCTAACACATGGGCTAATGCAGTCCAGGAGGGAAGGGATTGGCAAGTTGCCTCAAAATGTACAATCCTGATGAAGGTTTGCAGGTACTACAGCAGCCAACATGAAACAAATAACTGTAGAAAAATGACACAGTAGGAAATAGTCTGGAAAAAAGGCCTGTTTTCCTTCAAACAACATTCAGTGGAAAAAATAAATATTCAAGTATTCTGTGTCCTGCAGACATGTTTAAATTCCACATTGTTGCACAAACTCTGTTTTGAAGGGATGACATGAATGGGATGTGAAATTATTGTTGTTTTCCAAGAGCTATGCCTTTGTGCCAAACAATTTGTCTTAGGAATAAACTTTCTGCAAATGCAAAACTGCTCATCCAAACAATAAATAAAACAAGTAAACAGAAGTTGAAGAAGGCAACTATAATACCATGAGGTTAGCACGGCTCCACACATCATGCAGAAAGGTAAAACTCACTTTCGGGTCAGTATTGTCTTATTAGGACTAGTTTGTCTGTTCTGGCATAAGTCAGACTGACGCCTTAAGTTGGACCTTCCTCCTGTAGCTACAAGGCATGGCTGGCTAGTTATTAAAAACATCTTAGTTTCCAACTGGCTGCACCCATGGCTGCTCACAAGACACTCTGAAATATGCTCACACACTGAGCAAGATCTGTGAGACAGGCATTATACAAGACTATCTGGATATGTCAACAAGCTTTGTCACCACTGTACCTCCTCCTGAATTTAGGATGATTGCCGCTCTGCTCCTAAAGACCATCGGCTCTGTGGCTGTAAGACCGATAGTGTTATCAGTGACCAGTATCTGACTGTGTGTGCTTCAGATGTCCAATAATTGATACTTGTGCAGCAATCTGACTCAGCACATGGAATTGTCTTAACCAAAAAGCAAAATATTGTTCTTGTGTAATGAATAATGAGCCCTCAAGGCTGGACAAGAATCTAAATGACTTCTTGAAAATGGGTGTTTGCTGCAGTGTGGGTAGCCTTGAAGGTAAAGTGAAAACAGCTGAGAGGCAATACAGTTCCTCATTACGGGGCTGGAAAATTAGTCTGGAACCTACTTTAGTATTTAACTGTCTTGTGAAATACTGTATTGTATCTGCAAAGCCAGCCTGTCTTTAATATTCCAACCACACCGCGTACACATATTAGCTTACTGCACACGGTGACGGTGAGTTTAACTTCAGTTTCTATCCCACACCTGTTTGATTATTACTGCAAAGTGGAGCTGTATCAAGCACTCAAAAACACTTCATAAAAGTTTAAAAGGTGCTAAAGTGGACAAATTATTACAATAATCAGTTTGTGTCCAAAGACAGAGAGCAAGCAGTACACGAGTATGAATACAATAACAGCTAAGGCCCTTTCTGCTGAAAACTTCTGCCTGACATGTGCAAAGTGAGGAAAGATTCAGTCCCACAAGAAATCTCAGAATCTCCTTGGTAGCAAATAAGCCACAATATGCAGAAGCAAAAATGTCCGGCATCTGCTTTTCAAAAGGGCCATAAGGGAGTCTCGACTTCTCTTGGTTACATAAACAAAAGAGCTTTAAAGTCCAAATGCCTTTAACAGCACAACTACTGCCTGGCCACTAAGACTGTTTCTTTGCACAAATTTACCCTATAGGCCACGCTGGCTGAGTCAAAGCTGTGTCCTAAAATGACCAGGGGCCCAAATGTGACCGTGTTTGTCACTGTGTGCTTTGTATGTACAACTATTTTCACAATTAATTCAGAAAATGTGGCCGTCATGAGACATGCGTGCCACTACCTCAAGGTCTCATGAGGTTGCAGGATTGACGAAATTACTGGGGAGAAAAATAAAAGTTACAAACTGAATTAAGGTTGACAGAAAAAGCTAAATAAAGGCTTTACGAGAGAATAAAAAACAAAAGTAATAGAGAGGTTAAGAGAAGAATGACAATTCTCCACTCCCTCGAACGGTCCCGGCCTGAGAAAAGATAACAGCAGCTCTTGTTAAATTTGTTTACATCTTTTCAGAAACTCGTTGATTTTAACAAGGCCAAGAACTTTCTCAAAAGCAGAAAAATGAGCTTTGTTTTTATTTGAAAGCAAGAGGGAAAGTGAGCATTTCCCTCAGTGTGAGCCAGCGAGCATTTTATGATAGTACTTGTGTCTATGCATGTTTGTGTGTGTGTGTGCATGCGTGTGTGTGTGTGTGTGTGTGTGTGCATGTGAGTATTTACACAGCTGGAAGTAGAGAGCGGAATCACTTCACCTGGCTGTGGTTTCTGGGGTGTCTGCTGTGATCCCATTAAAAGGCAGACAGGCTCTGGCACCCACTCCAGAAAACAAGAGGACTTCACTTACCAAAATATCCCTGCATTAGAGCTCAAAAAGCAGGCCAAATCCCTACAAACCCCTGCTGAATTTACTTAGGGGGCAAATGGTTCCCTCTCTAAACTCCTGATAGCTGATTGCTCTGGCAGGGTTCGGGTGGATCTGCTGAGTGGCCTCCAGCCCAGTTTCCACTCCATTCAAGTTTCCACTCAGACCCAGACTTGCCTCCACACCTCCCTCTCATCTCTCTTGCTCTCACTCCAATACACCCTCTTCACATCCTCCTCATCAGGCCCAGTCAACAAGCCAAAAACACTCACGCCAGATTTAGTGTAACCTCCGTATCAGTAGGTGTTTAAGTATCTATCTATCTGTCTGACTGTCTGCTCTCTCCCTCCCTCTTCCCGCTTGTCCTCCCTGTCTGCTTCTCACCATCAACCTGTTTTGTGGCTGCCCCATGCAGCTTCCGGCTACAAGTGATTCACCCATGAGGAGATATCACACCAAGCAAAGTCGTGGTGGACATCAAACTAAACTCAACAGCCTGCTTCCTTGATTTATCCATCTTAATGATAGCTCTCCTGACTCATGGAGTTATGGGACAGCAGTCAGCATCACGCGGCACAGCATAGCACTATTATCCATCAGCAGCAGCACACTCAGCCTGCCAGGCTGTTTCCAGGAAAAAGGAGAGGCCTTGGTGGATCAGCTGTGATAGAGTGCTGGGGATTGACAGGCAAAGGGGCTTTTAACATTGCACACATGCTCAGACAAGCACACACAAACCTAGTCACACAAGCACACATGCTCACATACGTCCACATATTTCATAGCATGAGAACAAACTTTGTTCTGGCTAATCTTCTGGTCACTGTCCTGCAGTCAACAGAAATAAAACTGGGGAGACCAGAAGCAATTAGTGGTGAGAGTGAAGTTGGGGGGCAGTGGGGCAGCGAGGCGACATGCTGTGGTCCAGCAGGGCCTGTAATGTGGATCAAAGCAGCAGAAAATGACCCATGTCTCTGATTCATTAGCCCGCTGTCCCAGCCCTGCTCTGTTTACAGGCCTGATTGAGCGGCTCTGAAAGCAGATCACTGACTGCTCACTTATCGTTTGTGCACCGTCCAGACCAATAAAACTCATATCCATACATAAACAGGCTGCCAAATACTGCGGGGTAAAATAGAACGAAGCACTCTTGCATGTAATTAAAGCAAAGACTGAGCAATTAAAATCACAACATTGGATTTACACACTGTGGGAGGCGGGGAGAGGGGGAATTATGAATTAAAGTGATAACCACCCTTTAACCACAACCAGACAGACAGAGGGAGAATGTGTGTGTGTGTGGGTCTATAACTGCTTGCTTTTAGGTGAGATTAAATACTTAATAACAAAACATATGCATAATTTTTGAGGGAAAGACTCAGTTTCATTTTGGAAAATCAGTCGAGGTGGAGGTCAAAGCTGGGTCAGGGAGACACAAAAGGAAAATATGCTTCACAGATGTAGCAAGACACTGCCAATAAACTGGGTCGTCCTCGGGCCATTTATAGACATCTACAGCACAGATTTCGGCAACTGTAAAGTAAGATTTATGACATCCATTAGTGATGTAAGAGCAAAATGTGCTGAGATCAAAGTGCAGTGGCAGCATTATTTCATTGCACTTAGCATAGTATCTGCACTGGTCTTCACAGCAGACTGAAAAGATCAGAAAGCTCTACTGTTTCAGTCCTCTTAAGCTGATTTTTTCTGCCTTAAAACAGCTCTCACTTCTTAGTCTTCTATGTCTTGAGCAACTTCCCCACATACAGAGTTTAGTGGCCATAAACATTAGACAGCACAGATGACCATGTGACTGTGGCCTATTGATGCAGAGACTGTGATGATTTTTAAACAGAAATGAGCGAAAAATAGCCATCATAAAGCAGCAGGTTTGATCTTTCTTGTTCCACTGGGCCAGTCTGCTCTGATGCCAACAGTCATAGACAGACTATTACGAGGCAGATAAATAGCTTGCTAATCTATAGATACTCAACTGATCTGATTGGGTTTTGAAGTAAAGGTTGAACAATATGGACAAAAAATATCTTTGTAATTATCAAAGCGAAAAGTCAAAATCAAAATCATATGGTCCAAAAGTTTACCAAGTGTCGAGCAGGGGATACCTGAAATGTTCTGAGCCTGGGAAAAGAACGAGGCATAATATGCAACTGTGGAACAATAAATTGAAGTATGAAAGATGAGAATAACAATAAACAATAAATTCTGAACAGTAAACTCTAAATCATTTATAAACCTGGGCAAATAAAATAAGAGATGGTTAGGAATACAGATGCAGACTGTAAAACATTTACTTACTGTAATCTGTTTTTTTATATCTGCTACTCGATACTGATAGTGACATGTGATGTACTGTGTAGTGAATCACTGGCCAACTCTAGTCAGTGTGCTCTTCCTGCCAAAGCTGGCAGCATCTACTTGACTGGCTTTGTGATGGGATCCAGCCTTCATCACTGAAGCCCCCTGTTGAGTTTTTTGTAAACAAACAAGTTTTTTCCATTCAGTGTTATTCATCAAAAGTTATTGTGAGTAATCCTACAGTCCAGAATTTCTTTCCTCGTAAAACATTTGCCAAGCACACATTTGAATACAGAATTGTTTAAATTTATGTTTACCAGCTTTGCAGTCTTCTTCACGGCTCTTGTTGGCACAATGTTGCTTATCTTGGAAAGTTAGCACCATTTGAAACCATTGGTAGGAATGTGTATCACCCACTGAATGCACAGATAGGTGTAATACAAAGTGAGAGTAATGGGTTAACAAGGTATGTTCAACTAAAGTTTTTAGAGTGTCCAGTGTTATAATGGTGGCTCTTTTAACCTGGCTCCATCACCATGGTAACTTATGCTGCAGACCCAAAGTCTTTCATTAACCAGTTGAAAGCAGTAACATTATTTGGTCTGCTAAGTTAATCTGTAATGTATGTAAACTCGTTGAGCCATATCATAAAATTAATACTGGCACTGAACAAAATCAAAATAAAATCTGTAATTACAGCGGTGCTTACTGCCTGTATCATATTGCATTTTTTTTCACCACAAGAGCCTCTATCAATGAAGCAAAAAATCTGATCAAGTATGTTTATAGTGTTTTATGTTTTTTTGCTCCTGCTAAAGTACAGAATGTATTGTTGTGTTCTCCGAACATTTGAACATGTTGAATATATAAAATTTGCCATTTACTTTTTAAACAGATGTTTACTTACATACGAGAAGTGGTGCGTTTCTTTCAAATCATTATATTCACTTTGGGTTATGTTGCCATGTTTGGTTCTGATTTGCTACAGTCTGTTTTACACTGCTGGTTGCTTTTATGACGGTTAATAGAAAACTCATTGGAAAATTGATAAGTTGAGTGGCATTTATTAAAGAACATATTTAATCAATAAAAACAGTTTTTACTTTGATTTGTCCAAAAGCTAAAGTGATGTATCCTTCACTGTGGGAATGAATGAGACCTGAATGCAGTTCTTACATACAGTGTTTAAATCTGTTGCATAAAATGTAAGAGTTTGAGAATGTGCAGCTGTCACATTAGATATAATCTTGAGGCACAGAGAGTGCAAAACAATAAATTTCAGTATGAATTCAAAGGATTAATAACTTTCTGCGAGCATTCCTCTCTTCCCTTATTGCTGTAACATTTCTTTCATTTCCTTCATAGACTAAAGTAGCTATTACAGATTAGTCCATTTATGCATTAGAGTCAACTGACACACCAGATGCACCCTTTCATGGTACCCGTTATCTCTCATTAGGGTTTTAGGTTTCACACTGGAACTGTTCTTGTGTGCAATATGTAACAAAAAAAAGTGAACCCACACATGAAAAACTGCTCCATGGCGCTACCAGAGGACCCAATACCCACAGTCCACTTGCATTCTTTAAAATTAAGCTGATATGTAATATAGGGTAATAAAAGTGAGAAAATGATTTGGTTGAAACAATCAAGGTCTCCCTTGCTGCACTTCTTTGGCCCTAAAAGTGCCTGCACTTCCCCACAACCAATAATTTTGCTTGTAGTGCTGGGCTTTGATAATTGAGACATGCTCCCAAAACACCTGTACACATTTCATTTCAGTAAAGATTAATGTTAAGTGCCTAAAGCACCGCACTGATCTAGAGGAAGGGTAAACAACATTACACATGCCTGAGCTTATACTCTGGCAAATATCCCTAAAATACAATGAGCCCGCACATACACTGTATAAACGACATAAAAAGATACATAGACTCCAGTGCCAGACGGACCCTGTGCAGTCCTGTTTTGATAGGCAATGAGTTGAGTGTTGGCGATGAGGAAGCGTGTGAAAGATTGGGTCTGCTCAGAAGCCGCTGTGCATGAAGCCTTGGAACGCACACATGGAACACGTAATTGAATGAGAAACGGTCTCTTGCTGGATCGGACACTTTTCTGGCACAGTAATAAAAGCATAAGGTCGATAGGAACTTTAGTTTTTTGCTGCCTGTTTGCAGCACTTTTATTTGGTTAGCCCCTCTGAGTACTCACTCTACATCCTCCTTGTGCCAAAGCATGCATAATTTCATGAACCTGTGTTGTTTGGTGCTTTACAAAAAGTATAAATCAGAACTAATAAAGAGTGGAAAAGACCTGTTTCCAGGAGTGAGTGAGACAGAGAGATTGGCAGAACAGTTGGGCTGTGCTGCTCTCACAACTCTCCCTCTCCAGTGTCGCCGCTCTCCTGCCAAGATGGATCAGTGCTTTGCTCCTGGTTTCAGGATTTTATCACAACCACACATCCACACAGAGACACACAGCCAGTCCATCTGCTTGGCTTCTCAACCCACACACTGACACTACCGCTGCCATTCACAATACAAACCAAAGGCAAGTCGTGAGGAATGACTCAGTTGCATGCTGATATGTATCGCAACAAGAGGTGCGGCAGCCGCTTACATTCAAACAAAAATAAATGCTAATGTGTACAGCAGACATGAGCTGACATAGCCTATGTGATTTACAATCCACAGCCACGGAGAAATAAACCATATGTGTCAACAAGCTCTTAGCTTTACTTGCGTTTTTCAATCTGGCTGCCTCCATCAACAGATCATATCTTTTCTGAGTTGGCTCCCTTGGAAACTTTTAATTATTTCTCAGAAGAACCAAAATAGTGGCCAATCATGTTATTTGTATGGGGATAAAATACAAGAGAAAGAGAACTACCCCTTGACCTCTGTTTGCATTGTTCATTTTTTTTTTTTTTTTCACATGAGCTTTGTTTGACTGTGAGGCCCAAAGTTTGATCTGGAAGTTCTCTCGATGGTTTATATAGGCACAGCAATGTGGGAAGTTTAAAAAAGTGACATGCCCCAGTGACTGACATCTGGAATTTGATGTCCAATGAAGTCATGGCAACTATAAAAGCAATAAGAGGAACGAGGAACATGACAGGATGAAGTAATATATGGGGTAAGAATTTAACAATGCTAATCCTGAAAAAAGAAAGGAAAAAGTATATTTAAAAAAATACAAAAGACAAAGAGGCAAGTGATAAGTAGGCCAACTATAGGCCTACAAATGCCTGGAATGGACTCATCCAATCACCCATTTAAAGTTACCTTACTCCTAGTTTATACAAGCAACAGGTATCTCTTTTAAATAATGTATAGCATTTGTGTTAACTTACTCCACATCTTGGTTGATATTAATCTTGAACAGTAGGTTTACATTAGAAATAGATTCAGCTTGTGAAAAAGAGCTGTGAATAATGAGGACCACAATTTGAGATGTTTTTGATTTAGTTAATGATGTGTTTTAACATGACTTAAAATATATTTTGATGCAGCATGTGAGATGCAGTGAATCGGAGCCGAGACAATGTTTGCAGTTTTTGCTTTCTTGGCTGTTTGCTTGATCATCACTTGACAACTGCCTTTCTTCTCCCATTCATCACCAGTGATTGAAGGCTTTTTATTGAGCATTTCAGTGTCTTCTTCAAAGCCTCTGGCAGTCAATAGGATGCTTTCACACACAGCAAGTGGAGCCATGTCTTGTTTGTATGTTACGTTGTGTTCAGACTTGGTTCCTACTGCCAACCACATAAAGACCGATGTACTATAAATCTATACGAAGGGACTTCAAGCAGGCTATGTTTGCAGCATTCGAACTACTACATGTCAGTTGTATCCACTGTTGTCTGTGAACGAGTCTAAATTTTAAGTAAAGTTAGGTCCTTAGTCATGATATGAATGTACAACATGCTTGCTAATGATTTGGACCTCAGTATCGAAACC
This sequence comes from Ctenochaetus hawaiiensis, assembly GCA_029783645.1. Taxonomy (NCBI): domain Eukaryota; kingdom Metazoa; phylum Chordata; class Actinopteri; order Acanthuriformes; family Acanthuridae; genus Ctenochaetus; species Ctenochaetus hawaiiensis. Next base: position 10,645,719 of record JAPZDY010000023.1, read on the forward strand.
CTTTGTTCTCTTCTTTGCAGATGATTCTGCTTTATGTACAAATACAAAGGAGACTTGCAGGACACTGTTTATGGCTTCTCAGAAGACCATGTCAACTTCAGCATAGAAATTGTAAATCAAACCCTCTGAACCACCTTGCCTCAGGAAACCCCTCTTTGAAGTCATGCAGTATTGTTAACCGAAAGGCTGTCAGTGATGCTGGAACATTCATTTCCCTTTTTCAGAGAACTGAACATAGACAAGAGGTGCTAATGGCACTTTAAGCCATTTTGTTCCCTCGATGGTTTCCACTTTCATTCAAAGTGTCTCTGCTTGCTTCAAGGATCAAGAGGCATAGTCTGTTGTGATGCTCAAACCAGACAGTGACACTTTGTTGGACATGGACTTTTATTACCTAAAAGTTAGCTCAGTGTAAACATTAAACTATCCAAAAGCAAAGTTAAAGAAAAGGCATCCAACAAATTGAGTTGTTTATTTCAGTTATTAAAAGCAAGCATGACTCAATGGATGTCACCACAATATCTGCTTGCCTGGGAATCAGATCAATCTGCGGAGCTCATGGTTTTTTTCTTTGCTCTTGCAAATGGGTCTGCCCCCCCCCAAACTGATTTCCCTTTCAAACTCATCCCGGCCCATATTAGGGCCAATCACAACCATTTATTTAATACAGGGTGAGTTTGATACAATGACTGACAGAGGAGCAACACCAGTCCAGATTTGAAGAGTCTCATGGCAAATGTTTAGCTGCTCTCATTCACTGTGTGCAGGTCCACCCAGCACAAATCAACGGGCTCATAAAACAGAGATAGAACCTTCCAAGTAAGAAGTTTTGATCAAATGTGTTTTGAGATTCTGTTGAATTTCTCTATGTCATGCCTCAAACCTTTCAGAAATTTTAGCGTACCACTAACCTGTAATTTGAGAGTGTTTATGACCAGGCTCACATTTTCACCCTCTAACCAGCTGATCAGTTTTAGACTTCTCTGTTTGCCTTCTGGTCTGTGCCAGCTGATGACGCCCCCTTGAAATCTATAGTGAACTGAGAGGTACCGAACACATATTTGTATGGCAATATTTTCTAAATTCCAAGGATACTGGAAGTGCTCCTAAATTCCAAGTAATGGCTATATTTAAAATGCGAGGTCTACCCCAGCTTTTAAAAGAATTTCAATGGTCAGACACAAAACATGTAGGATTATCTGTGTATTTCACAACTTCAGACCACACTTGAAGAAAGTGAATATGCACTAAAAAATTAGCAGATGAAGGGATTTAATGGCTTTATAGGAAAATAGCTAAATGGTTGTGGATTTGAGTCTCAAATCTGAGGTTTGGCTGTCATCTGTCCTGTAAACCCAGACACCCTTGTGATGGTTGGTTTTAGTCACAGGTTTATATAAAGACGGAAAGGTGATTTGAAAGAGCGGATTTAAGGGCAATGAAAAGCAGACTGTAGCTTGCTAAGCAAGTTCCTTTATTAATTCCACATTTTTTTCTGGCAGCACAGATATTCTGTTCTTCTGTTCCTATTCCTCTATTTCTTTTATGTGCACACAAACACACAAAACCATGCAGTCTCTACAGTCACACGGAGCCCAAGAAAAACTGAGTGTCGTCCCGACAACAGGTTTAAAAACTAGACAAAAGAAAAGAAACTCAAAATACTGGCTGTGGAATGAGAGTGCACTCTATGAGCCAAGATTTTAAATAGCGTGTGCACAGCCTTAAACATTGTCTACACCTAAAAGCTGCTCAGGGCATTGGGTTTCAGTTTTGTCCCTTATTAATCACTGTCACAAGTCCATGTGAGGAGTGTCGGCCTGAACAGGAGCCATGATAAAAATCAAATCCCCTTCAAGTGATCCCAAGGTTGGATGAAGATGTAACTGGATGATCCCAGTCCTTTTACTTGCTTAAAGCAGCATGACATTTTACGATTCCTGTCTCTAATTAAGTCAGAATCCAGCTTTTTTTCTGAATTATTATTCATCTGAGTACAACAATCTGGTGTACTGCAGTCCCACCTGCATCACGAACCACCGTTCCAAAACCTAGTGACCCGCAAGTCTTAAACACTATTTTATTGCACAACTAATGTGCAAGTACTTCTTTAGGGCTTGCACACATAATTCTAAACACATTGAGAAAAAATGACTCTAAATATGTAGAAACAGAGAGCCGATCGATAAGACAGAAAAAAAAACATTCCAAGTAAAAACATCTAAATAATAACTTCAGGCTATATTCTTTTGGCCTTATCATCATTTTTGTCGAATTACCAGAGTTATTTATTACAAGGAGACTTATTACTCACTCCTGTTGAAAAGAAGTTTTCACAAAGGTTGTTCAGTCTGAACCTGGCTGTAAATTTATCGCACAATGCTGATTTATCCCACAGGGGATGTTCTCACATTGATTGATTTATAGTCTGCAACAGAATCCATTGGCTCATCTATTAGCCAGCAGGCTAACATTATGCTAACAAGATTCAAAGCCAATAGTATTGCATACTGTTGACTGACAGTACATAATCTGACAATAATTTTTTCAGACAATTTAAGAAGAAGAATAGGTAGCTATCCTGTCATGTCATGTCCCTGAATCAATATCAAGAATTTTGCACACTGGTATGACAGGCTGAAGTGAGCTGAACAGCGATCAGATGTGAGACGATTACTTTTGTAATGCAAAGTGTCTGTAAGTTCAGAGGGGAAGTGTAACTCTTTCAGCTTGTGTGTTACAGGTTCCATCCTGTGGTACTGAGAGGAAGAGAGACTGATGACTACAATAAAAGAACCAGATTTTATGTTTATTTTGTTAATTTCTGATGTCAAGTTGTCTGCAGCCTTTGTTAACATTGTTGAGTCGTTCTTCTTTTCAGTTTCTCTTTCTTCGGCTGCATCCCAGTCATCAAAGTTGCGTTTGGGTGAAATTACTGTTAGGAATTTACTAACTTGGTTAATGTTAATTTTGAATCAGAGGTTTATGGCTTATGAAAAAAACTGTGACTAATTAGGACCACAAACTTTGGTGTTTTTGATTTGGTTATTCATGTGTTCTAACATGACCTAAGACGTAAATTCTGATGCAGCTTGTGGATTGCAAACTAATATGAGCTGAGAAAGTGCTTGCAGTTTTTGCTTTTTGGGCTGTTTGCTTGATCATCACTTGACAACCGCCTTTCTTCTCTCATTCATCAGCAGCAATTGAAGGCTTTTTCTCAGCATTTTAATTTGTCCTCATCACAGCCTTTGGCAGTCAACAGGATGCTTTTGCACAACAAGCCGAGCCACACTTGTATTCTCCAAAAGAGATTAAAGAAATACTGAAGTCTCTTGTTGTAATGAGAGGCTAGTTTGTTAATGTGTTGTAATGAATTGTAAAAACAAGCTTTGACTGCATCCCTGTTGCTAAAGTTACTCTTTTTAGAAACAAATAATATTATAAAGCCAATTCTTTAATTAAGAAAACAAAAACAGTTTATTTGGGACTTAGTGGTAGGCATTGATTGTCAGGAACTAATAACACTAATGTCAATCAGAATTAAGCCTCCTCCAGACCACATGGTTTAACATGTTTGATCAGATTACAAGTTGCCAAGATGTTCAAATCAAAACATATATCTGAAGTAATCCTTGTTTGAAATATAGCAGATTCAGATATTCGGCCATATGATGAACTGTTTATGTGTATAGTGAATCTGCAGAAAGCATTAAGATCAAATCATGGTGTAATCCAAGCCAATGTACCACTTAAAACCAGTAGCCATGAATGCCTGAAGCCAAATCACGGTTCTGTCGGAACAAAAACACTGCAGCAGTCTGTGCAAAAACACAAACACCAAAAACAGCCACACTACAACCTATCCTATCATATTTCCCTCCTCCAGCAGAACAAGAGAGGCCAGGAAACTGGGCTACACTCAACCACAGGTCCCTGAGGATGTGGGGACAGAATGAATGAAAATCCAGACACAAACAACACTACCATTGACCTACCTGAGATTGAGGTTTACACATGTGACAGGTAAAATTAAATAATAGACTTGTAGGCATCAAGGTCTATGATCTCACTCTAAAGCACTTAGTAGTGATCTTACTTTAAAATAAATCATTAGTGTATGGACCCACGAATGCTCGGTTGCGGTCCAAACCAGCTTGTCTATTGATTTATAGAGTGCAGTGGTATCACATTCTTGTTGGACCACGGCACTCTTTGGCAAGTGAGACTGCTATTCCAGCCCATAGCGGCAAACACCCGCTCACCCGACATCCCTCTCTAAGCCCCTCCAGCCCCCTCCTGACTACTGGATGTAATGACTCACCCCCACCAAGTTAGAGCTGTTTGTCAGGCACTGAGGACTACAAACAACATTAAAAGTGGAGGTTCCTTCATAGTTACAATTCTCTGTGCCAAGAGTTTATATGTATGGGAGGGTTATACACACACTAAAGCCCTATGAGATGGGAATGGCTGTTTTCATTCTGCTAAAGAAGGGGTGTTCAATGGAAAGTGGAGGAGACGAGTAGTTCTGGTTCAAGTCAAAGTAGAATTGCAGTCAAGTCAAATACTGAAGTAGTTACTTGCTGTAGGAAGAGTGTGTGCTGGGATTGGACAGAGGCATATACTGTATCTCTGAGGGAATTGGAGGCATTTGGTATTGTGGTCAGTTTGGATCTGTAGCCAGTGTTAAGAGTGTGCCTCGTGTCTCAAACAATGCATTTGAGTTACAGCACTTTGTTTGAGGTTAGGGCCTGTGGTTGAGTGGAGGTCTATTGTACGCTGTGAACTCCACTGTCTGTGACTCTTCATTAAAATCTCTTCATGCTCAACAGAAAAAATGATGTCATAAGTTTAATGTGACTGCCACTGCACGCTCACTCCTTGCATGTGCTATGATATCCTCTTTTCCATTTTATTTCAGCAATATCCTCATTGTTCTTAAAGGCTCTATTTAGCATGGATACTACAAGTGCAATTCATCAGATTGGTCTCTGCTTTTGGGATTCAGTAAGGCTTTTTTGTGGGTCTATCTGTGGTGCTACAGTAAGTGAATGTAAATCATTTATATATATATATATATAAGACTGCATCATGGGCACAGCAGTAGTTGGCAAAGTCCCTCACAGCAGGAAGGTTTTGGGTTCAATCTAAAACCATTTCTGCAAGTTTACATATTTCTCCCTATATCTATATGGTTTTTCTTCTTCAGACTTACCAGACATAGTGGTCATAGTTGTCTGTCTGTATTAGGTCCTTTCCATACACGTGTTGGCTTGGCTTGACTCACTTTGACTCGGCCCGTCAACTCAGCACGGCAGGGATTTGCGTTCCCTTAAAGCACAGCGGGCCCCTCGAAGGTGTGTCTTTAAGTGAAGGCACAGTTGTCTTGAGTCAATCATTATTTCTGCTGCAGGTCTTTTATCAACACACAGCAAAGCAGGTTAAAGAATTTCCGTGGATGCTTTGAGCTGTTTATAGAGGTTCAGTAAGAGCCTGTTGTCTGCAGCTCTTCATGAACCCAGACCCTAACCCTCACATCTCAATGTGACTGTCTCAGCTTTCATATTTCCTCCCTGTAGTGTTAGCAGACTTAAAAATAGCCACTTAAATCAGGAAATGTTAGATTTTTATCAGCAGGAACTTAACATGATTCCTACACAGCTAAAGGGAAACATAATGAAACAGTAAAGTGGATATCTGAGGCACAAACAGGAACAAAGGAGAGAAGCTAAACTTAAAACCACAGAGTTTCAGTTAGATTTCTGTTATATAAACATTTATCTCTTTGGTCTGCAGCACAAACGTGAGTTCAGTCTTGCTACAAATGCTTATTTAAGGCATAAAAGTGGGGTCATCATGGGTTGGCTATGGTCATTGTGATGTCCCTGTAACAAACTTGGATGTGTGTCCTGTGCACTTTTGCCTGACCTGCACATAAACACGCAAATTAGCATGGCATGGTTTGACCCAGAGTGGCCTGTAGGCAAATGGAAAAGCTCTGGGTGTTAATTAACCTTGTGATAAACTTGCTACTTATCCAGGTATAGCAGCCTCTTTGCCCACCTGGATGAGACTCCAGCCCTTAGCAACCCCAAAGATGTCGTCATTTTTTTTCTTACAACACAACAATGTCTGTAAAGGTAATGTCAGAGAGCCTTATTCATCCAAAAAATTAACATGTACAATTTGGAAATGTGCTTATTACATGAGGAGTCTAAGGTTAGGGGGGCAATAACTGCTAGTCTTGTATGACATATAAGAATAAGGATCTCAAAGCATTTTGATTGAAAATAAAACACGGGGACCTAAACATGACCAATAGTTGACACTTAGGGTATCTATAATATTGGGTTTAATTTCTACTTAAGCAACATATTTCATCAATTGTACATCACCTCTAAACATGTGTTATCTGATCAGGCCAGACTGCACCACAGTAACTGTGTTAACATTCTTCCATTTGCTTTTTAATAAAGAGTGACTGCTAGCAAAACACATATTAGTAGAACAGGAGTGCCATCCAGGTAACTGTCAAGGCTACTTCACTATGTCTCATCTCTAAAAAAAGAGATTACCATTTTATTAGATGTTTGTCAGTGAAAATGATTAGACTGCCTTTTACTTCCTCAGTGCTTTTCAAAGCGGGCACATCAGCTATGCCATCGTGCACAGCATAACCACACAGCAATCAAGCAATATTACAACATGTCAAGTCTCACAGCCAAAATCAACCTTTAGATCTAATCTGATATAATACAAAACAGTTAGTACAATTATCAGGTCTTCACATCTACTTCTTCAACAAATCAGCCTGTGTTTTGTGAAGCACACCAAAGATTTCCAATCGGACAGGGTTAAAGGACTTACTCAGGTGGTTTTTCTGACACACTGCACAGTTTAATTAATTATATGCCTTTTGTGAATCAAAGATGGTCTTACAGTATTACATATCCTGAATGAAAATCTGACCCAAAACCCCCTCAGTAAAAAAATGATTACTATGTATCCTAATTTTAGTAGAGTGTCTCATCTATGGCATCACAGTATTGTGTGAATAATCACTTTTTGTCTATTCTACCAGATTTTTTCTGGCTGAGACAGCAGGAAAAATACACAAACAAGCCTCAGGGTTCATGTTTATTCTGCAGTGCAAACACCCAATAAACCTGTCTGGAACATACAAATGAGCACTGGAGCACATAAGAAGTGAATACATACACATGGTGACCTCACACACCCACACACCCACATACACACACACCCACACACTACAGGATCATCGCCAAACTTCTTAGCTAAGAATGGAAGTGTATTCAGCCATAGCCAGATCCATTAACTATCAAAGCATAGCACCAGACAACTGACATCACTACATTGTGAGCACCAACATCATGGAGCCAAGGAACAGGAAAAGGCTATTGCAGAAGTATAAGACTGGAATTGTTGTTGAGGCATACCACTCATATTTGACACTGACAGGATTGGTTACATGCCACCTACTGTAGAACTTAGATTTCTTCCATATTGTGCAATAAATTTAGGAGCAGCTGCTACAAAAAATATCATTTTTCAGCACCAATAGCAATTCCAGTGACAGATCTGAGCCTGCCACATGAGCTCTGCCTGCCACTGAGATGGGGGCTTAGTGAAAGAGGTTGGCAAAACAACATTCTCCAGCTATGCTAATTGGCATACTTTCACATGGCCTGGAATGCTATGATAACATCCACCTCTATTCCCTGAGGAGGCCTTGATCCCGCAGGCGTTTACTGGGTCATGGGACCTTGATGTGGATGAAAGCAAGGTAGAGGGGCTCCTTTATGGATATACAGAGCGGGGGATGGTGTCTCACTCTTGGAAAGACACATGGAATTTGGATATGTTGGGGGATGCTGACATTTCTAGCAATAGGAGGTTTTGATGCAGCTGGAGGTTAGAGTGAGGCTTTGGCTAAAATTTCTGTCATTTAGGGGCCTCTGCTGTGAGGTAGCTGTCACACCCCATGCACAGTGGGGGGCTATGAGGCAAAGGGACTGCTGGGGGAAGTGGGGTGGGTTTTGGGACAAAGTGGAGCCCTGTCTCTGCAGGGATGGTTACAGAGGCAAGGGATTGATGGGGTGGTGATGAGAGACTGAGATGTCAGGGAACAGATACCCATTCAGAGAGGAACCAGTAAGAGAGGCCTACTGGGGAACTCTGGGGCCCATCATCACCTTGGTTCTCTGAGCTAGGGAGCCAAACTGGGGGAGGGAAGAATAAAGCAAAGGGGGGGACTGTCCAATAGGGTTCACACACATCGTCCCTCTATGGGTTTATTATTCTGGCGAGTGACCTGAGCCAGCTGCCCTGGTGTCCACAGAACCTACAGTATGTGTCCACGCAAGATGCTGTGAGTCAATTACTTCTCTATGCCACCGAAGTAAAAAACAACCTCACAGTTCACATATGTGTGTCATGCTAGTAGGCTGTGGAGAAGAAAAAACAAACCTAACCGGTTTCCTCATCTGAAGGGCATGACAGTTTGAATAACAACACCAAAGCAGGGCCTCCCAGATATTCTGAGGGCAGAGACACAGAAATATGAGATTGATAAGAATCAGTCAGCTGAGGTCATACCAGGCACTCAGAGACTGGAGGTGATATTCGTCCATAAATGTAAGTAGGGATGCATCGATCGATTTGTCTCTCCCAGTGTCAGTACAGGGTACCGGCCAAAACAATTTTCTGCTCAATTTGATAGCAGTGTTTTTCTTTTTGCCAGAAATTTGTAAGCAAAACACGTGGAACATGGAATAATTTTAATCATTTTAGCTTTAATAGTGGTCAGTGGAGGGATGACAGGAAATGAGCTACTAGGGTCATAATCGGCAGAGCAGATTGGTGTGCACCTACAGGTGAAGGTATACAACAAGAAACTAATAGACTCAGTTTCTTTCCAAATGACAAGTCAAATGCTCTTTGTATATTAACTTTTTCTCATCATTCAATGGTAATTTTGCATGTCCATAAGGCAATGCATATAACACTTCTATTTATGTATGATTATAAGTATTTCTATGAGTGCATGCTTCATAATGCATACATATTTTTCATTACATATTCTCAAACTGAGGAGGCTTGAAGTGTTTCTCTCTCCATGCCGCCTCCTTTGGATGTTGCTTCAGACAGACAGACAGAAGGACACGGATGAATCGGCTATTGTTGAGGTGCATGTGGCACACATGTCAAGGGACAGAGAAACCAGAAAAAGACTCCCTCCACATCCCCACCAGGGAGCTGAGCAAGAGAAACTCTAGTCACGTTCAAATAAATTCTTTCCCGTCTAAATTGACACCCTTCCGTTGCCATGGTGTGGCTTTGGTTTAGTTTACAGTAATTTGGAGTCTGGGTGGCACAGGAATGTGGTGAGGGACAGAGGCTTAGGGTGCACTTAAGATGACATATGTGCTCAAATTACAGGGGTGGGTTTCCATCAGTTATCACTTTTCACATCCACAGAAATGATTTACCTGTTGCTTAAATGAACCATTATTTCAAATGGTTATAAATAAATCAACAATGCCAAACTCCTTTTTTATTGAAATTAAATATCTCTTAGTTCTCTGCTCTAAAATAAAGACTTAAGTTTTCATCACATTCAAAAGCTATTTATTGACTTACTTTTCTATTTCTTTATAAATCACACTTTTGGTTTGTGTTAGCTAAAATGGATTTAAAGTGCTCATACTGTACCATTTAGCTGGACTAAAAGGGCATAAAATGCTTTATTTCAAGGTAGGAATAACTCAAGGTGCTAACCCTCATGTGATTCATACTACTTTGTCAGGCTGCCTGGAAGCTGAGCCAAACCCATTCCCAGTCAAATGCATCTGCTCTTAATAAAAAAACAATAATCAACCACACCAAACCGAAAACATCAAGCAGTGTGTATAGTTTGCATCAGTTATAGTATAGACGAGCCCACAGCAAGAGTTAACTCTTGCATGCTCACAAACAGTAAAGCTGACCGACTCGGTTTTGGTCGTTTTTAAAAAATGACAAACTTCCATGCGCTGTAGAAGGCGAGATCTAATAAACGTTTCTCATGTACAACTACACAGGGAGGACAGACACATGGTGTTCATAAGCGACATAATGCTCTCACTGCTAAAAGGTAATGGATCCCCACGGCACAGATAAATTAAATACACACAGGGATATATGCACACATCCACACCAGACAGCCTCTTTTTTACACTCAGTCTCTCCTTTTCTCTTGCACACTTTTCACCTTTTTTATACTCATAACATGGATTGTCACCACTCTTACATAATTCCTATTTTAATGTAAAAACCTGCACTCGATTTGAAGATGAGGCAGGTCTGGAATATAGCTCTTATTTAAAGGGAAGGTTTGCCATATTCTGTGGATGTCCAGTCCCATTTGATAATAAATGTAGTCAACTGAAGCCATAAATTCCTCAGTGTATGCTCTTTTGACTGAGAAAGCTGAGTTCTCCTACTGCAGGATCGGTTCTCCTTCTGCCACTGGTGACGTATTTAGTGTTAAGAAAGAACAACAGTCTGTTTCAGGTTGGATTAGTGTCCACCACCTTTGCTTTGCTCAGTGGGCAAGAGGCTCGTGTGCAATGGATCTCTCTACACGATGGCACTGACAGAACGGCTTTGCTAGCACACACTGAGGAAATTATTGCTCAAATTGACTACATTTACCATCACTGATTGGACAGCCACATGAAGCATTTCAAAATGTCCCCTACTTACTTGTCCTTTTTTCCAATTGTGGGTAAGACAGGACAAGACAGGACAAGTTTGCATCTTGTCACAGAGCTGCAATTAATAATCTTTTTACACAATCAGTAAACAGTGAAGTGTTTTAGTCTCCTTTTCTCATCTACACCATACAGTTCATTTCTCAAAGCTTAACCCTGAGCTATTATTGCCACATACAGATAAAATAAAAGTGGAACTTTAGAAACACTGCCCAATTTTAAGATGATTGTCTTTTACAAAGGTTGGGACTACCACACTCATGACTTGAATCCATTTAGAGGTAGATTCAAACTCATGAACCCAAGAGGAAACAGGAGAGACATTTCCTTGTCAAGCGAGGTAGTTGGGAACGGACCAGACTTTTCATTGCAGCATAGTCCTTTTCAAAGACATAAATAAAACAAGTTTATGCAGGGGTTAGCTTTCCAACTACATGACGATAAAAACAGTTTGACCTGAAGTTCAGAAAAATCTTATGAAGCAGGGGGGACAAGGAGAGGCCAGCAATGCTTCAGTCTGCCGCTTTCCCTGAACTAGCCATTTCCACCGTCTGGAAGCAGGTTCCCAAAGGGAGACTCCATCAAAATACAGTGTTCTCCAGACGAGAACTTCTTCTGTACAACCCAACCCACCCTCCATCTCTCCAGCTGTGAAGTGTTGATGATGTCTGCAACACGGACCAATGGGGTTTCTATTGGTTGTAATGAGAGACTAGGCCAAATGTCATTCTTTATACAGGGGGCCTATTATCATTATTACCTTCTCTTATTTCCATATGTAGCTGGCCTGGCAATGACCGCTTACAACCTGATTATTACAATAAATCTCTCCAGGAACAGGACACGGAGCAGTTAGCTTCTTTATGGCCACCGGTCCTCTTTCCAAGGCTGATCACCACATAGAACAAAAGATCAAACGTGTAGTGAGCACAAGGCTGGGACACTTAATCTCTCGATTTGAAAGACAGAAAAACATTTCAAGTCAATAAAACACTGAAGTAATGAAGTGTAGAGTTCACAGTGTGCCAGTGGAACAATTTGGCCTTGCAGTGTGTGACAACAAGGCCCGGTTAGGTCCACAATGGCAACCGTTGATGCTGGAACATGAAGTAAAGCTGAACAACTCTGATATATGCTAGCAGGAAGAAACACACAGTGCTGAGGAGATGAAGTGCTGAGGGAACAAGACTGCCGTCTCGATGAGAGAGAGGGGTATACACGTGTGGAAACTTGCTGTTTTACTTCATTCTCCTTCAGCGTCCCTTTTATGTAACCTTGCAGCTTAATGTAAGCTCCATGGAGATCCAGGTGGAAACACCCAATAGAGAAATTCCAAGGTAGCAGCATTAAATCAACCGTGGAGACAATCTTCACACATACACGGAGGATGTGAAGAGGTCATGTAAAAGCATGCAAAATTCCTCTCATGTGGTATGTCACAAAGATTCTGCACGGGACAAGATAAGCTGTGGTTTCATGGAGTTTTTAATATCTATAATCTATAAATCTATAACTAGATTTCAGAGTATGAAATTTATCGCATAAAGGTACTTTATTTATAAAAAAAAAAAATTAAGTTGTGCAATACACCATTCCTCCCCACACTGTAGGTCTACTTCTCTCTCTTTGATCGTAACATAAAAAGAAGTCTTTTTAAACTTGAGACAGAGTGGGGATAGCGCTTGTTAGTGTGCGGTAGGTACAGGTGGAAGTTAACAAAGATACAGGCCAGTAAAGCAGGAGACATTATTATATAAAACAAAAGAATAACAATTGACCTGGCCTTGGAGAAGATTTACAACTCCTCTGTTCTCCACGACCCTTCTGAGGGACTTAACCAAAATGGCACAAGGCTGGGAGCGTGCACATCGAGCTTTGAGCAAATTTGCATTTTTGCACACGGTTTGAGTTAATGGCAATGTGTGTATCATTTTGTATCTTGAGCCGTTGCCTGAGTCTTTTGTGATGGTGGGTGGGAGCCAAGGCCTGGCTCCAATGCTCCATGTAGGATCTGGCTCTGTTTACCCAGTCCTGATGGAGACCAGATGGGCTTCCTATGACTCTCCTCTCCTTTACAGGCTCTCTGAGTCTGGACCACTGATTCCAGCAGCCGGGCAGAGTTCTGGATAGGCAAGGAAGACCACAGATGGCTCCTAATTGGGAGCAAGAGATGGCTGATGTTCCATTATGGCAAAGCTGGATATCAATTGTAGTGTGAGGTCCAGCCAGGGATGGAAAGATGTGATCCACAAGAAGTGACAGAGAACACTGAACTTCACTCCTCTTTGGGTTGAAGTTACCTTGGTGGAGAACTGGCAGCCAACCTCAGCTTCATTAATAATGCAAAGGCCAGAGCAGGGTTTTCTTTTAAGACTACTGTATAAATGACTCTTTGTGGGCCTGGTTTCACACTCTTCAATTATCCTCAAAAGGAAACCAGGCTGTCCTGTCCTCCACAGAGAAGACATGGGGCTTCAGGGAAAAATAAGCCTCTGGGCTTAATGCATACATGGTGTCCAGCCCCCTTTTCTCTCTATGGAAAAGAGCTCCTAAGCCCTCAGGGTAATAGATTCCATGTGCAGAGCCCAGATATCCCAAAAGAACTGTAATAACAAAACGGAAAAATATCCATGTTATTGCATTGCCTGTCATAATTTTCAAAGGCTGACACTTCAGCTTGTCTAAGAGATGCACCTCTGATGACTGCTGAGGCCTTAATGTCAGATTTGTTTAGATAACTCACTGAAAGTCCATCATCCATCTCTCTCACACACAAATACATCCCATAGAGACATGAGCAAAGCACAGCACACAACTCGAGGCAATATATTAGTCAGCCTTCACAATCTTAAAATGTATGAACAATAAAACATTCAATTCAAGGAATAAACATTTCCTTCATGGAAACTCCCTTCATCAGTTTAAGAAATATTATTTTATCAACACATAAAAGAACAAACATACAATGGAAGTCATACTAAATCAGTACTGACACAGGTTTTAGTCCAACATAAAAAGCACACATGCGTATCTTCAGCTGACTAACCTTTACGAAAAGAAGTCGGTATTTTAAGCTCATTTCTCCCTCTAAATACCACATGTGATTACAAGCTGAGAGCTGAGAGCTGAGAGCTGGAATGATGGCAGAATAATTGAAAGATACAAATTTTTCACTTGTGACAGATATGATGGAACCAAGAAGCATCCAAGTCAAACAAAAACACACCCTGATTTTGATACTGCAAGTCTTTATTTTCTACCCAACCTGTTATTTTGCCACAGGCTGTTACTGTAGCTGATGTCAGTGTTACCAACTACTGATATCAGAGATAGAACACACAATCATGAACATGTGCTTATATCAGCTGTGTCCATAGAGCATTGTGCACGTACACACATACACAATGCAGACAGTTCTCATACATATATTGAAATCAAACTCTGTCAGCCTTGAAACCGGAGATCGTTGGTGATGTTCCACTCATCATCAGCAGGGAGACAAAGGAAAGGTAAACACCCACAGATATGCACATGCATGTGTGCTCTATTAAATATCACTGATTGCACTGCATTGCTTCCTCACTGAATAGGCCCTGAGGACACCTCCTTGCTCAGTATGATTTCTCCATACTGATTTTCACCAACCAAAACAACAAAGAGGATGCTGACAGTAATTCAGATTACGCTGGTCTGGGCCAGGTCAGTGTACAGAGCGGCCTCCAAACATACACTGAGGCTTGTCAGCAGGATGCTCCACTGCTGTGCACTTTGGTTCCTTCCTCTGCTTTTATTCAGGGTTGGAATTTTTTCTGAGATCACAGAAAAACGTTCAGTTTTGAAAAAGCATGGTTGAACATGGGCCTGTGAATGCTTTCATCACAGAGCTTAGACTAAGTGCTGCCTCAGTCTGGATCTCTAACATACAATGGGATTGGAGGCAGACGTATAGTATTTATTGCATCTGTGTGGTGACAGATGCTGCCTTTAATTTTGTGTGTGCTGACATGTGCATAGTAAGTACATGTGCCACACAACTGTGCAGAATTTAATGAGCATGTTAATAATTTATGACAAGTGAGAGTTCACAGAGAAGATTAGCTTGAGTTCTGTATGATAAAAGTGACTTTGTTTATCCTCTTTAACCCCATCAAGGTCCTTGCATGTGGTGGCATTACACTTACGTAAAAAAAGCACTAATATAGGGTTTTCATTGTTTCAAGACCATCCAAGAGTAAGAACTAGCATGGGTTGATAGATTTTGGGCTTGATGGGGGCAACTTTACAGATGGTTTCTTAATCTGGAGGGTCCCATCATAACTAAAGACACACTGTTGTTGTTTTCACTCCATTTTTCTGAAAAGATGATGTCAGATTGTCAGACTGCAGTCCAGTGTCCAGCCAAACCCACATCTGTGACAGAATGAGGCATCCAGCTCCAATGTAGCTGATCTCCTTCATCACTCCTCTCCTCCACTACCCCCAAAACACCCGGTCTTCACCAGCCGCCTCCCTAACCACTCATAAAGTCAAAGTGACAGACAGCCCTAGCACGAGCTGTGCCCAAGACTAAAGGAAAGAACAAAACTCATAACTATAATTTAAAAGACATTTCACTGTTTAATTGCATACATGGACATTTATTTGTATCGGCGTTTAAGCCAGCTGCAGAGGGGAGCCAAGTGCTGCTGACTTAAATGACACTTTCCATGAGTCCCCTTCATTACTTAACACCCAGTGTGCTGAGAAATTTACTCTGAATTCACCGAACCGGTCTGCAGCAGCTGCCCAGGTCTCTTTATTAATACCAGGTTAATGGAGATCTCCCCTGAACGGCTACATGAGCGAACACAGTCCTTCAGTTTTCAGCAGTACTTCTCATGTGAATGTGAATGTTCCTCTTTTTCATCCAAATCTGTCTCGTTTCCCACCTTTCCGTTTTCCTTGCCCTGCTAATGTAGAAAACTCTAATCTGGCATGAATCTGGCATGGATTAGCTCCAAATTTGTACTTCGCTGATCATTATTCAAATATCTGACACATTACAAAAATAACACGCTCACTCAACCACCCACTCTAACTATTATGGAATGAATACTTTTGCACTGACAGGTATAGATCCCTTGTGGCTAACTCTGCCTCTACCTCTTACATAACCTGCTGTCATGTTGCTCCAGGAATATTTGTTAAGAACCCTGTGAGCCACAGGTCTACTGTAGCTGCGGTATGAGCATCTGTCCAGGTGCACTCAGTCCCCCTTCTGTCTTCAAGGACAACTACATCACCATTGATAACAATGGAATGATCGGATCTTCCTGAGCCACCAACCCGACTCCAAATTCCATCTGCAGGAGAATAGAGAAGGCATTGTTCCTTTAACACTCCAAAACAAACGCAGTGGGCGATCTGCCCTCTGCAGTCCGTCCTCAAATATGTCCAATATTTTGTCCTTAGATGACCAACAATTGCAAAAGATCATTCTCTTTCTATAAGTTAAATAAGCAGGTCACTCTCCCTATTCTCTATTTACACTGTATTCTCTCCCATGCACTGCCCTGTATTTTATCTCTCTGACTCCCTCATAACTTCCCTTCCCTTTTGCAGTTAAATAACAATAACATTAAATGGTTTAACACACCCCGGTCAAGGTCAAGCAACACCCAGTGTTCACTGCTGACCCTCACAGCAGCTGCAAATGTGAGTGCTTTAACAAACGCACTGAGGGTCAGAGATGAGCGGGGTTTCTAACCCCCATCTCTCAGTTGCGGAGGGGAATACGTACGCACATGCCCAAGTATGCAAAATACACATGCCAGGTCATCTGTGTTGATCCAGCACTGACGGGTAAACAACAGATAGTCATGGACAGATGAGTGTACCATATCCCCATCTCTGAAAAATATGCACTCCACTGCTCTGCGCTCCTGACAGGTAGTAAGAGGTCAGTGGAAGCCCAGATGTTAATGCGAAAAAGGATTGTTTTTGTACCTAACTGACATCATGTTATAAAAGCAGCTTCAAATGGGGACCATGAATGGAAAAGCTGAGTGAATTAGAAATGGCATCCGTCCAGGCCTTCTGATGTGTGAATCAGAGGGGCCTGAATTTGAACCTAGAGTGCAGCAAGTTCGAACACAAATGAAGAGGGATTTGGCTTATTAAAAACATACTACAGTTTCTTTAAAGTAATAATGCAAACTTAAACAAGTACAGCACACTGCCACATATGTATCTTTCCTTAACTTCAATGACAGTTGCCTCGCGGGCATGAAATCAGCCAATGTCGTGGCCTGGTAGCAGAAATTCCACGGCGTGTTTTTAAGTGAGTGCATGCCTCGAGCGAATTATTTGAAACTTGATCAAATGATGTCATGAGTGAAAGGTTGAAGCAGGTCACCTAAGAATCAACAGAGGTCCTTTTGTGAAGGGACACTGGGAGACAGAGAGGCAATAAATACATAGGAAATATCCTTTTTCAACTGTACTGGTGCTGGATCTTATTGGAGAAAAGAAGCCTTTTTATTACAAATTCTTTTTTAAGAGATGAAACAGCCCACCTTAACATACTGCGAGAGGCGACCCCAGTTTGAACTCAGAGTCCAGTCATACTGCCGGAAGAGCCCTGCCAAGACAAGCTTCATTCCTGCCAATACAAGCCAAGAAAATTCTCTTGAGAGTCAAAGCTGGAAAGAATGGACTGACAGTAGGGGGACAGTAGAAGAACTGTGGTTCCAGAAACAATAGGACAAAAATTTTGGGGGGAAACACACACAAGGCAAAGATATGACTGCGGTGGTGTGCTGGGATCGTGATGGAGGGATGACCACTGGGAGAAAGAGAGCGATAGAAGATGTGAGGTGCGTCTGAATGTGTTGGAGGAGTTTGAATATCTGGCTGTGTGAGAACCAAGTGCAGGGCCTCATAAATCTACACAAGTCCACAAAACATAAGAAAGCCCAATTGTTCCCTCACCCATGCAGCGTGACATGGTGGATGGTAGATGAAACACTGACTTGACCCACAGCAGATTGTACAGAGCACATATGCCGCAAATAAAGAGAAATCGTTGCATCTGAAACACATTTTTTGTGGTTTCTTGGAAAACACAATAATGATAATAATAATAACAGGCCACGAGTGTGAAAATGTTGAGATCATGTGGTCAAGATGATCCAAAGTTTTAAACATCCATAATCAGCTCAGTGATATCAAATAAACTTGGAGCAGTGTATATTGTGTGCCCATTAAATCTTGCATGCATGCATGCATATGTGTGTGTTACCATGGCTCTCTTACAAAGGACATCACACACACACACAAACTGATTAAAAGCTTTGTGATCTTGGAAACACTCCTCCATAAATATTTCTGCAAAATTGCACAAAATATCCCCTGCTGTTAAAACTTATTCTCTACTAAAACATGTTAACTTCACATTATTTACCATTTTATCCCTATTACAGATTGTGAAAACATGATAACAGAACCGGCAGAAACTGAACATTGTTCAAGGCTATTAGGGGAAAAATGCAAAAAAAAAAAAAAAACATGGAAATTTTTACCCCACACAAGTTGATGAAGGTCAAAACAGCTGATAAAGACATTACCCTTGCAAGCGCAAAATGAATTAAGTAAAGAAATAAATAAAGGATTTAAGAGTCACAACTGCTGCTCTTCTCAATATGTGTATCGATGTGAATTTCCAACTTAATCCAAACTTCCCTTCCTGCTGTCATGCAGCATAAGTGCATTTGGCTGAGGAAGAGGTGCAAGCTGTTACTAATTGATCTCCCTCTCACTCCGCCATTCATTTTACAATCTTTCCATATAGACATTCAGCACCCTGATCATATTTTTATGAATATGCAACCAGAAGCACTACCTGTCTGCTTGTTACTTGAAGTGTGTAAAGGTGGAATTATTCAGGGAAATCACCAAGACAATTTGATGCTGACGGGATAATAACCAGCTCCTTAAAGGTAATGAGTGGGTTCTTCTTGAGTTTCAAGTCCTCTCTGTCACAATGTGTTGTGCTCAAGTGCAGTTTTGGGGTAGTGAGGAGTATTATTGTTCATTTGGGTTGTAAGGAGTTTTTCCTCTTTGTGTTTATGCTGGAGCGAAACCAAAATAAAGCACAAAGACACAGTCAGCTCAAACACACTCAGATTGGATTCATTGTGTCCCCGGTCACTTGCTGAAACTCATCCAAGACAGTGGAAAAAAAAAATACTGTATGTGTGCTGAATGTCTACCCCCTTGTGGACAAATGACATATTGTTCATTCTTTCACCATAAACCTATATAGGATTTTTAATCAGATGCATAGCAATCTCATAAAAGGCTAAACAAAAGAAAAGAACTAGATTTAAGGCAAAATTCCATTGAGTGTTTAGCACAAACTGGCAAAGATGCAGAGGTGTAGTTCATTTAGCTAAAGATGTGAACACCCCGGTGTTTGAATTCTGCAGTCCCTACCTTTTGCCCTCACTGTAGTTGTGAATACAGCTGTCAGGTTAATCTCTGAGACAAACTTTTGCTTTGACTGTTTATGCCAAGCAACACTAAAAAGCTTTAGAGGCTGCCAACTCCAAACCCTACAGGCTCTCTGTGCAGAGCAGCAATGTGCAGTGAACCTGTTTACCCTCAGCTGCAGAAAACTCACGCTAATATCTCCGACCCCACAATGTGATCATTTAAGACTGCTATTCCAAGGATAGCAAAAAGTGCCCCCTCTCTCTATTTCATGCACACATGTTTTCTTCATTCATCTCTCACTTCCTCTTCCCATCAGTCTAACTGAGCGTGAGGCTGGCATACAAAGCTCCACCAGGGAAAAAGGAGACAGGAAAGGAGATTTCTCTGAAACTGATCCTGTACTCTGATAGGTCTTTCAGCACAGACTATGACTGCAGAGAGACATGGGAAGTTTAGCATGGGCTGTACATAGGTGCAAAAGAGTTCTGCATGCCTTTGGCAATGTGGTTAAATTCTGATACTGATCTCAGAGCTGTTGTCGAACACAATGACTCACTATGGCACAGTCTTGGCAAGGCGGTGCAGATCAACCAAAGCATCCTCTTGGCACATTCTCCCTCTGGCAGGATGGTTTTGATTCAAATTGCTGATTCATTCTTTAAAACAGACGGGAACCTTTTTTTTCTTTGATCAAACAGGTTAAAATATACTACTCAAACTCATACCTCCAAACAGCAAATTATACACATGCACACCCAAATGACTGAGCAAAATTAAGTGTTGTGCACCTAATCTACTCCCGTTCCAATGTAAAAATTAATGTAGGGAACAGTTTAAGTGTGAGATAGAGCTGCTCACAGATGATACATATAGACTTAATTTTTAACATCATATTAAAAGAACTTTTTTTATTTCTTGCATTATGCTTTAATCAGAGACAGACAGATCCCAATCATTGGCCATTAAACCTCATTCTCTGCAAGTGGTGCCATTCATCAAGCAGACAAGGAGAATCATACTGCAGTTCTTTAAAAGCTGATAACTGTCTGCAGCGGTGAAGAAGACTGCATTAATCTTTAGGTTTAATGAGAGACATATTGCAAAATAATAAACAAAAAAAACAAACAATAAAACTAAATATCTTATGGCTTGGCAAGATTGAATATCATTCCAATGATAATCATTGGCGACTTGGGCCTCATGTGAGTGTGGATGTAGTTACAATGCAATGCAAAGTAAACATCATTAGTCTCTGGTGAGAGAAACCAGTTCATATAGATTAAAAACATCATTTGTGTGTGCACTTGGGTTTGTGTGAACATTTCTGTATCTGCATGTGTTTATTAACCGGTATAGATACCTGTTATCTCATGCCAGTGCTGTGATGAGTTCTCCATGAAGCACCCTGGGGGACAAAGCCACCACAAGAATTCACAACAACTCGGAAAGCAAAACACATAAATAACAACAAGAATAATTACCATCCCCGTCAAATTCGCACTGCAACCGCATCAAGCACAGCATGGAGACATGGGATCTGGGGATCCTGGAGTAAATCAAAACCAACGCTCTCTTTCCTGAGAAGGTCCAAGTGCCTTTTTTATTTGTCCTCAAACCAATGTAATTCATCAGCTGTATTATGGATGTTATTGTTGGCATGGGGAAAGGTTTAACATAGAAATATAGCAGACATAAATGCCCTTCATATCACTGTATCCACCTAACATTTATGAGCAGAATTTGTGTTGAGCATTTCATAACAACTTTAAGCAGTTGCAGCCCTCACATCCTCACGTAAGCCACAAAGGGATAAAGCCTCTGCTCAAGATCCTATGCTCCAACCCTCTCCACACCTTCCCCTCCAACAAACACACACAAAGAATGCTGCCAGCTGTCAATCATTTTAACTGACCCGGCCTCTCATATCCCACAAACCCAATCATCAGTGATTGTCAGTCGACAGGTCTATAAAGCCTGGTGTTTACCCCGTCTAGACAGACTGGGGGGCTGGCAGACATGGGCATCTGAGCGGTATATTGCACCCAGTTTAACCACAGATGAAAGCAACACTGTCATTTAACACCGTAAATCAGCCCCTCGCACATAAACGGCTTGTAAGGGTTGGAGTGTTAAGAAACCAATTTGGAGCGTAATCTGAAAACAAAGTTTCAAAGCATAAAAAGCTCTGCGATGGAATTCCCTTTTGATGGAGCGCATAAGCGAGCTTGAGGCTATACTGCGCAGCAGTAAATCATCAAGCTGAAGCGACAATATAGTTTCTGTGGTTCCCATACATACCATGTGTCCATGTGTGTTAGCATGTTGGGTTGTTTTTTCCAGCTTCGTGGGTAAAGTAAGACAAGGCAGGATTGTCTCGGAGATGAAGATGAACTGAGATACTGTATTATTCTGTGCAGCTCCACACCAGCAAACATTGCTCTGAGGTTAACAGAGCTAAATTTTAACACAGTTATCTGGGCAAATAAGAATAGTTCTTGCTGTGGGTAAAACGCTCCTCTTTCCAAAAAACAAATATTATTTCCCCCCATTAACTGGCCAAGCACTGACAGAGACATACTGTACTAGGCCTCTCCTCAGTGTTTCCAGCTGAAACCTCACTCAAACCTCAATTTAACATGGCTTGCAGTGATGCCTGGAAAAAATTATGCCACCACACATATTATCATATTAATTACCACAGTGTATTTTCGCTCACCAGTAGGAGAAAGAATCACAAAATAAAGAATCCCAAAAACGAAAATGCTGTCTGACCAGAGGAATTTGTTTACGCAGAAGATGTGAAAAAAAGGGGGAGAAACAGTGTTGAACAGTAGGAGAGAATTTTTCATGACACCACATTTAGCAAGACAGGCTTTTGAAAAAAAAAAAAAAGACTAATTGCAACACCAAGTTTGAACATCTGTTTGAAGTTGTATTAACAGGCTGAGCTATTTTGGTGCTTCTCAAGAACACCAGACTTCTCATGCTAAACATGGAGCTGAGACTGTGTATTTAGGTTTCTGTAAATGTAGATATGGGTGCTGGGATGGGAAGTGAAATTCTACACAGCTCAGACAAGGCCGCTAAACAGTATGGCGGCTGTTGCTGCGATGTGTACTGATAGCATCTTTCCCGTCTACAGCCCCTAGACTGGAACCAGTGCCCTATCACTGGAAGGAAGTGGACCTGTTGCTGTTATGGCCGCAAAGACTTTGGGTGGTCCACTATAGGACATGCAGTGACGCTCACACCCACAGATGCAAGACAGCCAAGGCAAGACATGAGACAGCAGGCACGTATTAATATTACTATACAAAATACTGGATGTCAGCTCTTCAAACGACCGCCTTCCTCTATGAAAGGACACACATCCTGCCTGCACTGCCTTCAGCACACTTTCATTTACATAATTAATCCCTGCAAGGTGTTCCTCCTTAAGCATTGCAAACCTTTAACAGTAAAAGCATCTACACAAGCCATCTTAATAGTGATGACTGGTTTCACCATACAAATGCTTAATAGTGTAAACAAATACATGAAAATGGAGAGAGATACGCATCAGGCCTCTGCAGCAGTCTGTCAATGGGCGATGTGAGACAACGCTGGCAGAGATTCACCAGGGCTGGAGTACAACACAGACCTGCCCAAACAAAAACACGTTCAACCTCACCCAAGGTAAGTGGAGAGAAGCTAATCTCCACACAAAAGAAACAAAGCTGAGCACATTAGTACGACAAATCTGAGAAAACACCAAATTGCTGCTTGACAGGTCTCTGCTCAGCCTTTGGTTACTTTTCTCTTCAAGAGTTTGGCTCAAAAGTCAGACTCATCAGAGGCCTGAGGAACTCTGTGTGGTGGCATTTCGATGATGCAGTCAAAGTCGTTGGTTTTAGAGTTCACATTGCTCTGTTTAAAAAATACAATCTATCAGCACCCAGCAGAGTGAAACATTACTGTATCCTGTTACCAGGAGTGAAACTCTAGAGGTGAGAGGACTCAGGTCTCACACACACACGCAGACAGGAAAACACTCAGTGACCCTCAGACAGACTGAAAGAGACATGCTCATATTGGCTTTAACAAACCATTACAGCAGCCCAGCTCCCATTTTGTCATGCCCACTCGCACATGTAACACACACAAACACACATGCACGTGGACAAAATAGTGGCAATCAGTGGGTGGATGTCAGCTCCCAGACAGGAACTGCTCCGAGCATTTGCAACGGAGCTCATAAATCACTGCACACATCGGGGGTAATGATCCACTGAGAAAGAGAGGTGAAACTAAAACACAGCGCTCCTTTTTAAAGAGCATGCTGCAGCGTTCACAGCTCTGCCTCCTGTCCGGCCCTGCTATCATTAACACCATGATCACTGTGCACAGCTCTGACAGGATCTAACACACAGGACGAAGGCTGCAACATTTGCCGTGCTTGAGTGGTACCTTTGTTGCCCATTTCTGTTCATTTGCCATCTATTATTCAAATGTGACCTTTCACTATCACAGCTCTGGGCCAAATGATGTAAGACTCTTCAGTGACATTTCTCACCTAAGCATTGCACTTATGAGTGTTAAAAGAATGATTGAAGCATTTCTCAGTCAAGTCCAGTTCAGGTTAATTAAAATCTTAATTTCGATCCAAACATTCAGCTTTATTAAAATATGAAGAAAATCTGAGAAACATGTTTTGGCCCAAGTTTTTCAGAGGGAGGACAAACTTGAGTTGTGAGATGATGTTCAGAGGCAGAACATACATTCCTTACTGTAAATATGATCTGACACTGTCGTCAGAACGATCAAATAAAGGAAGAGTTAAAGTATCTGTAAGATTTCTCTTGTCTGGGAAATTTATTTCATTCTGTTCATTATTTAAGTAATACTAATATAACATGCCATCGAAGAGACTTTAAGTACTTTCCATTATTTTATTAAGGACATTTCTCCAATAAATAACAGACTGGGATTCTAAAACGCATCGGACTTCATTTCAGGGAAAAACTTAATTTGAGAATATTTCCAGAGGACATGACTTTGCACAACTTTTCCCCCTATTTTTTTTGAAAATCTTGATAACTAGTGAGGAAAATATTTTCTTTTCTCCTATTTTCTTCTTCTTTCTCTTGCTTTTTACTCAGTCAGACACTGTTGTTAATACTTTGCTCTGTCTGAAAGAGAGCCTGAAGCCTGAAGGAAGTAAATCCTGAAACTGATCTGAAACCTGGTGTTCATATTCTGTGGATTTCCCCCAAGTTCATTTTTATCAATTATGCATTTACCTGCAATCTGCAAGCTGTCAGAAGAGGGGCACATCCTACCTGGTAGCAATTTAGAGATTCAGATGATTAGCACACAAACAGCTCTTAAAGGGCTAATTATAAAATCGGATTCAAGGGTGCAGTTCAACAAGGGATCAGTAACCCCTGACCACAAATCAGTGCTCGTTTCCAAATGCTTCAAGAGCACTACACAATCAACATTTCATCAGTGTTTCTAAAATGTTTACCAGTTATAAACAGATAACATTACCTTAAGTGTATCATCATCATCTGAACCATTGCACCACCATTACTGTACTATACCACTGCCCCCTAGTGGTCAGTCCACCACAGCTGAAACCTCTGTACTGCTCTCCTGCAGTGGCTCCACATCTTCACAGTTCATACTGATTACAGTACTCCAGAGGGCTGTGAGGCTGCGCTGACAGTGTGTGAAGCTGTACGCTGCTAAAGTCCAACAAGAGCTTCACCACAATCCCTGAGGTACGTTCACAGTAACATGAATTTGACTTGTGCTGAAGCCTTCTCTAACCAAAAACATGAGCATTCAAGAGCAAAAGGAGAAACTTTTACAACCATGGTGCTCTGACAGTATTTCTGTGAAATGTTCAAGTCTTGAGAGGAAGAAATCTCTCAGTACTTTAAGATAAATTATGTCTCCATAACAGGCTGAAAATTCATCTTTCCAAGAAGACTCACAACAGCTTCTACCCAGTAAATCTTAAATTCTCTTCTCACTCTGAACCTTCTCAGGATATATCCTCTCTTTTCTCCTTACATCATGATCTTGAAATAAGATCTTACTGATCTAAAGTGTGTTTTTCTGTCCACAAACCCCACCCAGCTTAAAGCAACATCAAATAACTTTTTTTTTAGTAAAATCTATTTAATGCAACTAAATGTGTGTAACATTTTCACCTATAAAATATTGTTTTAGAAGTGTTGTTCCCTGTGCAGATATTAAGACATAAAGAATTGTATTCATTCAAACTGTGTGTTGCAGTAGTTACCATTATGTACCTCATACAAATGTATTCTCTGTCTGGAAGGACATTAGATGATCTCATGTACTGGCTACTGATCTGAAGCTACTGACCTTTAAGGAGGAGATGACCAAATGTTTGATGACGAGCATAAGTGACAGAATCTGTCACTTATTAACAAAATAAAAAAAGCTAAATGGCCTTAAGTTATTTTTAGTGTTCCTCTTTGTCATCTGTTCATAAAATTACTTTGCCGATTTTAAGTGAAACTTAAGTGGATTGTACTGCCTCTTTTTTTTAATTGGGAGTGCTGTAAATCCAAGTTGATGGTTCCTATCCTCTATGAAGCAGGGGTTAGGGTTAGGGCATTAGAGTATTGATACTCAGTGACCACGTGTTTTGCAGACACATCATTTGGTTGATAGCTAAAGGCTTTTTTATGGCTTAGTTTGTAAAGATGTTATTCATTGAATGGTAAAAGTTTAAAATGTTTTTAATATTTTAGAAATTTACAAAATTTCTTATTCCTGCATCTTGACACACACTTGTCACTTATACTGAGACTTGTTTCTCTCCACTGGTGACCTGTACACACAGCATATAAACACAAATAACATAAAAAACTAAGGATATATACAGACATGCAATACAAAATAATTATTCATAACTACATGCTTAAATGATTGCACACCTACCTTTTGAGTATCTCTCTGAGTTATATCTCTGCTGCTTGGGCAAACTCTCCTATCAGGAACAAGAGCAGAAAAAAGAGAGACATTTTTTATATACTCAATGAATTACAGACCACTGACTTAATGAAGCACTCAGTGAGTTTATGTGTAAAACAGACACATGCATACATCCGGATGAAAGGCAACACGGAAGAACAACTGGATGGCACCAAGGAAATTACCAATAAAATCACTGAGAAGATCCCAGAGGAGCAATTCCCCAGATCCCAGATCCAGTGTCTGTTTCTGCTTCATGAGAACCCTGACTAATAAACAAAAGCATTGCTTCAGTGCATGTGCCTCTTGGCCACACTTCAAAGTGGCATGAAAAACCTGGAATACAGTATCTACAGATTAGCAACAATGCAAAACAATACTAATCAGTCCAGAAAAAAAACAGCCTACCCATTCACTGCAGCTGTGGGACAAACACTGGAATACTATCAAACACTGGACTCAA
This sequence comes from Ctenochaetus hawaiiensis, assembly GCA_029783645.1. Classification (NCBI taxonomy): domain Eukaryota; kingdom Metazoa; phylum Chordata; class Actinopteri; order Acanthuriformes; family Acanthuridae; genus Ctenochaetus; species Ctenochaetus hawaiiensis. The sequence continues at coordinate 10,672,419 of JAPZDY010000023.1, forward strand.
TGTCAAGTCACATGTGTGAGCATGCAACAGCAACAGATCCAAATGTTTAGGAATGATACATACAGGAATGGAAACAGCACTGTGTCCATCAAAGAGCTCCACAAAGTTAGAAGGAGCCAGTGTAAACATGACTGACAGACTCTAATCCACTCTGTGACATTAAGATTACTTTTGCAAACACCTCACACTACAGGATCATTTGGGCAGATAATCTGTTCCGACCAGCTTCAAATCTGGAAAGCCCCCGCAAATATCAGAAGGGGAAAATAGAACCCCCAATATCCAGTGCCCAATTATCCGTTGGTGTGGGCCAGTTTCAGATGGGCTCAAAACACTCTTTCATTTATTCACGCATTTACTTCAAGACACTAACTGACAACAAAACAGAATAATATTTGGCAATAGTTAGATCTACCCCCTCCCCCAAAAAAAAGAAAAGAAAAGAAAAAGAAAGAAAGAAAGCAGAAGATTCTGGAATTTGGACACTTGCAAGGAAAGGACAGACAACCATATCAATTCTGCTGTCTCCACTGGCTAAACAGCACACTTGGAGTATTGAAGCTGCTGCTCTGCTTTACCTCCCACTCACACTGCGTCTCCCCAGGAGGATAGACACAGTGTGAGCAGGGGGTAAAAGCAGAGTTGCTTGTAAGAGCATGCAAGCTGTCTTGAATCAGTCGTGAGGTTGAGAAACACAACAAGTAAGCCACCCTTCTAGCCTCCAGCAAAGAGGGGCGAGCACAGTTTGCACTCGTCTGCAGGAAAGAGGTGTGGAGACGGCTCGTGAGAGCGGTGCCGATGAGTTGACTGGCACAGCTAGCGCTAATTTGCAAATTATAATATACAGGAGCGTGTTCAACCTCAGATGACTGCTGCACACCAAGGACAGACAGTTCTTTTAACCCATCAGATTTTATTGTACTAATCAACCAGAAATATTGTATGTGAACTGTGTTATGGGACTTAAATGGACTTGACCGCAGGTGCCCATGTAGTGTGGCCAGAGGTACACAGTGAAAGAGCTGTATATTTATGATAAAGTGGGTGTTAGTAGTGGGCACAATAAGAGGATGTTGTTTTGTGCTGCAGGAACTCACAGTGACAGCAAGACCTGCCACAGTGATGTATTAGTGGAAACGCTGACAGCGACTCATATTACAGAACAGCTAGGCACCGTCTTAATTCCAACTGAACTCAGCCCAGCTGGATGCTGACAATTTGTGATTTATCTCTGGTGGGGTTTGATAAAAGAGCCAAAACTCCAACTCTGAGAGAAAAATACTTAACATTCACCATTAAAAGGGATTTTCAACAGTTAATCTGTATCAAAATCGATTGACACAGTGATGGGGGCTTATGGAACAGATTTTTTTTTTATTATTTTCCACAAATGACTTTGGTGCACTGGATTCAATATTAGAGGAATTATCATCTGAAGCCCATTTCTGATTTCTGATGTGTGATGATTAGTTTTCTGGAGCCACTTACACATTAAACCACCTAAAAATAGCTAATTGAGTCCTCTCTCATTCCTAGTAGACGAGTTCGCCTGTTTGCTTGTTTGTATTTTTCTGGTGTGTAACACCAGGAAAAACATTGAACAGTGGAAAGCAGAATAGTAGCCTGTATAAAAAGTAAAAACAGTTACTTTTTTGTATCTTTTACTGCAGTCTCTCCCTCTAACAACTCGGCTGAATGATGTTCGAGCACAGCTTGATTGTGATGGATGGGTTATGGAATATGTTGTTGTAAACTGCAGTGTCTCTCACAGTGCATGTTACCTATCTTCTGTTTTCCTCATCCCTTAAAATAAGAAAAAACTCTGCCCAGTGCTGTCCTGCCAGTGTTGCATCTTACAAAGAAGAAGAGAAATGCCATTCTGCATTGTTGAACTGTTCAAAGCAATAAATATGGTTCATATTCAACCCGTATCATAGCAAGGCATCTCACAAGGGGCGTTCTCCTGGGTGTCATGTTTACATCACTGCCAATCAGAGCTGGAGCCGGAATCATTTAGCAGGAGAATGAATACTGACTGTATTCATTCCCAATAAAAAAGAAAAATAAATAAATGAAAAGCCAGGTATTACAGAGTGTTTGTGGGGTTTTTTGTCCAGTGTGAAAGGGATATAACAGAGGGATATGCTCTGTTGGCTGACCAATTTCAAGATATCTGATCAAAGAATCAAAGACACTACCTAATCAACCTAATGCTTATGCTTATAGGTGAACTCTCAGTTTCTTAAGCTCTCTGCCAATCCAGAGGAGGGCTACATTGGTAGAATTCAACATCCACATATGGAAGACATTGTGGGCAATTACAGTACAGTAGTTGAGACACTTATACAAGCTATGCAATATGTACACAGAAAAAGCCACAAAATCTAGATCCAAAAGAGGACGGGGGGTGAATGAATGCTGGCAAACGAGGGTTAGGGTGAAACATGCTCCTCTGCACCAATAGCCAGGACTCATTAGTCTGGGAGAGGAATAAAACAGATCAATAACAGATGGAACTGAGGACACAGCAGCGAACCCAGAGACTTGTTGCTAGAGACTACAGGACTGGTAGGAATTTCACCTATGTGTCTGTGTGCGGTGGACAGGAAGTGTCACAGGTAAATGGTTATTTGCATCTTAAGTGTTGTGTTTTTAGTAAAGGCACTGTCATATGTGATCTTTATCAGATTGTCTCCAACATATTTGAGCACTGAAACAAACAATTGCTGTTTGTTTATAACCAAGGCGGTCTTGCTGTCTAAATATTCATAGAGGCAAATGGGTCCCCCCCTCACAAAATGAAGGCTTTCCAGTCTGACCCCCGAGCAATACTTATCAAATTTAAATTCAAAATGACAAGACAACTGCACACGCCACAGCACAAACACTATTGTTCATGGACTGTGTTCTGAAAAAGCATTTTCTTGTTTCATGCACATGGTTTGAATCAATAAGGATTGGCTGTGCTCAGTGTGTAGTAGTGGAAAGCTGTTATTTTCAAAGGCCCACGGGCCTCCTTTTTCAGTTCATGAACACAATGTAACTTTCCCAGACCAAACACAGGGATGCATCTCCTGAACACACAGGATAGACTGGACTCAGCACAAGCATTGGCTCCACACGAGGATGCACCGCAGCTCTCTCGCACTCTGCCAATGCAAAATGGGGACACATGGGAACCAAGGAACTGCTGCCAAAGCTTGTGTAACACTCAGTTCTTATCAAATTATTATGAAGATCACTCTCACGTCACTATGACCTGTGGAGGGAGAAAAAAAAATTTCTCACCCAAGAAACCAAATATCTCTTGTCTCCTTTGCTCATTTTGGGTGATGGTTTTCACACAGTTGTCTCTACCGGCTCTGTGATTGCTGAGTATTGTTATCTGAGAATTGAGTTGTTTACAGAGTGGAAAGTTCACTGTGTAAATTCTTCAGGAGTGAAACCAAGAATATATACGATGTTCTCAGGGTTACCTATGTAACCTCACAAAATAGCAACAGTCAAAAACAAACAATCTGCGCCAACAACTGTTCTGAATTATGAAGAGAAAAAAAAAGAAAAGCACTGATTGTGGATTATGACTTGGGTATGCTATGGTTTTTTGCACCTCTCATGCACTTACCATCAACCCGTGGAAAATTGCATCTAAATGGTAAACAAAAAGAAAACGTCCAGCTGGCACAGAGGTCTGACTCAGAACAGCGAGCACTATTTAAACAATGATCCTGATCCAAGAAAAAAAAAAAAAGGATGCCACAACTAAAAATATCATGATTCAACGTGATCCTCTTCTCCTTCTTCTCTACAGCTTGGGGTCTCCTTCACCACTGACGCCTCTGGCTTCCCACCACCGCTAGGACAGCTGGCCAGAAAGACGAGCCAAATAAATTGCCACAGCTCATCTGTCATTTGATCATACTGCAAGCCCTTTTCAGTGGAAAAAGAGCGGTGAGACTGTTTTTGTGTGTTCCTGAACGCCCACAGATGTTTTCCCCATCTCTGCTTTGCTTTCCTGACACAGATCATTTGGGCAGATGCGCACTCCACCTGGGGTAAAACTGACAACCAAAGCTCCCCTGTGCTTGTTATGGATGTATGAAACATATCCTGCCTTTAAGAACTGTCAGGTGAAGGACTTTGCTAAATTGACTGGAACAACGTCATGCCAATAAACACACCCTGATCTCCGGATAATCTCCCTTTCCCAGAGGCTAGGCATAAGTATATAGACAGAGTTAACTGGAAACACACATAGTTGCAGTACCTTTAGTGCGTATGCAGTAAGATGTTTACACAAACATGTGGTGATCCAGCTAGAAGCATCTGTTCTATGTATTTCCATGACCCAAATTTCTTTCATCAGCACCGAGCAAGCCCAAGGACATGTCTGCCCAAATCCATTCTTTCCTCAATCTGCCCTGCATATCCCTCTAACCTCCCTTATAACCCTCATACTATCCCTCCACCCACCTTCGCCCCCACCTCTTATAAAGCAGACTTCTGTGTCTCTGCCACTGATGCATCCAAGGGGACTCCATGACTGTCTAAGCCCATTATAAGGGCTTCTGAACACCCCCTCCACACACACGCACATATACACACCCGCCCTGTGTGGGCCTATGGAGCCTGGGGCCTGACATGTGGAAGCAATCACAGCAGGAAAAGATGAAATGATATATAGAACTAATAGAGAGATGGATCAGTAATGACCAAGTTCTAATGTCTAATCAAAATACATTCACTCAGCACATGCAGTGACTTCATAGGTCTGGGTCTATGTTTCAGAGTGGAGGCCCTGGTCAGTAATGACCCAGATCAGATATCTTAGCACACTGCATAGATGCAAGAGCCTCCATTATTAATATTTGCCAAAACTTCTGTTCATACAGAAACTGTCAACACTACAATGTTGCCGTCCTGCTCGGCCCTGAGGAGTTAAATAGGAAAAACTGGAAAAATATGTACAAATATCAAACATTTCCCTTTTCTATGAACTAAACGAGTTTTATTACTGAAGCAGTTCTCAGTTGAATCACAATTTGTGAGCAAGGATGAGAAGCCAGCTCTCATGTCTGGCATACTCTTTAGAATAAATCTTTGGTAAGAGTTGTGTTCAGCTGAGTCAAATGCTCAAATTACAGATCATTATGCTGCGGTACACAGGGTTGGGTTGTGATAGCTGGTTCCATTTTTGATTTTTAAGCTGTGTGTCAAACAAATCTTTATCTTCTCACTCTTTTTTATTAGGGAAAGAGCTTTGCACCACATTCACACAGTTCACTCAAATAGCAAATGTTACTTGTTTGGAAATCCACTGGAATTTGGGGGTTTTTTTAGCCTTCAAACTGAATACTAGTTCTATGTCACTTTCTTGTGACGGGATGGGAATATCAATAAATCTGTCATGTCTGTTGGATCAGTAAGACACTCCAACCAGCCGGTGGTTCACTTAGTTTAGCACTTAGACTGGTAACAGACAAGACAAAGCCGAGCTACTTGCCTCCTGTATTCAGTCTTTATGCAAAGATAAGCAAACCAACAGCTAGCTGTAGCTTTACATTTCAGTGGTAGATATGAGAATTGTATCAGTCTTCTTATCTTACGGTTGGCACGCAACATTTCAAAAAATACTTGACTATTCCTTTAAATCTAAATAAAAACATGACACTGATTAGTTATTTGCTTTCAGCAAGCAAACTTATCAGTGGATTGGGATTAGATAGAATGCAACTAAACCACAAATCCAGATGTAAATAATGTCTTTCAAGCCTTAAGCTCAGAGAGATCTGTTATAGTTGCCTCTGTTATAACCAATCTCATATCACAGTTTCTAGAATCTTTTCATCCAAGAAATAACTGAATAAAATGTCTGTTTGAATCAACTATCAAGCCATGTCTGCACTAAGAATACTAGCCTATTGAATCTCAGTGAAAACCAGAAATCCATATTACCAGATATGGATGTGCATCAGAACACACAATCTGGCTAAACTTCAAACAATCATTATTATCCTTCTGGCACAAGTCTGTGCACAGCTACTTCCATCATGGTATACTTTTCTGGTGATTTATAGTAATGTATAAGCATTTTTTTGTACAAACTGTTGTAAAATGATTATTAAAGGAATCTTAAATATAGTTCAGAAGCAGCAGCTTTTTTGATGTTGCATCAACCCTGTTCTGGTTTCTCTCCATTAACTTCCTGTTATTTTCAACCACAAGCAACCAAGGCGATCAATGGATGTGTTGGAATATCAAAAATAACATTGGTAACAAACCACTGCTCTCTGCCTCACAAATAATTACAAAACATGACAGACTGTGCATAAACAATCTGTTGGAAGAGTAGAGAACACTATTCGGATGAAACTGTCTCTCCTAGCTGAGCAGTTTTAAAGAAAAACCTGATCTCGTAAGAGTTAGCACAGGTTAAAATTATAAAATACAACAATTTATGAAATGCCCTCTGTGTCTGAACTGTACCAACCACATGATGAGCTTTAACAGGTTTACCTAAGTTTTTTACTTATGTCTTGCCATCTTTGGCAAGAAGGTATCTGCATATGAGTTTGTCCGTAATTGTGTAGCTCAAAACCAGTGGGGGCTCCTGGAAACAGAGCAGAGGGCAGGAACATTCCTCAGATTATCCATATTATTTACAATATGTTGAAACAATATGTTTAAAATATTGGATGTGGTTGTTTTATCTAGCGGTAAGAATAACTCTGTATGTGATTTTATATTGTAAATCATCATTTTATGTACTTAATCATAACGGACCCCAAGTTATCCACAACCACAGTTTATATATTGCCTCATCTGTGTTTGATTGCACAGAGACACATCTATCAAAACTACTCTGGTTTTGTTGTTTTCTTTTTTTTTTTATCTTTAATGGATGTTCCCATAAAGTATATATTCACTTTATCTCCCTATACATGCAACAGCACTATGTAAGTTTACACCCATAATCATGAACTAAATTCCAGGCTTTGTTCCCATCAGCATAAACTGAGCATCTCTCCCTCCTTTACATTTAAGTACTTAGATTTTGCAGCAATCAGTTTTTCTTTGTTTTCATTTATCAATGCTTTAATGGAAGTCATCTGCATTTAGCCAGTTATGCACACGATTAAAATATCAATTCACCAGATCAGACTAAAGAAAGCTTCTGACCTCTTGGGGTCCTCACTTCACCTCTGGACAAAGGCTAACTAGGTCCACACTGCAATACAGGAGCTGCGCTGCTCCTAATGTGGCCTTTTATCTTGAGTTTGGCTCAACACTGAATTTTTAGTTTTTGCTGGAACATACAGCTTCAGCCTTAGTCTTTTAGTACAATGTCATGCTATGACAGCCCAGCTATAATGTGCACAGGTCTATTTAAAATCCTTTTACATGGTTCTCATATAAAAATCAGTCAGCTGGAGAAATGTCTGTAACCAATCCAAAAAGATAACTAATTAGCCTAGCTGCCCTCCACCAGCTAAGTCAAGTGATGATTGTCATTGCAGGCAAGAAAATCGATGCTCTGTGCTTAAAAACTAAGAGGTCTGCGTTTGTTTCATTCTTACAAAAGTAAATCTGCTTCTGTCAACTTAAGTTCATATGTTATAAGAGTTATCAGTTCAAGCATACAGTCAAGCTCCAAAGATCATGTGCTCATGCTGAGCTCTAAAGCCTAGGATTCCTTGTCTTTTTCTTTTTTTCCCCAAAAATGCACTACTTTCATCACAGAAACAAATTATGTAAAATTACACAGACGAGTAATATAGACAGCCCATGCCTTGAACACACGCACACACAGCTCAAACCCACATTCTCTGGAAGCCAATGTCATGTTTCTGTCAATGTATCTTCAGGTAGCAGTCTCTGCATCATAAACTAGGAATTTGTCTGAGCCAAAAGACAAAGAGAGAGTCAGCTCAGTAATCTTTTCTCCTCATTCATCTCCCACATACATTTGGTATCTGCTCTTCAACAGAAGCTGATCCTCACACAACATCAATAAAAGCTTTGAGTCTCTATTTTCATAAGAGAGCCCAGAAGTTACAAGTTAAATGACTAATTTGCCACTTTTAAATTCTTTTTAAGCCTTAATATAAATCTATCATGACTTCAATGGTATTTTGTACACCACTTCAGGTTTTGTGCATGTGTGTACTGTCAGCAATGAGCAATGAGAGATAGAACGGCTGTATGTGGTGCAAGCAAGAGGGTTAATAAAAATATTAGTCAAAGAAATGAGATTTAATTGGGGAGATCTCTAATAAATATAATATGACTAAAACTTCTCCGGAATTATACATATAATAGAAATATATCTTTGACACTATAATTACAAATTATTATCTTGTATTGTTGCTAGATAGAATTATTACACAGGTTTAACAGGTAAACTACAACCCACAAAAACAAGAATGGTGGTGAAAAAAATGTATGGGGGGGCAATTCTAAAGGTTTTTCAAGTTAATAAAGAAGAAAATGCAACTAATGTTTCTACAAACATCAGGAAATATATACGGCTGGCTCTCAAACTTGGTTAGAAAATAACACACACAGAAACAGGAAATCTTTAATGGGACCTCTAATAATGTGTGTGTGTGTGTGTTTGTTTTGTAACCAAACTCCTGTACCAGATCATGTGATGGAGAAGAGCTGAACCAGATGGCTCTCTTTAAAACACCCACCCACACGCATGTACACACACATACACACACACACACACACACACACACACACACACACACACACACACACACACACACACACACACACACACAACAGCAACAAAAGCACCTTTGGCATCACTTCAGACATTTGCCACAGAGCTTAAACACTGCAGTTTTGCATTAACACACTTGTATCTTAATAATCAAGTCAAATGTATTCTCTCAAAAGTGCCGGTATAAAAAACCAGACTGTAGCCAGTCCACACGGTCTCTCTGCCAGACTTTATAAATAAATGAATCATCACCATAAATCTATGTTTATTTCTCACTGATGTTTAACTCCCCTCTGCCCTCACAACAAACTTGCTGACTCTGATTTTTTGTTTGGTTTTGTGAGTTCATTCAGTGCAAAAATCTGGAGATTTGCTAATCTTTCAAGTTTACACCATAATACTCCTTTGGACTTTTGAGGGCCACTGCCAGCCACACTCACTTCATCATGTAACTTAGCAGTGACAAAACAGGCTCTGGGTGTTTCCTGATCATGTCTCTCACTCTCTAATTGCGCTTAACTACTGCTGAGCCAAGACGCCATTGAGTAAAACAACATTCACCTCATTTTCCTGAGCTGAGTATGGCTGAGCTAAGTGGTGCAGACAGGGCAGATCCTTGAAATGAAAAGGTTCTTGTTCAGTGCTGATTGCAAAGATAATTGTCATAGTTGGAAGGCAATGAAGCCCCCTTGCCTTTTCTCCACGGTCCTCCTGAACTCCCCTTCCTTCAATTGCATCACAACCACAGCTCAACCCTGAACTACTGTCTATCTTACAGAACGGGACCTTGATTAGACCTGAACATCAACAGCTGAGCCAAAAAAGCCAAGCTGAGAGGTTCACATCACATCCTCCTCCCTGTGCTTCCTGTGTTTTACAGTGCATGTGCTTTCTTTCAGTTTGAAAGATTTAATAATGATATGTCTCTAGTTTTCTTGTCTCTTGGTTTTGCCAAGCACTTTCTGGAGGTCATTAAAGAAATCAAGTAATGACACAACTGGACAGGCTGCCAAAGATGTAACAAAGAGCTGGGACAGACCGTATGCGTTGGGCATGACCTTTAATTAATTAAACCCATTTTTGTGACTATTTGTTATTACCTTAAACAAATTCATATGGAGAAATCTCCATTTTACTTCACATTACCTTCACCTAGTTTGGAAAACTGTTAGATTTTATGTCCAGTTCTGTGGGTCTTTGCCAGGAGGAATCACTTGGGTGTGGGTGATTTTTCTCAAATAGATACAAGAAAAAAAAAACATCATAATTAGCTTGAGCAATGTGAGTAACTAAAGCTGGGCTGATCAAAACCTTCATCAACAGAAAATCCAAGGGGAGAAGTTGGGGCCGATGCTAAATGTTAAATGATCCCTGTAAACTGTGAGCCAAAACATAGCAGCAGTTAGTGCTATTTATCATTGATTTTGCTCACATATTACAGACAATAATTCAAATAACCTAAGAGCCATTATCCCTATAAAAGTGCTTTAAGAAGTACTCAAATCAATGTTTCATCTCCAGGCATCCAGAGACGCAGAGAAAGCTAAATAGCCACTACATAAAGTTCAAAAATAAAACAGCTCCCACGACATTT
>JAPZDY010000023.1:10682840-10726844 GCA_029783645.1 Ctenochaetus hawaiiensis
TATACATCACCATAAATGTTTTATGTGTTTCCAGACAGCAGGAAATACCACAGCCACACCATCTAGGTGTTTTGTATTTTGAGCTCCTAAGCTACAGCTACCAGCTACATCAAGTCCAATTAAAACCTGCACCATGCACACATAACTGTTACCAATTACACAGTCAATAAAACATTTTTTAGCTAATATCTGTTATCATAATAGAATATATCATGAATGTTTATTCGACCAAACTGAATTAACTAAACGTCAAAGCTTTTTGCGCTACAGACAGATTTTTGTGAAGTGGTGTTTTATTTAAAGAGCCACTAAAACATCAGTAAAATTGGCTTTCAGTGTGTGCTTTTAATGTCAGAGAGCAGTGGTGACTTTAAAAAAAAAAACCCTCTCTGTTTTCAAAAGCAAACTGAACTGCATAACATACTCTAAGCAAAGATGCTCTTCTACAAATGATGATGCTCTCCACTTAATCAGAGACTCGAATCTTTGTCCGAGTCTTCCAACCTTTTTTGGAAATGTTGTGAACATCAGATGTCACAGTAGCTAATATTAGCTGATTTATTACTTAGACAACTTGTTCCTGTAATTACAGTCTATTACTGCACAAGGCATAGATAGTCTCAACACTAATGCATAACTTGGTTTAATCACCTTATATTGCTGTTCGTTTTTATCTGCTTGCTTAATATCAGATATCAACCCAGTGTAAGATCATATCAGTCAAAAGATATTCTTTTTTTCGCTACAAAAACAAAAACATGAGTTTTATTCCAGTTTAAATGTTTAAATCTTTTTTAACGGTTTCATGCAGAACTCCCTTCTAATCTCTGTTTATCCATTTGGAAGCAAGATCGACAGCACTGCAATGAAATCAGCCATGTTTCAGCTCCAACTGAGAAAACTTATCTGTGTTGCCAGATCTCATGACAGTGTGTTGCTAAGACAAACACAGGTCTCGAGCAAAGTTAATTTTCTTCTGATTGGTCTGTCTGAAAAATGCCCTTTTAGTGTCAGAAAGTTCAGAAGATATGAGGCTGTGAGAAATAGGTTCATTATTTACTTTGGTGAGTATGAGGCAAAGGAATCAGTTGGATTCTGTGCTCATGAACCACCGGGATGAACAGAGTAAAGACCTGCAGCTTGTCTCCTATAGGGGCATGTCAGTGATGAAACCAATGTGAGAGACACAGGAAATGACTGTAAAAGGGGCATCTCCCTTTAGTAATGTCTCAACTTTAGTTTAGACAAGCAAAAGAGAAATGTGCTATCCTGGAAACCCTGGAAGAATTAAGGAGAAATAGATGCAAAGTTTCCTATGAAAGTTGCTCAGTGGCTCGTGAACTCAGACAATAAAAAGGTTTGATGTCTGAGTACAAAAATATGCAAATCTTTCTCAAAAACCTCCACATTATAAAACCCAAGCATGCTCACTACAGATTTTCACTTCCACACATCGATCAAGCTTCTGGTTTAACTCTCTGCTAACTTGAATGTGGATAAATTTATTTATTTTGCGACTCTTTCAGACTTTCCAAATGTTGTCAGACTGAATGGATTAAATCCTGATAGTGAAACTTTTAACGGCAGTAATGCCCCTCAAAATTTTTTCAATTTACAGTTATATCTTTGATGACATAAGCTTATGGGAAAAAATCTTTTTGGCCCCTGTGCATTATGGGACATGTAGTTATACTGTTTGGCAACTATGTCAAATGGCTTTACATACATTCCTGTGTTTCTGCCAGGAATGTCAGGCTACAACAGCCATGATGCACACTCTCTTAAAGAAACGCTGTTAATCAAGAGCCACAAGTGGACGTTTACTACTGTCAAAGGTTAAAATGTACAGTTTGACCCCACTTTCTCAAAAATTTTTTCCAAGTGTAAAATATGAAAATTATAACCATGCTTCTTTCTTATGATACTGCTCTTTTGTATGTGTTTTCTCTGTCACCCTTACACGACCTTGCATCTCTGCTCTTATTTTCCAGTCACATGATGAGAAACAACTGGTTTATAAAGAAAAATAGACTCAGCTCCCCAAAAGATTTCTGTAACGATTCAAAAATGACAATGTCAATGATGAAACCAAGGGAAATTAAATGCTCCTCAATGGACATATAAATTACTTTTCAGTTGCTGTTTAAGATTTTGACTTGGTGACAATATCTAACTTACTATCTAATTTAGCTTGGAACTGCATTGGCAGGTTTTCTGTTATTAAAGTATTTTTTGCCAAGCTTGTCAGCCTGCAAGTTATCACCTGCCATTATTAGTATACATGCATGTATACAAGCTGCTGGATCACAATTCAACCCAGCAAAACAGGAAATCAAGTTGCATCTAGGGCTGTCTTCCTCCTCCCCTCTATCATTTTTGTTTAATCCTTTCACCCCAATAAAATCTGACTCAATCCATCTTCCATCCAAAGATCTGCCTGTTCAATCCCCAGACCACTGCAATGTCAGGAAATTGTCTTTATCTCCTCATAACAATTTACTTGAGTCATACACTCTGAATCAGTCCAGTCATGTTGATCTCTTCATGTCTTGGCTTTCTCTACATGTGAAAACCGTTGTCTCCCTATGCTGCTGTCATTTATCTAGCCTGTCCAGCCAGGGGCATGTTAAAAGACAGAACAAGGCTCTTCTTTCTCTTGTCCTCTGGTGTCCTCAGTGGCAGGATGTTTCACGCACGCTGGGATTAGGTGAGCCAGCGGACAGCTTGGTCTGAGATACCAAAACAGCAAAGGAGCCTTTTGCTGTGTATTAACACACCTGTAAGAGGCAGGAAGTCACTCCTACATCCCTCCACCCACCCCCCAACACACAATACAAACACACACACACACACACACACACACACACACACACACACACTGACTGATGCTGTGGAATCTGGACAAGTTAATGTTTGATTATAACCAGAGAAAGTGGGATGCTGCGTCAGACACGGGTCTTCAACAGATCCAGAAAAGCCTGAGCCCTGTTTTCTTGGGCTGACCTCTTGGTACAGTTGAACCGGAGGAAAACATGTTTTGAGATATCACCCAGTTATGGCTCCAGACAAAGCCTTGTACTGCATGCCACATCTGGCCTAATCATATTTATAACCATAACAAGATAAGACGAGGTAAATCAAACACAGCCTCTCTCAGAGTACTTACACTTCTGCTCAGAGAAAAGGCAAATTGGAGTTTCCTTTCATCACGTGAGTGCTCTCTGGCGTTAACAAACAAGCACTCGTTCTCCCATGGAATCAGAGTCGGCCTCAGTCCAAACTGGATGACCTCTCTCAGTCCCTAATGTCTCTGAAAACAAAGGTCCATTCTGGCATGTTATAACTCACAAAGTGTGAACAAAAAACACTGCAAGATGTCATTTCCGTGACCTATATAGTGACAACATGTTTCTCAAACTGATGTTATCCTTGCGCCGATGCATGTTTACACAGACATTATCAATCTGGATTTTTCAGTGAGTTGCCATCTGCCATTTGCCAAAAAGAATTCCACGATAAGGAAAGAGAAATAACAGAAATGAAAGATGCACATTGTCAGGTGCTGTGTTCCACGTATTGACAACCAGGTCAGCGTTCTTGCTGCAAATGTTGATATTTTTCATTGTAGTGTATGAAAGTCTGCCCAGGAATCTAGTTATAGATACAGAAGCAGTCTTGATCCTATTATAACTTATATCCAGTGCTAATAAAATATGTTAAAGCCACTTCTTCAACAGCCAACAGTGCTCATTTCATAAATACATCTGTTTCAGTCACATAGTATCTACAAGAAAGAAGTGATGTTTATAGCGCTGTCGCTCATAGAACAAGCACAGCCTCCTAGTTATCCAAGACATAATTCCTCGCAACCCACCCACATCATCACCACAACACGCACACCAAACACTGATAGTAGCTCCTTCAAACATGTCATTTCATGTCTAGTAGCTATAACCAATAAGCTTCGCACAGGGGGATGATTCCAAATGATGGTCTTCTGCAGGGAGGGGTTAAGCAATAGATAAAAGAAGGATATTATCAATACTGAGTGTTTAATTTTTCTGCCTTTAACTCAGTGCCTATAGGACAAAACATTTGATCAAGAGGGCCAGATCATGTTTTTTGCAATCTTCACAGGCTTCTCTCTAAGTAATTTCACTGTCAGGGGTCCTTGGCATGATGCACTTGCTTCATCCTTTCAGATGTTTGGTAACCTGCAAGTTGTGGCACACTTTGGGTGCAGTGCAGTGAGGAGTTTATCACAGGCTCTGCACTGAGCTCGATCGCCCTGAGTGTTAATACAAACGGTCAAATACAACAGAGAGAGCAGCAGAGAAGCAGGTCGGACAAAGCATCTCGTGTGCCCGTCAAAAGTAGTCTTCCCCCTCTAACGTCATCACGTCCCAAGTTCACCTTCACTTCTTCATGCAACGTAATGCGCCTTTCACTTAAGCGTGCAAAAGGACGGTGAACCTCCAGCTTACCTTCGGTGATAGAAGTCAGATGCATTCAGTCGAAGGTCGGCGCTGTCAGCGTGTGCTGTTTTACACAAACTCTTTGACCAGGAAGCATTTAGTAACCGCTGGCTGGATGAGTTTGTAACCCTCCTCTCTCTCACATCTGGTCCCTGAACCGCGGGAGTACCTCCCATCCACGCAGCTTCTTCAGCTCAACTCTGCGCACCCGCATCTCACAGTTTTTACTAGTTTTTAGGAGTCGAAGGGATTCTGCCGGTTCTCAGTGAATTATGGTTCGTATCTCTTAATCATTTAGTAAAAAAAATAGAACGAGATGGATTGAGCCGTTCTTCTGCTCCGGAGCGCTGTTTCCAGGTGACATAATCACCAACAATCAGCACGTGCAGCGCTCTTAAGCCTCGTGCTAGATGCTGAAGAGATAAGTAACATCAAGGTTAATAAAAATGAAAGGAGTACCTATGAGAATAGAAATTATAATGCTGAATTCACACAAATATACAGGATGCTTGCCACTGCGAGAAAAAATGTTTTGTTTTGTTTTCTGTTTTGTTTTTTTGTTTTTTTTTGGTGGTGGGGGGGGGGGGGGTTGTTAATCAGAGAAATATATATAATGTCCCTCATGCATCAATGCATCACCTAGTCAGGTTTAGTGTTCAGCAACAAGTTAAGATTACGGATGTTAAGTAGCCTGCAAAGTTTTTAAAACTGCCCAGTTAGTCTACTGTCACTTTAAAACACCTATTTAAGCTTATTAAAAGTCACTGTTCAGTCTCATACTCCTCTAAAATATGCTACATATCTACATCTGTGTGCACTCCCACTACAGTATCAACTGACTCAGGGATGAGGTGATCGCCCCTGGCCTCATGCCTGCACAAAAAAGCCCTCATGGATGCCCAGTTGTAGAAAAAAAATTAATAATCTGTAATGGTTTTTGGCAATGGTGCCCTTCGAGTTGAGAAAACAAAACAGAGCAGACTAACAGGGTGCCCTCTTTGGGGCCAGGCCAGTGTAGAGAACTTAATGTGCCTTCTATGGCCCCATTCCAGCAGAGAAAACAACTGCCTGATAAAGTGCCCTGTAGTCCACGAGTAAAATAGTGACAAAATGTAAGACTATTTTGGTCATAAGTGTCAGATGCTTTCTGTAATAATACACCTAAAAGCAAAATTCTAATCAGAAAACATAACAATCTGACATATATGCTGCCCTACATTATAGAAATATAATTAGCCTTTTATGTGTCTCCAGTTGCTTTGAAAGTTAATAGGACCCTGTCTTTTTTATTTATTCAAAAGCTGTAGCTATTATACTTTTAATCAGTCACATAATAAAACCACACAACTTAGTTGTACTGAATGATGCAAAATAAATACAATCACAAACTTGAACATACACAAAATACAATACAGTGGGATTTGACAAATCCAGCTTCTACATATAAAGCATAAATCTTTGATAACAGTATTGCAGTTCACCTACAACGTTGCTCAGTTGAGAAGGGAGTTCCATAAAAATAGCTACATTGAAGTTATGTCTCCCTGATTTCTAGATTTGGAAGAAACATATCTTCCGAGTAATATAAAAACAAATCTCCAAAGTATTTTTAGAATAATGAATCCTGATATGGGATAAACACTTCCATCTATGTGGAAATATTAGAAGATGCCTGTAGTTTTTTTATATCAGTGGATGTTTTCTTCCTTTCATTCTTGAGAGGTCTGCCCAGATCACTCTCCTTCACCGTCTATAATATTATTTGTACTGCCGATGTCAAGATATTAACTGCTGTAAAAAAAAAATAGAATTATTTCACAAGGGTTGTTAAAAGAAATAAACAGCAAATTATCATAGCGTGTCATATGAAAAGAAACAACAACAAAAAAAGGATGATCAAGAGAGATCTCGTAGACAGGATTTTGACTTTTATTTGGCAACCAAAGTGGCACTTATTGAGCTTGCTGCCATCCAAAATTAGAGTCACTCATCTGTGGAAACTCTCTATAATTAAATGTCCATAAATAATAGATACTTTGTCCTCAAACGCAACAGGAAACACAATCAATGGACAGAGATGTCTCTATAGGTAAAGTTTGCAGCCTTGCTGGTGACCTTCTGGAATATTCAGCAAGTGAGAAAGGAAATGAACCTTGACGCTGTTGCTCTGGCGTAATCTGTCCATTCACATGAGACAGATAAATCTCAGCTGTGGAGAGTTCTATTTCCTCAAGATTGACAATAGCTGATTTATCATTCTGGAGTGTTTGGACTTTTTTGCTCCAACAAACATGTTCACTCATGTTTACACATCCTGAGATAACCTGCAATAACCTGCATCACAGAAAAAAGTTTGAGCAGGTGAAGATATACAGCCAGTTAAAGCCAGGTGAGTAGCAGAGGTTGGTACTTGCACGTTGTGGCAGATGCCAGCAGAGCTGGAGTCACTGCAAGAGAAACACAGAGCTGCTGAGAGAAGGAAGGGAAAGATAAACCTCCTGGTCTCTGTCCATCACTCCACTCCTTCTCCCAAAACATGCTCTCTGCTTCCAAACAATCTCATTTCTCCATCTATCATTCATTTCTGTTTTCAGCAGGTTATCTTAGGGGCAGTCTGAGAGAAGGCCGTCACTATGGTAACCACTCCAGCTCCTGGATGGCGCCCAGGGTTGTAAAAGTGAAAAGAAAAAGGCTGTTACGAGGAGGGTCTGTTCCCTTCCAAGTCCAAGATTTAATGGAGGGTTCACTGAGGGGAGACAGTTGTCCAAGCCAACATCTGAACTCAGCTACGTCAAGATTATTTCAGAGGGGGTGAATCCACCGGTCTATCCAACCAGCTTAGTGCATCATTTTTAAGAGGGGTAAATTAAGTTTCCAAAGGAGAAAGACAAATCTCAAGTTGAGTGGAAGAAAAGAAATACATAGGACAGTCTGCACAGGGGAACGGACAAGATGAAGTGGTGGTGTAAAGGAGGTCATAGACAGCAACAACAGACCGAAAGGAAACAAGGATGCAGCCAAGACTGTGGATGTTGTTTTATCAAGTTCATTTTGTCGCCTGGTGCTTTCCAACACTCCAAAATACACTATTACATCACACTGAGCATGGGAAACTTCCCCCAAACCAACACACAGCCAGAATGCCTCCCTTATCTCTTATATTGCTGACTGCAGAGATATTAATAATAAACGGAGAATCAGTCGAGGACAACAACACATACTCTCTGTCTCCACTGACAGAAAAACAGAACCATTCAGTGGGAACATAGCTAATTTTGAAGAAATATAATTACATTTCAGAAAATGTTATAATGAGGCTTGCTTATTTATTACAGCCTTTTGTCAAAAACTTGAAGAAACTTCATGTAAAATCCCATATTTTCCGTTTTCTCAGAGTTGTGACAAAACAGTAGCCAGATTCTGCAGTGATTGAAGTTGACATGATACATTTTTGCTTGAAAATTTTTAAATAAATTAGCTTAACATAAAACAAGACCTCAAAACCATTTCTATCATATCACGCTCTCTTCAATTGTCTTTTTGTAGTGGATGAAAGCAAAGTCATGTCTTAGAAATCTTTGAAGCCATTGTGATGACCAATGTTGATGGAAATATAGAAAGAAACCAAAATAAAAACACACTTTTATGGCAACCACAAACATGTTTTATTCACATGAATGTATCTTTCACAGAGAATAAAATGGGAGAAATAAACAACTTCAGGGTTTTCTTGGTATTCTACAAGCCACATTTACTGTCTACCATTGGCATCATCTCTTCTATTTCATGGTCTTCTACCTCCAAAATTAAAGCTCCACAAAAAAATTTCAGCATGTTACAATTAGATAAATCAAACAAATAAACAAAGCTGTGTGGCTTAAGCAATATGAAAACAAGCTGAGCGAAGTAAAGGAAGGCAAGGCCGACAGCCGGGAGACATGGTATGGACTGAATCAAGAAGTGACAGGAAACCTAATTAATCATATCCAAGAGTAGCTGTCCTCAGCCGCGACTACTTTGTACTGTAGCCCACCGTGACAAGAAATGAAAATGAGGACAGGAGGGGTTGTTTGAGGTGGGATTCGGAGGGTTTTATGAACCCTCTCGGGTGTTTTTCGGGTGAGCAGAGTGGTTTAACTTCAAATAACACCACTATTTTCCAAAGCTGATGTAAACAAGCGTGTGTGTGGATGAAGTGGCAGGGTGATGGTCTGCACTGCTGCATCTTTCCTGGATACACTTTAATCCCACATCTTACTGTGTATTCTGTGGTGGACCAGGTTCTTCTGGTGATGAAAACACCACAAAGACCACAACTGAACTGGAGTGTCATAGTCTTTTAAAGTTCTGTGTGAACTCTTTTTGAGGCTCGGGGCAGAGGGGGCAGAAAAATGTGTTTTCCTTTTAATCAGTGGCCTTATGTGTCTGTTAAAAAGGCTTTCTGACTTAGTTGCTTGTCTGACTGTTTGCATTTGTTGACCTCCGTTGTTCTATTGGGGATCGTCAGGTGACAATTTGGACTACCTCGCCGTTCTCCCCCTGGATGGCACCCTGGATGGCCTCTTTCACCTCCATGTCTGTCTGCAGGCCTGGGGCCAGCTCAGCAGCCTGGAACACAAAACACAAAGGAGAGTTAAGAGGTGCTGAGCGAGAAAGCCTCTGGATCTTAGAGTTGAAACATTTGCTAATTATGTAGCACCATTGTGATTTCAAACAATGCTATAACACAGGGGAATTCCTGTACTTAAAGGTGGAAACCAAGACAAATTGTAGCCCTGCTCATGTGTCATTGTGAAAGACAACTGCAGTGAACGGACCAAAAATAGAAGGAGCAGAGGACTGACGTGAGAGATTAGAGAAGAGATATATCAGAGAGAAGAAAGCACTTAAAAAGAAGAAAAGAAACTGAGCGACAGGTGGAGAAAGGCTTGACAAGAGATGGGCTATTTGTATTTTAATGCTCTCTGACTGTCTGTGGTTGGTGTCAGACGGAGTGAAGTATTGTGCGCATAAAACCCCCTTAAAAGATGCGAGGTCCATGACTCAGCCCTGGATGATGATGACCATGAAGAGTGACTCACTCCTTCCCCGAATACATGCCAAAGGTTCCTTCAAACACACCTGCAGCATTTAATCTTCTCTCCAGCCCAGCATGCTGTCACTAGACAACAGTATTGAATAGATCACAGCTGCACCCCAGCAGCACCATGTAACAACACATGAGGCTGACACACTGTAACCATCAGCAGCGAGGAGGCCAAGTTCAAGTCACATGGATCCATGTTTTTCACTGAGCACTGAAAGACTGGACACGTTGAACTGTCACAGACCCGGTCCCACTCGCCATTTTATAAAAAAGATGAATGATGGATCCATTGCTTTAAATTGTGTGTTTTATAAACTGTTCCAGCATTTTTGTAAGAAGTGTGCTTTTTAATAGGCTGTTGGTGCTCTGCAGTCCCAGCTTTACACCCAGGCTGGAGATAACCCATGTTGCGTCAAAATTCAGCAACAGATAATCACCAACTCAGACAAACTCCCCCTTGGAATGTAAAAATAATACTGTGTGTTGCCTTGTACTTCATCAAGTTTTTGTAATGGAAACATTAAAGAGAGAGGAAAATTTTGAGATAAATCAGAGCAAAAGCCAAAGTAATTTTTCAAGAACCTTTATGAATGTTACCATACGTCTGGAAACTGATGAGAGCAATGCTCTCAATGCAACACTTTCAAAAATGGGTAAAAGAACAATGCTAACCTTCCTTTGAACTTTAAACTGGAGGTCATCACTGTTTACACTCTCTGTCAACAAAACCCTGACTGTGATGATTACCCATCATGCCTCATGGTCTACCTGCCTTGATAATTCTTGGCAAAGTGTCCTCAAAGCACAGTATTAGTTTGTATTTGTATTTCCGCTTGGTCACTGCTGTTTAGGGTCTTTTATTTTCTTTCCATTCTGTGTCTAACTCCTTTTTTTTACATCACATATTAAAATGTGCCTCATGTCCAGAATTTATAAATATATGATAACTCAATTACACTGAAACCTGGTAGTTATCTAACTTCACTGTCCATCTTGTTCTCCCTTTGTTCCTCTCATTCTTCCAGAAAAACAACAAAACAAAAACAAGAAACAATGGCAGTCATTAGATATCCTTCAAGCATGTTATTTTTTACTTTTTTTTTGGTTCTGATATCAACTGCCAGTTGTCTACAGGCCACATCAGTTGGTATACAGCTGATACTGATTGCTTCCTTTGTGTTTTATATAGCTGCGATTACAGGAGAATCTGACTGCTTTGAATTGTACTGGGATCACTACCAAGTGTGTGCAGGATCTTGGCTATTAATGCTGTGTCACTGTACAACGAAATATGAAACCAAAAAGTCAATATTCTTGGTTTCTTAGTCTGTCAGGAACATATTCTGTCAATCAACAGAGCAGTCGAAAAAACTCCTGAGGAGCAATGCCATGAGTAATGTTAGCCTACAGTATGTCTAGAGGAACAACTGAAATAGGCCGTGCAATGTTATTACATACAGAACATCATATTACTTTAATGGCTATTTGCCATTAATTCCTGCTAATGCTTACTATTTTGATTTTAGGGATATCCACGAGAAATAATTTCATCACGAAGGTTTTTTAAAAGTATTGAGCAAAAGACTGAATAAATGAGGCAGTGGAGTTGTCTGTGAATAGCATACAGTGCTGTCATCTTGGTGACTTACTTGCCTGATTTTTCAACTTTTCACACCCTCTCAGTGACTTTTTTTATAAAGATCAACTACCAAATATCCTGGTCTACTGCCCCTCTGCCCACAGCCCCTGGGTCTCTCTTCCCGTTCTGTTGCCCTTTGAACAAACAGTCACTGTGTGGATGCCTGAGCAGGCAGGAGAATTGCGCTGGCTGCAGGAGAGGGAGTCAGTTGTAGAAAGGTATTTACAAAAAACAGAGACACTTTGGAGTACCTGGGAGTTTAATAAAGCACAGATGAAAGCTGAGCAGTACTGACTGACTTCTCACTGATAACCTCCCATCTCTGAAAAGAAAGCATTAATTTCAGTTCTTCATTGACATATTTTTACAAAAAACAATCAGTCAATAAAGATTAGGGGGCCTTTAAATCTGGGAATCTCTGGTAGCTGTCCGAGGACTTCTGTCTGCTTTTTAGAGAAGAGCAATAAATCAAAAGCAAAGGCAAATGTTGCTTACCAATGCTTTTATTTCTTCTATAGTCAAAACAAACTGGATGCAGTAGTCAGGGCTGATTAGAGATGATAATGATGGGCACCAAAACAAATCAAACCGTATGTGCACAAATTTCGTCACTGTTGATTTTTTTTTTTTTTTGTGCTATGTCTCTGACTCAGTTGTTTTACATGGATTGTAAATGCAACTGCATTAATACTTGTGTTTGATGTGGTTACAATGTGTCTCTGACCAATTTCAAAGATAGTTTGGCCTACGGATCGCAATCAGTCCTGAATGTGTCTTGGCTGCATTAACATCTGCACTTTATTGTGATCAAGTACAGTATAATTCCCATTCTATCAACATTAACAGGGTTAGGGTTAGGGGTTTTTCATTTAGATTACAAAAAACTAAGTAGGCCATCATCTGCAAAATGCACAAAGACACACTGTAAAAAATTGGAACATTAACAGGAAAATTTACTAGAACATAGGGGATGTTTCCTAGAACCTGTTTTCTTGTTACATTAACTTCCAACATTTATTTGTCCAATAAAATTTGCCTCCATGAGTTCAGATATTATACATAGTTAATATTAAATATAGTTTGATGGCAACATCATTAACAATCATCTTTGTTCTGACCATGAGCTCTTACTGAATCCAAAATCCCCTCAACAGACAGATTATGACTGATAAGACCTCTGCCAGCTTTGATAAAGGAAGAAATTAGGAAATAGGAAGAAATTTATAAAAATCCAGTGTTTGGCTGGGTACTTACTCTCTGCATGCTCGAGTTGCAGGGAATAAAATAAAATCAATTTGACGACAGTCTGCAGAAAGATCCAAATCAGGAGTGGACTGTTATTTTTTTCACAGCCATAAATCATTTGAAATTTTCTCTGTTTACACTGTAACGACACAACAAAGACTTGACTCATATCAGGATTAAAAGGTGCCTGTTTAAGCATGGGACTTGAGGGCAAGAAGCAGTAGGGAGAAAATGTGATATTTAACATACATTAGAGAAAAGCAAAGAGCAGAGAGAACAATGAAAATGGGCTGTTGTTTTATATTCCGTTCAGGGTTAAACTGACCACTTCAAAGGCATCGGTGCCATGTGCATGTAAACCATGTGATTTCACATGTGGCTGTTTCTCAACAAGCTCATCATCAAGGGATTTTAGGCCCATCTACTAATTACTACTCTTCTCCTTATAACACTCATCCGTTCCATTTTATTATGTTAAATTACTGTTTGTCCAAACAGCCGCCATAATGACTGAAGGCTAGGTGCATTTTATTTAAGCTCAGTTACGACAGCTTTGGGAATAAGCAGACATATTGTACCTGTAAGTAGTTTAACTAAGTTGCAGAAATTACACTTCATATTTATATTTCAACATTACAGTAATTCTAAATGAAATATTACAAGATATATGCTGCCTCATGAAGCAGATCAAAGTAGGCTATATGGCGAAAAAAGAAGGCAGATGTCAGCCCCAACAACCAGAAACTTTGGCTGCTAGTAAGCACAAAATATATCAAAAGAAGGAAACACAAGGGAGGAAGATATGAGTGGATTCTTAAAAAAGTTGGCAACTAAAGTGGAAACTACTTTTAGTGATCAGTTACAGTGATCAATGCTTTATGGACTGAGACGGAATAATTCCAATATGAACACTGATTAAATAGTTCACTTATTGCAATCAAGTAGTCTGCTTACTGTCTTCAATTTTGATCTTTTCATGACTAATTGGGGGGGAAAAAAGTAATTACAGCAATTGTTTTACTTTGCTCCCTTGTGGTAAACGTTCTGCTTCCAGCTGGCTACCTGAGACTGATGCTGTGAGCACATTGTAATCACAATGGGGAAAAGGGAAATCCTTTTTTCTCAATGAACAATACAGTCTCATCAAAGTTGATGACAATCACAAGCAAAAAATAAGCAAGCAAAACTTGGTGTTTGTGTTCCCCAAGCCATCTCATCTAATAAAACAATAAGAAAGAGCAATGGCTGCTGGTGCTGGAGACAAAAAAGGTATGCACAAGGGGAAAAATTTGGTCAACCTTGGGTGATAGAAAAGCCGAATTGTATTTCAATCTCTCAATAATTACGTAAGTGGTAAAAAAAACGGTCCTTCTGATTAATTTATATTAATGGAATAAACATACAAATGTCAATTAAATGATATTCTTGAGCTCTGTGGACGGATCTAGTGAAAAAAGCAAGTAACTAACTGCTTCTTTTGTGATAGAGCATGTATTTTTAGCTACAGAATAATAAGATGTATGTCGTTCTTTCATGGAAACTGTGTCATTCTTTAAGAATAAATTGCAAAAACGGCCTTTATAAAACACAGTTAAATGAATCAGAATGTTTCCGAAACACAATGAAACGGTTTTGCAGCCTTGACATAAGCACAGTAACTTGCTCTTCCAATTGGATGACTGTATAGTGTTGAAAGCCAAAATATGTATAACTGAGATGTTATAACCTTACAGTATCATAAAAATTACCTACAAGAGACATGCATACGAGTGAAACTGAAACAAGACATTTCCAAAATGAACTAACGCTCCAACAGCTTAGCACCCTCTGTGACTGATTTTACACATGTGGAATGTCTTTGCACACAAAAATTTTTTTCTGGCTCAGAACAAAAGCTCTGACTGTACATTGTAGTTTATAGCCATCACTTCTACTCGTCAGAGTACTATAATAGGCAAAAGCCTGGGATTGGTATCTCCTGGCCAAGTACTCAATGTACAGCACAGATTATTGGCATCACTGAAGGACTGATTACTGATCTGAGCATCAAACTGAGGAAAAAAGGTGGAGAACACAGTTACTTATTATGGATTGGTTGAAACCCAAACACATGTGTGCTGGGACTGATTTAGATTAGTACTAAGGTCTGTTTAGTTTCAGACAATAGTTGCATACTCCCGCACTTGGAATGCAACCCACTTACAAACAATGTGTGTTTATGTGTACGTGTATGAGAACCTTGAAAAGTTTGTGTTTTTGTGTGCTTGTGTGTGTGTGTATGTGTATGTGGTTATTTTTTTTTACCTGTACAGCAGCTGTATGATCAGCAACTGGTGCTAGCTGGACGTACTGCACTTGGATATCAGGGGGAAGGGAAGCTCCCTCTACAGCTGTGGTTGCACCATCAGCTGATGCCACTGCTATGAGCTGAGCCCCACGGAGCACCTGGGACAGGAAAAGAGGAGAAAAATATTCAACCATAACTTGACGTTTTCAAGTCCATTCTTAATCATGTCATTAATCTATCAATAATGCAAAAGTGTTTTATATTGGAATGAATCCTCCCTTATCAGCATCAATCAGTTTAAGCTGTAAAAGCAACAAGCTTGCTCTGCAATGATCTATAATACACACCACTTGAAACAAGAATCAAAAAAAGAGAAAACAAATGGCACAAAGCCTCATTTATGTTCTATCTGATGTGTTTATGTACTTTTATTGATTACAGCCATCAGTGTGTACAAGCAGAGTGTCACACAGACCGACCAAGTAACTTTGTGGCAAGGAGAGAGTCATGCTGTGGTATCCGAATGACGTAAATAAACATTTCAGTCCTGCTTTTCTGACTGTTTCTCATCCCACCCTATGTTCATACATCGAGTTGGAAAAGTTCTTTATGGTCCATTCAATTAAATTATATTTTTACAAGTTTTGTTTTTCTTGGCTCTTTAACAGGATATGCTAGTTGGAATCATTTTTATTTGGGTTCATTTCAATAAAGTAGTGTTTAGACAAAGAAAAAAATGGAAAGCGAGACATCACAGAGGGATCCCAATCTCACACAATGTTAAGAGTCAGCCAGGCGACATTAGAGCTGTGTGTGTTCAGTGCACTAATTACAGAGAGCACAGTGCAGCTGGAGTGTTGCTGGTTATTCCTTTAGTTTATTGAGGCTATTCCTATAGATAGAATGTAAACATGAGTACACTGGGATAATGCATTCCTGCATGAAGAGACAGCATGGTCTTGTTTGTGTTTTTCCCACTTTCCTGGTCTTGGACTGAACACAGGCTTCTTTCAGCATCTGCTGTCTGGCAGAATTACATGTATGTTGTCTTTGTGTGCTCTCTCTGTGATATCATGTGAGGTCTTGGTCTGCAGCTAAGCCTCTTTCCAGCTGCACTTGGTACTGGGACTGGCTGAGACAAGCTTGACAGACATTAAAAATTTAAGGGAGACTATGCAAGCCTGCAGAAAAACCTAAACCTCACAAACCTAAATTACAGATGATGTTTGTTGCCCCCTAACCCTTTCAATCCCATAGTCCCACATTGCCTCCCAAACCTCAGTATAACCTTTGCTTTGAAGTTCTGCGTTACTGACTTCCCCAAAAGGTTCAGTTAACCCCCTCACTACCCCCACCCATGACCCACCAGCGTGTCTCGTCATCCTGCAAACTTTGCCAGTCTCACCACAAAATCTGCTGCCTCATCACCATAATGTGCCAGTCTTGTCCAGCCTGATGGAAGCTATTAGCTAAAAGTCTGCCTGACTCAACCAATCAGACAACTAGGACACTCTAGGAACGGAAATGCATCCAGGTCACATGAGTCACACTGTCTGATGACCCATAAAACATTCCTGATCAATAAGACCATTAGCCCTGAGGGTTTGTGTAAACAGTAACCAGACAGTTACAAACCAGTTTAATATGCTGGGAAATCTACTTATTCAGTTTCTTACAAGGTTACAATAAACAAATATATCAATGCAACACTTGGGTCTTCACTCCATTTTTTTACATGTGAAGTAAAATCTCTAGGACTTCTGTTCACACAAGAGGCAAGAGACCTTTTTATTTTTATCAAAGTTTTTTTTACAAATTCCTGCCAATTCTTAAAAATGCTCATAACCTGTAGTGAATGAAAACTAGAAATTAAGAAAGGCTAGATGACGAAGGGCAAAGACAGACAATTTAATGTTCAAAAGGTCTGATATAACCAAACACGTATTTTCCCCAACTTGCAAAACCTTGCAAAAAAAGTATTGCAAACTTCATTCATGTTTCACTCCCATGAGACTGTTAAACATGTCCATATTTGGAAGAACATGTATGGCTCTCTTGTCTACACTGTGTTGTTCTACTAAGATGCAGCATTTTGATGTCATAAGCGTGACAACAGTGTGCTTGGCTTGTTTTTCTTCTTCTCCTGCTTCTTTTATGAGCTTATTTGCGTATTGCTAACCATCTTTAAAGGTAGATGTTACCTGCTGATATATTAAATTGTGCACACTCTGCACTCCTTAAGCTTATACAGGCAGTTTGGTTTTATAATAATGGCTCAATTTGAATTTAAAGAATCAATTAGCCTAATTTCTCATTATCGGCAAATAATATGTTGGCAGGAACAAAATTGTGCAACCCTCCCCGGTATGCCGTACTTGTCAAGTGAAAGGATCGTCTTAGCAAAGTGGAAATGCTTTCTTACCAGAGCATAACAAAATTGTGCTATAAAGTTTTAAAAATAAATCTTTCGTGTCCATGCATAAAGTCTTACATCTTTGACTTGATTTAAAAAAATGGAATCCAAAAAAAACCACAACCCTTTGTGTTTATCTTTTAGTTGTGTGTAGAATATAAAACTCTACTCATGTTTGTACGTTGGCCGGCAGCCAGTTAGCCTAGCTTAGCATTAAGACTGAGAGCAGGTGTATAACAGCATGCTTGACTCCATGTAAGTTATGCTGTTTCCTGACACCAGTGAATGAGTGAATTTCCCAAGATGTCTACCACAATGTTCCCAAGATGTCTACCTAAATATATTTCTGATCCTATAGTATTCCTTCAAGGCGCATATACATACTTAGAGTAGGCACTATCCCAGAGAGACTAAATCCATGCCAATATTCTCAATCAGTCAGCTGAATGAGAACAGTGAGCAAGCCAATGGACAGCCAGCTGTTTAAGTGTTTCTTCATGGCAGACATCTATAGAGATCCATCCTTAACCCTACACTTT
Source organism: Ctenochaetus hawaiiensis (assembly GCA_029783645.1). Lineage (NCBI taxonomy): Eukaryota > Metazoa > Chordata > Actinopteri > Acanthuriformes > Acanthuridae > Ctenochaetus > Ctenochaetus hawaiiensis. The sequence goes on from JAPZDY010000023.1 coordinate 10,700,525, forward strand.
ATCACACTGTTCTCTTATTAGGAATCAAAGGCAACATCTGCCAAGTGTTCATCTGTCTGCATTTGCATGTATGTGTCCGTATGTGTGTCAACTCAAATGTGATGTGTCTGTACTCTCCAACTAGTCTATCCAAGGGTATAATTACTCAGTGTTCAAGAGCTGCCATGGCTGATACTTGAGTCTGTTAAACCCTTGTCTAACTCAATTAGGTTCTCAACCTCCTTTTGAGAGCAGTTTGCATTCTCAGCTGTGAGGAGCAGCACACAGAGGCTTACAAAAGCATTTACAGACTTGGAACGGTGTGTGAGATCTCTGCAGCGATTACACAGGAACTTCTTGGGTCCACATCCTGTCCCACGACTCACTTTGTCAGAACTCGTCTGTATGACTCATTTGAAAACATTCAAAGCTAAATGTACATTCCCCTCACTGAAGATGCCCTGATAGGATACTAAGACAATAAACTTCAGTCATGAAACATATAAATTATTAAAATAAAATGTAACTAAATATGAAATTATTATATTTTTATCCTTACAAGCATGAATTATTATTTTCTTGTCTTTAATTACCTCAAGGTTAAAAGTTCATATATAACACAATTGAGTACCATTCTGTAATTCTGTGAGTGCTGGTAAAATAACAACTGTTGACCATCAGCTACTAGGATATAATCATCCTTAAGGTGGTTGGAAATGCTGCAAAACCAAAAATTATTACAAAAATGTAGGAAGGAATTTTTTATGGCACAATAACTTGTTATAGGTGTAGATGACGTTTACATAGCAAATTAAGACTGTAGTTAAAATTCATAGGATAAACTACAGTGTAAGAAATTTTAGAGGTGTTTCCCTGAAGAGGTCCCCTGACACTGGGAAACCATAAATGTCTCACCTTGACTGCCTAACTGCTTGTGATCACTCACTTAAAATGCAGGCCAGTGTATTTAGATTTAACAAAGCAAGCTCAATTTGTCAGAAACAAGTGCCATCAGCAGATTGTTAGTGTTGTAGTCATTGTTGACCTCTAAATTTTACAGATAAGGACCTTTAAATTATCAGCGCTGGCTGATTGTCTATCCCAGTGCTTGAGGTCCAAACAGAAAGGCAGGATCAAAAAGCTTTGATACTGCAGCAGAGTGATGGAGAGAAGCATACAAGAGCATCATAAATTCCCTGCCACGTTATGAAAAAAGCTAAAAAGAAAAATAATATGCTAATGCCATAATGCTTTCAATAGTAGGAAAGGAAACTAAGTCAACATCATTTAGGAGAAAAGATACAAAAATGAACAGCAGCATCAGCATAATGAGGAAGCATTCATGTTTCCAAGACTGAAAAACAATAACCAACTGGATAAATAAGGCTTTGTTACCTATCCTTGTCTGTGTTTGCCTTAGGTCTTTTAAAATATACTTTCTCTTCTTTCAATTCATATGAAACAAATTAAACTTGAATAAAGAGGGTTTTAAGAGCATATGGGTTGTTTTGAACTGCAACAATGTGTCTGAATTTCCATCCTTTTCCCTCGGTAACAGTTTCAGAGTAATGCATCAATCAGAAATTGTGCTTCCACAATTCCCATACTTGATGCAGGCTGGCATCAATTCCCCAGCTCACAGGAGGTCTTAGTTAAACTCAGCTGTGCATCAGACGACGGTATGAGTCACCCGCTTAGAGTGCATGTGTGTGATGGTGTCTGAGTATGTTTTAAAGATTTCGCTTCAGCCTCGCTGTAATCAAAGTATCATAGAATCCCACAATAACACGAGATCCTCCTTTCAGAGGAAACAAAAATCTATACACATTAGACAGGTTCCTCTGTGCTCTAAGAAAACAGAGTCACATAAATCTGGTTTCTATCATTCCCAAAGGAATACCTCCTCTTCTTTCAGATCAGAAAAAAAACTAACCAAAACAGGGAAATTAAAAAAGAAACATTTGGACTTTGGAGTGGCTGGAACTTCCTCTCAAGTTCACAGCCGTCAACAACATCTGCAACTGCCAACCCTGGACAGATGTCCAAGCAGAAACACTATCTCCGGGTGGGTAGGTGGGGTGGAGGGAGTGTGTTTGTGTATGCATGTGGGGAGGGTGGGGGTTGCAACTTGGCTGTAAAGATGTCCATAGACACATCAGTGCTCTCAGTCCTTGTTTAGTAGAAATGGAGAAACAGAAATTGAACAAATTGGCCTAAATATTTCTCAATGCAATCATTAAATTTAAGTTACATTTGCTTTTTATTTTACCTCTGAGTTTGTGGACTTTCCTGACTTCAGCTGGGCCTCAGCTTGTTGGATGACTGAACAGACAACAGTGGGCTTTTAATATGTACCACTGAAATGTCAGAAGTTGAAATGGAAGCTAAAAAATATTAAGTTTTGTTTCTCTCTGGTCTGAGAATTTTCTCACTTTTATGTTGTATCATGTTCAGATCTTTGATAAGTCTTATTACCAAACATGACAAACATCTCCTGTCCTGTTCGTGCATCATTTAGGAAAATACTTTCTTATTGTAAATCTTTATGGCTTGCAAGACCCATGACCTTATAACCTGGCGCACTGCTTCCCATCTCCACCCACACCACGACACTGTTTCCACATCAGAGCCCAACACCTGCATTCAATCAAACCCTGCCTTGCATCTTTTGCTCTACAACTTCCACCAGCAGACTGCGACTCAAGTTCAGACAGGGCTTAGAGAAGTTTTATAACAAAACCAGCTTCACTTGAATTCTGTTCCAGAACTAGCAAATCAAAGGGGGACTGGTGACAAAAATAACAGCTGTAATTAAAAGTCAGGCCTCTTAAAAATAAAAAAGAGAAAATTCTACTGAAGATTTTCTCTGTTCTTTACCGTAAATCCAAACTTGGCCTGCCTAATTGATGAAGGCATTTTTACAATGTCAGTAAATTGCGTGATTTAGGATGAGAACTTTATCATGTTTCCAATCATCATGTTAAATTCAGCAGAGCCATAGGAGATGATAAACACAGGTTGTAAAATTCAACTAACAAAACATCATACCACACAAAATACCCCAGACAAGTCATTTAATATTGTAATGCACACTGATGAAAGCCAACACGTTTCTTTGATCAAAAGTCATTTTTCTAACACAACTGAGTCAACTCTCATTTTTTTTAGTTCTGAGACTCCCCTTTTGATATCCCAAAAATTTTTTAAAAAAGGCAAGAGATCCCTAAATTTTAACATCTTATGTCCAGATGAACTAAGATTGATGTTTTAAGGAATACAACTAAATCTCATAACAGTCTTTGTTGAAGGGAATTAAATGGGTCCCAAATGTCAAACACACTCAGCACTTTTTGTCAAGAACCAACCAGTTCCACAGAGGAAAAATGCTTTAACTGTCTCTACACTTGACTGTATTGGTAAAAGGAAACAAGACAAAACATTCAGAGGATTATCTATCATGCAACATTCATCTAAATCATCTGTCTGATCTATGATAACTGATTTATCATTCTGATTCATACAAGGTTCCAGCACAAAGTCCCAGTTCAATTCTTTTAAATATTGGGGATATTTCAGCAACAATATTAATTTTGCTTAAATATGAGAGAGATTCTGAGAGAAGTATTGCTGTAATTTGTACAGGAAACCCCAGTGCATTAACATAAATGTTCATGTTTACATCTAGAATTGAATAAAAATTCTTTGGATATGTGGGTAAAATCTGACTATAGAAAAAAAGCAATAGATATTGTCATGATTTTAACATCTTATTTTAAAAATTCTGTGATGAAAAGAACAAGAGTGTCATGACAGATGTAGGCAAATTTATGTCAACAAAGACAAAAAGAAAAGAAGACACTTTACCATTTTGTGCAACTTTTGCAGTCATTCTTCTATAGGTTTCTAAGTTTAGGTGATGCCTTGAATTTACCACAAAGCAACCATATACACCCACATTCTTTGACAAACTAGATATCAGAGTTTATGAGGTGCATTGGTTCTCCAGGTCAGCTATTACTGTGTGTGAGAAACTCTTGACACAGACAGACAGCAGAGGCCAGAAGCAGCGTGTCAATTAATGACACCAAAACACTCTGGACACATTCAACAGCGATTTTTATCCATGACTTAACTGGTATAAACATTTACCTGACAGTGTGGCAGACAATCATCCCTGATTTTCTCGCCCAACAGAAAAGTGACCACATTTGTTGCTTGGCAGGTGTTCATTTCAAACTCTGTCAGACACTCATGTAAAAAGGCATTTCTTTAAAGATTTATGTCAGAATTTTATGAATCAATATCAGATCCAATTGAGAACAGATTTTTAAACCAAACCCTACTATTAGCAATAGTCAATAGTCACAATAATGTCAAGATGAATGAGTAGTCAAAAATGTTATAATTTGCTGGCATGTTTAACTCTATTTTGTGAATTTTACAAAAAAACGCCCTCAGATGTAGTGTTAAATTTTAAAGCTGTTTTGTTTTCACTCCCACAAAAACAAGTTTTATTGTTCCCTCGGTGCTCTTCATGTTGCTTCTTTTCAAACACACCACTTTGCATCCATTATACTTAACTTTTGTGGTACATTTAGTGGTAACAAAAACAACAGAAATCAGACTATGCTGGTGACACGCAAAGAGTAATTTGAAACACTTTGGCTCTGTTAATTAAGTTGTGTGCTTATTGTAATTATGACTGTCATGTTTCTGAAATACTACAGATGCACTGATCTGATGCCATTTCCTCAATGTGGATATCTAACAATGTGATACCACAGCTCTTTTTCCTTCAATTTCCTTCATTTTTGTTGCGTTTTGTTGTTGTGTTTGAAGTTAAATGAGGCTGTGTGAAACCACACAGCACTTCTTGTCTGAAGAGAAAACATATATAAGAAAGAAATTGAATTCAAATTCATTCGAAAACAATTCATTTGAACTGTAGGTTAAATAGGCTTCACGGACTGATGGGTAGGGTAGGTAAACTGTAATGTTAACTCCTTTAATGTTTTAAAAAACTGAAACAAATCAATTCACAGCAATGCATCTATGCATTGGTTAAGAAGTCATAATAGAATTTCAAAGACTTTTTAGATGAATAATTCAAACAAAAGTGTCAGCATTGTGTGGACAAATAAATATATACACTATCAACTCAGTTAAATATAGACTGTAGATCTAGATCAGTGATGTCAGTATAATAGCTGATAAGCAAATTATGTCAGTCATCCAATACTGATATTGGATTGAGCCTGTTCTAAACTCTATAAAATATTTCAGTTTAGCTATATACAAACTGTAAGTACTATTTTAAACAATTAACTTAGTCAGCATACTGGCTGTAAGAATTGTTGTCTCTGTCCTGAATTCTGCTGAGGTTGAATCTTGCTAATGATGAGAACTTCAGTCCTGACACTAGTGAGGCTGGGCTGCCCTGGCCTGGGCTGATGTTGAGTCACACTGAAACATCTGGTCCCTCTTACTCACACAGCCGGTGACTCTAGGTTCTGCCCACAAAGACAAAAGAAAACACCACTGGGGGTATTCTCCTCTGCACTGCTCAGAAATGCTGAGTTACAAACACACACACACACACCTACACACACATCAAGAACTAAGGATTCCCCCTTTATCTTCTTACCAAGATGCCGCAAAGATACAGAGCAGACCACCTCTCCTTTGAAACAGGAGTCACCAGAGGACCTCTGAAACCTTGACTGTTTACATTCAGCTTACATATAACGTTAGTCATATAACATCTTGTTTGTATCTTTTCATCAGATTTTTACCCTCCCATTGCATTGTTAATCACAGAAATCTCAACAAACCCTTACACACTAGAAACAACATTCTTTAGCAGAGAGAGAATAAGGACAACAAAGTAACTTGGGCCACAGGCCAGCAGCTTGATTCCAGCACAAATCACACCCTGATTCCTTCCCCAACAAACTGTTCAAGAAGCATCTGCTTTTGCAAAGCAATGACACATCAAGAGATACTGTCCTAGAACAGCAGACACTTAGCCAAGCTAACTGACAACAGGCATTGAAGGGGCTGATGTCTCTGGAACAAACTGTACAAACATCGACACTTGCAGTACAACATGACTTTAGAGGACTTAAGGTCAAACCCTATTAAATTGTTCATTTCCTCTTTAACTCTTCTTTATTACCTCACTTCATTCTCTCACATTTCCTCATCCCTCTATTTCTAATCCTCCTCTTCATTAACTCCTCAATACATCCTTTCCTCTCTGTGCACCATTGCTAACACAATATTTGCTTTTTTCGAGACAGGTTCTGTGTTTACAGGTCCTGGCAGCACAGACGAGGGGACCAGTGCCGAGCTGGACTCTCTGTTCTGTGACCCAGTTCCCACACTTGCCACGGACAGTGCTGCTTGGGAGGGTCCAACAGATGCACCGTAAACATGTGCTGACAAAAAGGGATGACTGAGGTTCAGCTAGGGGGAGGATGTGAAGTAAAGGGGGCTGTGTTCAGATTCTTGATAATCACATCTAAATCTGGCAATAGGCGGCATTCAGGTCCATTGTGAGTAAATGATGAGGGCAGATGACAGGATCGATAAATTTGTTGAAGCTTTATAGCTGTCTCTTGTGTGCTGGATTTTTCGGACTGAAACAGCATGGGTATACAGCTATTTGACAGAGAAAGTCCTCTAAAAACTGTGAGCTCACTCAACAAGGGATTTGTTGCTGTCCTGTGGGTTTTATTATTACATTACTTTTGTTCTGTTTCTGCTTTTACATGTTTGCAAAGAAAAGTGATAGCAGAAATGCTTTAAGGAAATAAGGGGCATTTGAGGCCATTGTGGGAACATTGTATTTGAGTTCCCAGAGTGTACCACCCCCTTCATTTTTTCATGCGCCACCTGGTACCATGCATTTGTTTAACAGGGTGTTTTTTGTCCAATTTTACAGCTTAACTGGTCCCAGTTTCCAATCAAGAATGTGAAAAAAAAATCTCTTTTAAAACAGCCTCCTTTTTTGGCTTTCCTCTCCCCATCTTTCTTCTTTCCCTCCTCCTTTTCATCAGTCACTCCTTTCATCTTCCAATCCTCCATTTGGTCTGCATCAGTGCAGGGTAAGATCACAGCACAGAGAAAGGAGCACTTGATAAGAGGCTATGACAGACAGAGAGTGCAGTAAAAGACTAGTTATTTTATAGTTTCAAGGCTCTGCCTTGTTCGTCTGCAACAGAGGGGTTTTATAGACCTGCACGGAACTCTGAATATGGTTTAGAGTAGTCTTTCAGCTGGCACAGTTGCATGCTAACTTGGCACAGCCTGACATGACAGCGGATACACAAACATCTGTAGCCAAACTGCACAGATTTGATGTGTGCATGATCAGTTAGACAAACAAATAGAGTGAGTAGTGAGGTGTGTGCAGCACACTTGCATGCACTAAACCTCCGGTGGGGATATGGAGCATGAAGGTTGGACAGAGAGAGATCAGTCTGCAGCCCTCTTGACATTTAAATGCAGCCCGTTCCCTCTACAAAGACACCTGAATTTCTTTTGTCAGTTAAGTTGGAGCAGGGTTCTGAGGTTAATCCTTTAACAAGGCCTACCATCCCCTCACTTATCTCATAATAAAAACATCTTGTTTACATCTGTTCTGGAACATTATGCAAGAATAAGCGAAGCATGCTTCGCACTACTTCAAGAACTGAACAGTCTGTTCTCAAAAACTGGCAAACTGATACAAATGACTAATTGCTCAGGAAAGAAATAAATTTTAGAAGTTCTGTTCATGCAATAATGATTGTATTGAAAATGCATGACAACACATATAAACATGCACTTTTTTGCTGCTTCACTAAGTATATCATATATAAACTCAGTTTTTTCTTGAAAATCAGAAATGTATCTCATGAAAAAAAAACTCCATACTTCCGACAACAGCATAGAGAAGACAGCAAGTATCAGCTTTGTACCATAAGCAGAAACCTGAACATTTCGACATAAACTTATTGAGAAAACCAAGCATATTTAGGCATATGTTCTGGGGACAGTCAGAGGTTTGTTGAAAATGTAATTACAGCTTTGATGGTGGAACTCACAGTATGTGTTACTAATTACATAAACAAACAACAAGATTATTTGGCATGTATGCAACTCAAATGATCCATTACTCATACACATTCCTGGTGGAGACATATGTATCTGAACTGCCTCCATAAGGTTCTAAGGAGTGATTTAGAATCATCTTCACAGTTTTAGTAAAAGTGTAATGCTTCTTACATTCATCTTAAGGCCAGACTCACAGAACATCACCACACATTACACAGATGTAACAGAGAAATGTGAACCATGCCAAAGATTTAGATAATGAATGTCAATGGGACAGTTACTGCAAGAAGGTGCAAACAAAGTAAGGTGCAGAAAACCAAGCAAAAAACAAACAAATAAATTTAAAGGCCCTGATGCAACCGCAGAGTGCAAAATACCAAAAGGGACTATGAGTCACCCGCCCCCCTCTCTAAGAGAATGAGATTTTCCTGATGAGAGGAAACACTGCCACTGTAGTGTACAACTGCATGTGAGAGGTTCTATCTGCAACGTGAGGTTAGAAGAACAAGTCACTATGTGTTTGTTTTGGCAATGCACTCACATCATGTAAGAGACCCAACCAAAGCATAAGCTAAAAAGATAGGAAAAATAAAACAGCTTTCTATGAGACTATGTTCCCAGACACTACCAGGGGAACAGAGGCCTTTGAGCAGTTCTTGTTATCTTTTTTTTTGTCTTGTGTTGACACTTTAGTGCCTTTCAGCAAGTAACCAATCCTCTCTCACGGAAGTTTTAAATAGTGCTTCTTTTAATGCATATTGTGTATGACACAGCATATACCCTAAAGAACAGCAAGACAAAATATTGATAGAAAAATCTGCAAACACAGTTCATGTACTCTATGAACTGAAATGAGCAACTTATCAAAATGCGTGCTGTGGAGAAAAATGAAAACTAAACTCTGGCCAAAACTTGTTTCAAGACCCCAGAGAGAGACAGAAAGAAGTTCTGCCGTCAGACTTAGCAAGGAGGTCATTTGAGGACACAGAATGCATGTGTGCTTATGAGTTTATGAGAAAGAAGGAGTGCTAGGATGTGTGGTGACTACTTCAATCAATTGAAAACACATACAGAGCCATACAGCCAATAAAACAATACAAACAACAACAACAAAAAACCCTCATACAAAGCAGATGCAGTAACACATTGTACACGCACAAAGATAGCCAAAGGCGATTTGAACCTATGAGCTAACTAAAGAATTAAGAGTTTAATCAGAAATACAAAACTGTTCACGACTATAGGGGACCTCTGACTCCTTCTTCACCCAAAAGTGTGACCTATAACATAGAAAGGATGATGACTCTCTTCATTTGTTGGTGCAGCATCTGAGGTACACTGAGTACTCAGAAAAATAGTTCTTGTGATCATATTACAACTTAAACCACTGAAACAGAGTAAGGCATTACTTGACTGGTAAACCAGTAAGATGTCACTTGTCTCAGAAGTCTCTTCACTGGCATAAAATCTCCTAAAAAAAACTGCTAACTGTATTTTGGAATATTTTAACTGTAAATCTGAAGGGATATATTGTTTTTATGGTACCAGAGTGTTGATAAAAAAAAATACTCATAATAATAATAAATTTATTTATAGAGCGCTTTCCATCAAAGTGCTTTGTAAGAATAAAAACAAGTAACAAGGAAAAAAACAATTAGTCAATAAAACAGTAGATGAATTAATGGTTTCATGACTTTGGAAGCCTTTCAAATGCAAAAACACAGCACAGTGGTTTATGCTAATATGAGGAAATATTTTACAACTTACTCTCTAGAGCGGCAATGGATCTTCAAACAGTAAAAGGAGTCTGTTTATGTAAATAAAAAAATCTAAAGAAACATGCACATGCATGTATTTGATTGGTCAACATCATGCTACGTCTGTAGGTGACCTTAAATTGCTGCTTTTTTTGGCCTTTTTTTTGTTTTTTGCAACTCTGCTATGGAAACACAAGGGGTCACATGACACCAGATGCATAATTTAACAGCAAGAATGAAAGAGAGGGGTGTTTTTTCACAATGCTTGTGTTTGCTTGAACACATCCTTATCCCAAAAGAAATTATCAACCCAATTAATGCGACTGCTATTAATGCAGTATGACTGCTTTTCTTAGGAGGCCATCTGGAAGTAAATAACTTAGAAAAAATAAATAAATAATGTGTAATTTTCTAGGAATGGCCCCAAACAGTAAATATGAGTACTCTTTATTTATGTTTTAGGAGATAAAAAGCCCTCTGTTGGCAGTTACATAATAACACCTGTCTTAACAAAATAGCACAAAACAGTTTAACTTCCAGATGGGCAGCAGGAGAATGAACTTCCTTCCCTAAAGCCTCAATGCTAGACAAACATGATGAAATCATGAATGTAAAATTATGTGTTGCTCTTTAGGCATCCATATGTGGCCTGCACTGGTCATACACAGGGCGGCTCTGCTTTGATCCAGGCTTGCTTGGATCTCAGAGGACAGAACAGAGAAACAGGAAGGGCCCTTGGTCTAAAACACCCAAGACAGAGATTAAGGAGGGGTGAAGGATCAACAAAGACACAGACACTGGGAGGACACTTAAAACATCCAAGAGCACACGTGTGTGTGTGTGTGTGTGTGTGTGTGTGTGTGTGTGTGTGTGTGTGTGTGTGTGTGTGTGTGTGTTTGTGTGTGTGCTGCTAGGCCTGTGTCCATGTACGTTCATAGGTAATTTATTATTGTATCAAACTGTATGGTAGGTTTCTTCTGGCTTAAATTAAACTATATCTTACCATCTGTCTCTTTCCAGTGTCCTATATAGACATCCCAAAAATAAATGACAAGATTTACACTGGTCTAACATTTGTGACTGCTATACATGCTGCATTGGCCAACCTTGGGAAATAATAAGCATTAATAGGCATGATAGTAGCAATAAGCAATAATAATAAGCATGACTTGATGTGTATTGTAACTTCTATTTATCATTGCTGACAATGAAAATGCTCTTACCTGACCATCTTGACCAACATGTACCTGGTGGATCTGGAGATTTCCCTGAAAATGAGAAATGACATGTCAATCCAAAATCCTAAAACCTGTATATATACTGCACTCAAAATCATTTAGCTTATTTAACTGATAACCACCCCTTATCGCCCTTTAAGCCTGCAAATTACTGACAGCTTGATTCCTCCAGGAACAGCTGTGCCGTGTTTCAGCTGTGATGTGGCTGCCGGAGACAATCATGGCCACTACAGACAGTACTTAATTGTCGCAATATGGTTCAAGCCCTCATGTAGGTTTAAACTGAACTCTTGTGATGCATGAAATGTCAATATAGTATCACGAAGGCAACATCTCAAAAGTGTCAGAACTGTTTTTTAAGGGACTCTGAGCATGTGGGGTTTGGCAGTTTTTACATTATAACACTAGATAGAGAAGCAAACACATTGTTTTTGTGTGTATGTCAACTATTCTGTGATTTCTGGCTACGTTAATACGTCAGTAAACAAAAACACATGCCCATTCACACAGGCACAAGGCCACTGCTGTCTCATCAAGATATAATGACCATCATAAAGTTTAATTTATTAAGTTCATGAACACCCACAATGATGTTAACAAGACCACATGAGAGGACATCACATAAGGCTGTGATACTCTATCACGGGCCCATAGAGTGCCACGTGGCCCACCCTCCAACCCCACATTTTTCTTAATCACAATGCCAATAAACTTACTTACAATAGGATTTTTTTTTTGGCTATTTGTTGTTCACACAAATTAATCAAGGCTGTACAGAAAGACAGATGTACCAGTTTGTATAATAGAATAAATAAGACTGTTAGTATAAAAGAGAAAAGGCTGATTTGAGTGTGATGGCCTTTCAGGCTGTGCAAGGTCCAACAGAATCAGATAATGATGTAGACAACTATTAACTGAAGCAGGAAAAGTTATTCAGAAATTAAGTCAATTCTGATAACGCAAATTTATATTCTTAAAGAGCCTAAAAATTCTATCCATTAAGGGCAGTTCAGGTTTAAGGTTTATGTGTATTTATCATTCCCACATCTGAGTGTTTGTATGATGAAAAAGGTTTAGCTACATTCAATTTTGGACAAACTTTTTCTAATGTAACAAGGCATTTATAATTACAATCCAGGTACAGCTATGAAAGTAAAAGAGTAAAAAAATAGTCAATTATCCAATTTATTCATACGTCTTCTTTTTATTAGTGGATATAAACTAAGAACCATTTGTCAAACATCTGTGGTATTACTTTCACGAGGATAAAAGCGCCCCTCAGGACAAATGCAGACCTGGCTTTTTCTCTCAGATAGGGGGGACATTATACTGTGTGAGAAATAACACTGATTATATGAAAAAAATGTTTAAAACAGGCTTACATAAGGAACAGGTTTCATTTTGATAATCACAAGTTTTAGATAGACTATTTACAAGACTGAATGTTCAATGCATGTTCCAATTTCACAACTTGAACTCATTCAATCTAATTGGGGCTGGTAGGCCCACCTTACTGAACCTTTATCATCTTAAATATCCTACACAAATCAAAACATTGGCCCCAATCCTAGGCTGACACAAAGGCTGAGTGGATAGTCTTTTTCTGATGGCTACATGTGTGCACATCTAAGTCCTGATGATTTAAGCTCAGTGATGGATCAATGCAGAGGGTTTGGGACCCCACTTCAAACATGAATTCTGTACGTTTGGCCATGTTTTATGGTGTTTTACTTTTACTTTTGTAGGTTATCATGTTGAACTTGGCACATTTTGTGTGGCTAATGTGGTGATGTTGGACTGATGTCTGATAACTGAGGGACAGTCAAGAGAAACATTAAGCCTGATTTTAAGCCAACTAAATAATGAGGGTATAGTTTGGTTGTTGGTATTTTCGTTTAATGTTGCTTTTTGTTGAAACTAATACTGCAACACTAGTTCAGCATAGCTTTGTTGCTATACAGAAGCCCATTCTTGGTGATTATCAACAGCATTTATGTGTACTAGTCTGTCTGTCTGTCTGTCTGTGTGTGTGTGTGTGTGTGCACTGCTAGGACTGTGTTGGTGTACACTTTTAAGAAACTGTATAATTTTATCAAACTGTATGACAGATTTCCTCTGGCACTGGTTGCATTTTATCTCGCCACCTGTCTCTTTTGATGAATATCCTATGTAAAGGACTTTAAAATAAATAAGATTAACAATAAGTCTAACATTCGTTGGCCAGACGAATCTGACCTCCACTGACCTTGTCAAAGAGCGTGGGATCTTGTGCCAAGTTAATAAGTCAGTTAACATGAATATTAAAAGAAAGGATGAGTTATGGGACTTTTAATATTCGTTCATTTTATATGATAAATACTATTAATGTTTGTTCATGAACCTGCCTCTGGTCGTCTGTCACCTTTCAAAAGTAGCCCTCTTGCAAAACTGAGTATTTGCGATAGAAGTTGAATCTTGCAAGCCCCAAGTTTCAGCTTCTCTTGCTAATTGCATTTCATGTATATACTGAGTGCTGTCTGAGCTGCCATATGGGCAAGAGGAGTGTAATCTCTTAAACAGCTCATTTCCTTTTCAAGCACACCAAAACTGATGTCTTTGATGAAAGGGGCTCATTCCTAATGAAAACATATTCTGTGAGTGGCAGTTGGGAGATGTGGGATTTTGTTGCTAAGCTTTGAACTCCAAAAAACAAACATTATCACAGAGTAGGAAGGAGAGAGGAGAAGAAAGTCTGGGCTCAGACACAAAGAGCAGGAAAGACTTTAGAGCTTTCATGCCTCCAATTCGCTCTGTCTCTCTCACTCAATCGAGCACTTCTTCCTCTGAGTGTCCTTTAGCAACACTGAGTAGGATATGAGAAAAACATTTGGTCAAGGTGTCAAACGCTTTTGCATAAATCTCATGCATCTGGGGCAGATATTATGCACAGTATGTGATTATACGTATGTGTGTACACAGACTGGCGCCTTGCAATAAATTGTTCTCCCACATCTTCAAAAATCACTAACAGTGATGGGGATATGGAAATTTCTCTTCAGCAGTCAGTGTGGTTTGGAGTTAAGATTTTGATTTCAACTGCTTGGGGAACACTGCATGTGCATACAGAGAGCACATCTGTGAAGGACATGAGACATTTGGGCATTATGTGGAAATAAAAGTCACCTCATGCATAAGTACATGGATATATAAACATTAAGATGCTTTCTAGGGAACATCTGTCTTTGCTCACTAAGGACTTACATGTTTTCAGGTATTATGATTCACTGGAACTGCTATTTGCATGGACAAACAGAAACATACTAAGCTCAAAGAACAAATCAATTGTTTTCTTGTTTTTAAATCTCATTTGACAGAAAATAATAGTAGCTCACTCTTTTAAGTGGTTCTTCCATTTCTTTCTTTTGATGGGAAACTAGCTTATCATTGCCAGGAGTAAGATGTTCAATCACAAATTTGATCAATCATAGGGAAACAGTTGTAGCTACAAATTAAGAGTAGTTCTGCTTCAACACAGCTGTTCAGGAGATCAGCCCCAATTTATCAAAGAAACACTTGGTGAACTTTTACTGTGACAGAGAGCCTAATCAAAGGATGCTATTAGTTATTGGAGTAATGCACCGGACTGCAGATTTCCTTAATGATAATGCATAAGAGTCTTGGAGTTGTGGAGAAATTGTCCTCGTCTGAGAGCCATTAAGGGTGCATTTGCAAAATCTATATGTTCACATAAATATTGATTATAATCCACTACTATAAAAATAGATTACTTTACACAGCAATACCTAGCCTAGCTAGCCAGATGTTGACCAAATTACCAACCAGACCTCTAACACAACATACTGACATTCCCACACGAAGGTAGATGACAGTTTTTCTCTTCCCAGCAAACCACTTCTTTCTCAAGCATGAGTTCACCCTAACAATTACATTCTGTTTGGAGACAAATTCTCCTGATTGACATGTTTGTTAAGAAATTAAATATACCAGGAAGAATGACTCAAGAAAAAATGAGTGGCCAACTGTTTCTCTTCTCACTCTTTCTCTCTCTCTCATTCATATACAAATACGCAGTACACACACTTACCTCACTGTCCTGTGTGATCTGCACCTCCTCCCCTTGTGGCACCTGGGCAATGTGCAACTGGCCCTGTGGAATCTGAGAGACACAAGTTAATGATGAGAGACAGATGAAGCTGAAACAGTGTCACGCAGGATCTATAATTCAGTGTATTTGCTAAAGGCATATTTTTCTTTGATCCTTAACACCATTATCAACCAAGTAAATGTATATATAATTATCACACAACCTTACACTGTAGTTTAATAATAAGTTAACAAACATTCAGATTTGTCTCAACGAAAATTTCAGGTGCACATATTCAGATTAAAACAGATTTGCTTGCTAAAATAATTTGTCTTATTCATATTGGCCATCAAGAAATGCCTGTCTAATGCACCTTAAAAGTAAGTAGTGGGAATAAATAATATGAATTGTCCTCCTGCATGCCCTCTTAAGCTGCAGTTGGAGGGTAGTGACAAAAAGAAGAAATTTTGTAGTAAAAGATAGCTACTTTGGAAGATATTCACTAGATTTGTCTTACACTGATGAAGCCTGAAATTAGCTTCAGATGAACTTTTGATTAAATTTAAGCTGTGAAGGAGAACAGATGATTTCCCCCCAATCACTCACAATGAAATCACATTGGAATTTGATCTATTAATGGTCAGTATGAAATGGAAGAATAATGACAGTAAGGAAAACCTGTTTCAGTCTTCATTTGGTGATGACAATATTGCTTTAAGGCAGACTTGAAAGCTAGTGAACCCTTCCCTTACGCTTGATATTAGCTAAATTGTACAAAAGATTGTGATTAAAAATAATGAACAAAGCAGCACTAATTTTATTTTGGCAAATGAACACAACAAGTTTTCTTGTTTATTGTTTAGTAATTAGCAGACGACTGTTGAAGCTCTGAATCAAAGCCAGTAAGTTCACTTGAATTTCCTCTGTTGTATTAGCAGTACTCATAAATTTAAGGCTCAGCTGCACCCTTTAATTCTCTGCTAAATGTCAGGAGCGTAATAACTGCACAGTGAGTTCTTGACAATCATTCTCTCCCACTCCTCCACCTTGACCCCAGTTTCTTTTCCTGTCTGCCCACCCTCCGTCTTTTCTGCCTGTTCCTTCCTTTTTCATATGAGTCACCTGTAATCAGTACCTCCTAACCCATACATCATGTACCATCCTATTAACAGCAGACATACTTATAGTACTGTAAATTATGAGGTAGTTTTTATCAGTCATTGCACAAACAGGGTGAACCACAGAGGAGGATTGAACCCTCATAGAAAATTACTTCTCTAAAGTTCATGTAGTATAATCCTGTTTTATAATTACAATTGTATTTTTCAGTTGGTTGCACTTGTAGTACTAGAAAAATATCTATCTCTTTTCTCATGGAAAACCCATCTTTACAAACACTGTCTAACAGCTTGTGTGTATCTGTCACTCGTAGTCTGAATACACAAACTTGCAAACTTGTAAACAAGAGTGGGCCAAGCTGCACTCATTCAATTTGTGACTGTAACTTAAATGATGGTTTATAAACTTTAAACTATGATAGTTTTAAGACCTTAAGGTAGCAGAGTTTACCAAGTGACCACTTTCTCAATTATCCCTTAAAATCTGGTAGCAGAGTGGACACAAGACATGAAAGCTCCACTTATTTACTCTTTGTCAGCCCACCCATAGTGCTGCAGTGGGCCTGATTTCGACCTTTAGCTTCTGCTGTACAGCTGAACAAGATCACCCAGTCCCTGAGAATGGGAAACTCCTTCATTCACACTACAAATACTGCATGGATTATTTGGTTAAAGAAAAGTGAAATACATATCTGAATCATCTAATAAAACCGATACTGATAATACTGTGACAAACGATGTTCACGCTCGTACTGCCATGAAATACTTTGTCATATGTTTCTTTAAATAAAAAATATTGTGCCTATGTATTTTTTTGCCTATGAAAGACTTTGGGATGAAAATTCTGACACTCACCACCTGAACTTGTCCATCCTCGCCAATACGGTGGAATTGGACCTGCTGATTGGCCAGGGTGTAGTGCAAGGTCTGCTGGGTGGCAGTCTCAATGTGGGCTGCTTCTTCTGTAATGCCTCCCTCTGGTTAGGAGGACAAGCAGTATGATCATTGGTGGTCATGTGTACAGTGGAGGCAAGTCCAGAACACAGAGCAAAGGATTCCAGTACACATAAAAAACAAAAATGACATCTATTGGACACAGAAACTGACACACACCCAGACATGGTCATGCAAGGGGCCTTAGCAGCCTTGTGTAAAAAACCTGGCTAGTACCCAGGCCATCTGCTGGATGATGGCATGTTTGCTATATCAAACGCCTAATTACACAATAAGGACACAACAGCTAGTCATCCAAACACATTCATGGTCTTTCAGCCAACACAAACTCCAGGCCTCAGTCTAAACACTCCTTATCACACCAGCAGTCCAAAATCCCTGCACTGACCTGTCACACCACCCCCCTCAGTTCCAAACCAACCCACAACATCAAGACACCATGTCAGGGATCCAAGACAGCAGGGTAGTCAATGACAGTGTAGTCTGAACCACACTGTACAAAATCAACCAAATCACACTCTCTCTTTTAAGATGTGGGAGAGGAAATGAGGTCATTACTTGCAACAGACCTTGCCAAAAAAGCTTCTTTGAGCATAGAAAAATTTCAAGGAATGTAGTTTTGATGACATCAAACATACAAATCGAATCATATACACCTGAAAACATCTGTTTTGTGTAATTTTGCCTTCAAAATTAAAGCTATCTCCCATCTTCGTTATTAAAACTCTTTACAGTATTGTGTAAATAATTCTTAATACTTTTTTTGCCGGACAAGGAAGCAAGAGCCAGATTGCTTATGATGTTTTACAGTCCTGTTCTGAGCTCTTCTTGTCCATTTACTTAAAGATAAGGATTTAAAAAGGCAGAAGAATTGTTCTTTTAGCAGCAGAATTGTTCTTTTACTGTCTTTTAACATTTTCTTAAGAAAGGAAATATTTTGAATGTTTGACTTAATATGTTTGTGGAGGGACCCTCTGAGCTAGTATTTGTGTTGTACACTCTAGGGTGTGTGTGGCCCGAAAAGGCAGGGCCCACCCCGAGTTTATGCTCACAGGATATTTGGGTTTCCCCTGCAGTCTCACTTTTCCCTGGTCAGGGGTGAGAGGTGACAGCTCAGAGGGAGGAAAGGACAGCAGGCATTGTGTGCAGATTGCAACCATCTGCAGCAATACACACTGTATCTGTATTTGGGTTCTGGGTCTTAAAATAGCTTTCATTTAACTGTTAATAAAAGAGTGCCTGTGTTTGTTAACTATTTGCACACAATTATTTTCCTGCATAAAAAAACTGAATATGAAATGAAAGAGAACTTAGGGGTGGAACTTAGAACATTTTTTGTTTGCTACAAAGTAGCCAATCAGGGAGAAAGGGAGCACATGTAAATTATGTGCAAAAATTACTGCTGGCATGTGCTACATGTGCAATGCTGTGCAGCACTCTGTTTGTGTGCAAAAGAACAGTCTTGTAAATTTTTAAAGGCACCACAGATCCTGGTAGGTCTAGGTTCTATGAGAAGTTTGCACCAAATCTATATGTACCATGAAAAAATAGTGCAAAGTCTCTTGATAAACCAGTAATATTTGACAGAAAATTCTATTCACTGGCAACTACCCAAAAACTTTTGTCACAACCTTAAGAAAACTTTGGTTATCAAATTAAATTTACCACCAACGGGCTGGCAAGACTTAACTGTAAATTTCCTTCAAGGCTGCATAAAGAAAACATTTAAACACATGCCTTTTAAATAAGTTCAGCACCAGTTCAAATTAACAGCTTTTGGTGGGAAAAAATATAATAACCAATGTAGCATTTTGCTTTTTGAAAAACATTACAAACAAAAAGGCAGGGGTGGTGTCACTGGCCTGTAAGCAAGAAAAAAAGCTGAGAAATATGTCTCTTGATTCTCACAACCGTGTGTTTAATTATTAAACAACTGTAGAAACATAGCAACATTATCAGCTGATAAGACTTATGAGAGTGGAGCCGGGTAAATATTCAATTTCTCAGGCCACAGAGATAAAAGCTCACTCCACAGATAATTTCACAAGTGTGGTTTCACAGACACGTACGCTTTACAGCCTCCTGATACTAACCAGTACCTTACCTGTGCCTGTACTGCGAGGTGTGCGTTTGGAGAAGCTTTTGACAGCCAGACTCTGGCCACGCTGCTTGCGTCTCCAGGCAGTGCGACACTTGGAGTCGATGCTTTGCTTGATGCGATACCAGTCTGACTCAGTGATGCCAAACTTGTGGAACAAGTGGCCTGTGGGGACACACAATGTGAGGTCAAAGGTCATCTGTAAACTGTGCTGGATAATCAATTAAAAACTCTCGGCTTTGACATGAACGAGAATGTCACATCTCGACTTATATCTGTCTCTAGGCTCTCTTCTTTCAGCCCTGCTCTCTTTAAATTGCCTCCTCCTTTAATAGTGCAGGATTACAGATAGTCTGCTTTGAGCTATTGTGGACAACACAAGAAACTTTTGCACACTGTAAATATTTCTGCATGCCATATCTAACCCTAACAGTAATATCAAGGGCAATACATGATATGGCAGTCAGAATAATGCACCAGCAAGATTGTGAAATATTGTTACAGTTAAAATTTAACGTTATTGTGGCATAAAAATATGCATGTAGTATCCCTGGTGGTGTACTCTATTCCAAACCTTTACAATTTTAAGCATATGTAGTCAACAGTCTTTGCAATATTAAAACTTTGGTTAAGATTTAATTCTTACCGTCACGGCCAAATAGTTAACAAAGTTAAGCCGACTGACTGGCCATAAGGTAATGCTTATGTAATGAGACCACTTCATCTGCAATGCCTGTGCACTTTAATGAAAACTGAAGTAAACAACTGTTCTAATTCTGTTTAGTTCGAGTCCACACCCTTTGAAAGGTTGTGCTAACAAAGGCCTGTGAATGTGTCTCATCAATCGTTCAGTGGACATGTGTGCAGGTGAGAGTGGATGCAGCTGTCAGTGTTGCGAACTGTTTAAAGGGTGTGAGCTGCTAAAGCCTCAGGGTAGAAAATGAGAAACAGAGTAGCTTAGGGATATGTGGGCAGAGTGGGATGGCAGCAAACGGGCAGCCCTTTCACTTTGGTTGGGTCCTGTACAGGCAGGCAGGCCTTTTCTTTTTTTTTTTTTTTAAAAAGGCAGGCAGAATGAGTCACCTTTAAGTCACATGGCCCTGCTCCAGCTTCTGCATACCTCTATGTTAGGCCAAATCTGCATGTAACTACAGACATCCACTGTGCTGGGAGGGAAATCAGGTAACAAGGCATGCAAAATGGGATATTTACTAAAACCTCCTACAGGGGGCACTGCACTGTGGAGGAAAGGCAACTGCTAAAAGAGCCTCTTTTCACACTGCAATATAAACCATATAAAACAGTATATTTATACGGTATATCTACGTTTTGTATTAAATACAGAACTTTCATTAATGTCTTTCTGTCTACCATCATAACCCCGACTCTGCTTAATCAGTAAGAAAAGAGTCCGCTGAATTGAGGGTGACTCCACTGGGAGCTTTCCACCAGACATGTGCTTGTCATTTAGAGTCTGGTATGTTATAAAATGTGTTGCACATTTATGCGTGTGTGCAATGCATGTTGTTGTAACCCATCTCAATTTCTTTGTTCAGTTCTGTGCCGCTTTGTAATGGAACAAAGATAAAATGTGGGAAAGTCTCACAGAGTTCATTAAGGGGGCAAGGATTTAAACCCCAGATGACTGAAATTTATTAGCATAATTTAAACTGTGCAGAAATCATGTAATAATCCTGAGATAAACAGTGCTTACCAGACACCGCCTTGGCCATTAAAAGTGGGTCATTTTGCCAATTTAGTAATAACACACTGGCAAGTTCAAACTGCTCCGAAACACTTGACAAGAAGATATGCTAGATTCTCTTCCAAAACCTGATGGGGTCTACCAGTGCCAGCAACTTGATCATATAACATTCCTTATAGTAAACTGGCTTGTCTCGTAATAATGTTCATTACCGGGTCTACCTTCACTTTGTCAAAAACCTACCACAAAGTGTAGCAGGTGGCATGAAAATGCAATACTTGTCAATATATGGTTATGACATTATCACGGGAAGACTCACAGCGAATGCCATAGATCATGAGCGGGTCAAGCTGCTTCTTGCCATGTTTGCCCTGGCCGGACAAGTTGGACATGGCCTGGATCTCCCGATGGAACAAGTAGTCCAATAGCGTTAGCGCCATTTTCTCTGCTGTGCGGCAGTTTGTGGTGATATGGAGCATGTCAGCTGGAGACACTGGGCATCGAACCCGCATCTCTGGGTTGCTCTCATCACCCAACCAGGTGCCCGTTGGGTAATCATCTAGAGGGAACAGGAGCATTAAAAGTTAGTAAGGATGTTGTGTGTCTATACAGCAAGATCTATATCACCGTCAGTCTAGTTGTATTGTTTTGCAGGTTCACAAATACTTAACTGAAACAGAGCCACTGAGACACTTTGTGTAATACAATAGCGCACTCTTGTGGCAGTAGTAAGCAGGGGTAAGTAAATTTTAAGCAAAACTATGTTATTATTAAAGGTATCAAAAAGCAGAATATGTGGTTTGGCTGTTTGCTCACAGCGTATGTTAGCTGTTAAATCAACCACACAAACAAATACAAAAGCAAGGCATGAGACGCACTGTTCTGTACACCACATTCAGCTAATGCTGACTAACACAGATTTATCATGGTAACCCACAGCTGCAAATAAATGAATAATAGTTTGCCTTTGAAGATAACCAAGAACTTCCTGAGTCGACTGAAAATAACCAAACCAATAATCACTGCACAACAATATGGACTTAATTTAGGTTTGCACAATTACACATGAACTGTTCTCTCTCAGGCTCAGCCAGAATCCTGCATAAAGCTACTAAAAACATGAATGACCAAACAGAGCATTTATCAAGACAGCCTGAGTCAAAACCGCATGGACATGAACATAACACATCAGCACAGTTTGCTTTTCATTCAATATGGCGACCATCTGGGAGAGCTACGTTAGCTATGATCAGTATATCAAATCTTAACAACATCAATCAAATGTAGTTACATTAGGTGACTATGTCACAGCAGGTGAAGAAGTTCTTCCACCTATCAAGGTTGGCAGTTAAATCCCTGGATCCTCCTGTCAACATGTTTAAGTGTCCTTGAGCAAAACATATACAAACATTGAATTGTTTCCTGCTTCCCTGTGAGGAGCAACATTTAAACTCATACCACATGTGCCACATGTGAGGTGGTCCTTGAAAATTTGGTCTTGATTTCATTATTTTAAAATAGCCGATCTTTATTTTATTCCAATGAACCAGAGAAATAACATGAATATGTGTGTATCTGTGTCCATGAGTACAGACACATCTGGTTTTAACAACTGCCCTGGGTGATTTGATCATAAGTGAAAAACTCTTAGTACATAGGTTCAAACCTGACATTACAGTGCATTCCCACAAGCCTTCTATGTGACCTCCTGCTCTAAAAGCAAAAAACACACACCCTCCCATTATCAAAGCACAAATGCATTTTTGTGTTCAACCAGGAAACCAACAGGAGCAGCCAATGCGCTGTGACAATGGACACATTTTTTACCCAAAAAAACAACTCAGAGTATAAGTTATTCATAATTTATAATTTGCTGCATACAGAGTTTCCCAAAATTTATGAAGTTTCTCCTTAAGCAAAAATTAACAAAACTGTGCCTTTTTTAAGTGAGTTTGTGGAAAAAAAATAAGTAGTCTTTATCGGTCACTCTTTACTGTACTAGTAAAAATTCCACATAATTACCAGGAGCTAAATTTATTAAAGCTGCCAGCAGCTTTAATAAATTTAAAGCTGCTGGCATCTGATGAAATCAGATGAAGCACTTTGTTCAAACAGCACTAAATGTTGGCAGGTTTTAGACTCTGAGCAGAAATATATTTAATGCCAAATATATTGAAAGATTATAAAGTTCTATAAAGATGTTTTGCAAAGTTTCTCATGTTTCTTCTTAATCAACAACTCTGTAAATT
Organism: Ctenochaetus hawaiiensis; assembly: GCA_029783645.1. Classification (NCBI taxonomy): domain Eukaryota; kingdom Metazoa; phylum Chordata; class Actinopteri; order Acanthuriformes; family Acanthuridae; genus Ctenochaetus; species Ctenochaetus hawaiiensis. The sequence continues at coordinate 10,723,804 of JAPZDY010000023.1, forward strand.
GTGTGATTTTGAAGAGACTCTGGGAATATAAATGAGAGACAGACAATGTGTTCACGAGGGGTGTTGATGATAACAGTGATAACTAAAATTAAATATTAACTTCACATAGTAATATACAGATAATGTCCTACAAATAATTAATTGCTTTTTGAAAAATTTCTGTTATCTTCTATTTTAGTTTTGATGTATGCGGCACTAATGCATCAAGTGGAAAGGCTCTCTTTGAATGATTCTGTACTGTTTTAGTGACAAACTCTCTCTACCTCAAAACACTCATTGTTTGAGTGTAATTCATTGCACAGAGAGACTAAACACATGATAAAAAATGTTAAGAATGAATTCAACTCATAACATCTTTTACATATATAAATGTCATGATAGTACTGTTACTGTGAATTCTTTAGGCCGCAATTATTTTTCCAGTGACAATGCTTTATTGCAGCACCCTTGTGTTTACAAACACTGAACAGTTTTTTCTCTGCATACTATAGATGATGTCAGTAGAGACGGCAGTCTTGCATTACAGTCATGGACACATTTATTTATACACCGCTAAAAACATGTGGCAACATGTGTCCTAGACCAATTCTGAATGTGGCCTGAGCAACTGATTTTGGCATGCATTAAGGACACCTTGAGTGTACTCTTGTACTTAGAGCTTTCCGTTTGTGATCAGGTCACCAGAGTCACATATTACATACCACATATACCAGGCATAACTGCAGGTGTGAGTCAGCACTGTAAAGTCATACCTTCTGTATTGAGTGTGATGAGTGTAACATTTTGGCCATTTTGTGCATTGCTGGAATGGCCACCATTAGAAACAGAGTCACTGGCTTCTGAACCACTTTCTTGTTCTTCCTGACTCTCCTCTGGGCCCGGCACTTTTACCAAGATTGTATTCTGTCGTCTTCTTGTCACCGTGCTGAAAAGAAATGCCAATTAATAATCAATAGATCTGACAAAAATACAGACCAATGTCGCCTTTATGTGGAGATTCTGTACAGGTTTCAAATACCAGGACTGCCATCCACAGGAAGGGACCTTTGGCTACTATTGTTATGTGTTGGGAAGGATTTGTGTTTAATCCACACTAAGCATAAATGTTAGCCACTCACTTGCTGAGCAGGTTCTCTAGAGGGGTGTCTTCCTGGCTGGTGCCTTTCGGGTTTTCACTGCTCACTATCACATTCGTTTGTGGAACAACACTGAAGGAGAAGGAGGTTAACAGTGGGCACATGTTTGCAAACTTTGCACAATATAAAATAAGGTTAAGTAAAGTGGTTATACTAGGTCTGGTAATCACAATTTGGCTTTGTAAAATGGCTAAAAGGACTATGTAAGTCCATCAGAAAAGACTGTACCTACTTGGACCTTGGAATTGAAATTAATGTCCATTATTCTGCACAATAAGCATGAATGGAGACAACATTCATTTTTGCAAAATGTGTTTTTGGACAAACACATGTACATTACCATCGCACTTTGTTCCAAGTTTGAGTGGCCCCTTGGGGAGACCCTGCAACCATAGGAACCTGAATAGGACTCTTTGCACAAGGCGCCATGGTGTCCAGCTTGCGTGCGAGGGCCTTGCATGTTGTGTCCAGGGCCTGTAACTTTGATTCAATTCCTTCCAATCTCTGTGTGATTGATGCAGTGAATGAGACCAACAAGCTCTAGAAACACAAATATTAAGATATAGGATATGTAATTAATCTCAAATTTTATTCTTTTTTTTTTAAACTAAAACATTACTATCTACTTATTTTAAATGTAAAAATGTAGGAGCTCTAAACCATGCCCACATAAAAAGCTGGTACCTTAATAAAATATATGTCTTGGTTATTGTTATTATTCTCCTGGCTGCTACTTAGTTTTCTCTTTTTCTTCTGAGGCCTCTCTTCATCATCTTCATGATTGCCCAGCATGTCTGGCATGAATCAAACATAGAGACATAGTCAAAACAACACATGACAGAAAGCCTTCTAATTGGATTTCACTATGGGATATACGGATTGAAGTCATCCTCACACTTCAACCCAGGGAGTATCTGCTGACAAAGAGTTGAAATCCTACATTCAGTGTTTATTTCACATATTTGAAATAACACAGTTGCATTGTACACTTCTAAAAAAACTTCTACAAAATGAAAGTTAGTAAGGAATTTCATTTATTAGTTGTCCATATTTTATATTGAAAAAACTTTCTAACGTAGAACATAACCATTGTACATCAAAAAGCAGAGAATGTCAATGAACAGCAAGAAAACTATTAATTTTTCATGCTGTTTCACAAGAATCTCACCTGTACGGTCTTCCTGGTTAAAATCTTCCACTGTTATTTGCACAATTTCATCCAATCCTTGTTCAGACATTGTTTATAGCTGAAATAAAATAATAATAAAAACCTGGTTAACAGAAGTAGCCAATAAAATGTGATATTTAGAACAAGGCAGCTCTCTCTTCTTCATCTGTCACTGCTCCTGACTTAATGTGGAATATCTACTTAAAATTTGACTAGTTTGTCAAACAACTTCTACGATCTCACAATCAATACCCTACATTTTATTTATTTGTATGATTCAGGGATCTTTCAGAGTGTTTTCTTCCAAGAATAAGTAACTTCTGATTAAGAGCAAGAAACCTGATCTAAAAAAAAGGTATGCTGTTTACACTGATGTAAAGATGCCTTATTAACAATAACATAATTTAAAGTCACAAAAAAGTGTAACACACTACATAACAAAAAACTGTCAATGGCACGTGCAAGTTGCTACATAAAAATGTAAAAGTTTTTACCTTTTCTTTAAAAAGACAAGTAATAAAAAGTTGTGACAGGACCAAGTTTTAGCTATAGTCTGTCAACAAAGGACACAGGTCAATGTTTTCATCAGCTGTCTGTCTGTTGTGTATCTAATAGAATAGATACATGTCTATTTTAATAAATACATCTGTCCACACAGCCCTGATAATGGCATCCAATTAACATATAACTTACACACAGGAGTTGTAAAAAAAAAAAAAAAGTACAAAATACATGGT
>JAPZDY010000023.1:10747376-10759541 GCA_029783645.1 Ctenochaetus hawaiiensis
AACACTATTAAACTGTTGTAATTTTTGCAATGATTTTATTGGATGTATTCTTTAGCTTTATGTCTAGGCTTGGTTATTGTTAAGTTAGTTGCACATTTCACATGCATATAAGACTAGAAGCAAAAAAAAAAAAAAGAGTCACATGTCAACTATGCGCACATGCACATCTGTCATAGCTGTACTCTGCCACTACTAAAAATGGAACTACATCCCTGCATTTAAGCCTCATTGACTCAAGGCAAAAGCTTTATTGGTTGAATACACACCCACAAGCAAGAAGCCCTGCTAAATGGAAATGCAAATCACTGCCATGCCGGACTGACATGTCAAGCCGTGCTAAGAGCTACAAATGCATATGGGATAACTCAATCAGGCAGATGCCATGTAATTGACTTTTTTAGTGGATAGTGACACAAAAATTATCAATATTTACATACTTAACCAGAAAAGTGATTATAACCCACACAAAGACAAAATTTACATTTGAATACCACAATAACTCTCAGATTAAATTGAGTTTAAGCAAAAGGCTATAAACCTCTAGTCTTTGCTATTCTTTAAGTTATGGGGTGAGGTAGAGACATTTATTCACAAGGATTCTAAAAACTGCAGAGTTTAAACTCTGGTTAAAGTTTTTAACAAAAATATTGCATTAATTGTTAAAAAATTACAGCCATTTGTATACACTGTACCTCATATTTATGAGGTTCATAAGATGTCTACAATGGAGGATGACAGAATTCATTCTACGGTGAAGAAAAACCCCTTTATTACATCTACTCAAGGAAGAATACTCTGAAGAAGGCAGGAATGTCATTGTCAAAGTTTACAATTAAATAGACACCTTCATAAACCCATATGCAGAGGGTTTACAACAAGGTGCTAACCAGCTGTTATGCTGATGAGGAGGAAGGAGCCAGATTAGACTGCAGCTGAAAACATTTTGAGATGCAAACTTAATGAGAGATTAAGACTGGTTATTGTATTCACATCTTATAACACGTAGTCCGAGAGAGAAAATAACAATTTGGACAATAAACCATTCATTAAGACAAAAAAAAAAGAGAAACCTCTAAAAGAGAAAAAAAAGATATCCACATGGAAGCACAAAATCTCTTTAACTTACTGAGTTTCTAACCTTAACATCTACTTCACAAAACTTTTGGCAGGACATTTATACACATAAACCTAATTTAAGGGCCTAAAATGGCTCCTCAGCTGCACAACGCCTGGCTTAAAAATTTATTATAGCTTGTTCTTTTTGCCAAAACAACCTTTTGGTGGAAGACTTACCTCCATGGGTGTGATGTAATCATTCATGCCACGGTTGAAAACATAGATCATAGCATCGTGGAGCTGGTTCTCCCAAGACACCTGAACCACCTTCAAACACATACATAGACACAAAAATTGTTTAGTGATAAGGATATACAGATTACATTTTCTGACAACTGATTTTGTTCAACTGCTGCTGACTGCTGTGGACTGCATTATTTAATCACCATGCAGTTCTAATTGTAAGCTGATGCCTGCACATACCTGTTGTATGTCAAGACTTGTGACATCCAGATGGACAATGCATCTTTCCAGGCTGTCCAGCATACCATTGCTATGATAATGGGCCAGTAGGTCCTTCATGATGGGCGTAGTGAGGTGACCAAGGCGGTCCGCAACAATATGTGACTCGAGTGACTCCAGAAAGACACCCTTTGCAACTGTATTCTCCATCAGACGAGCATACAGTTGGCTGAACAGCAGGTCACTGCATGCATTTGACGATCCGCCCGTACCCACAAGCACACACACACGCACGCACACACACACACAAACACACACAGACATTTCCTCGTTTCAGTTTACTGTGCTGAACAAAGTTTTTTCTGGGGAACATTGGATATTTAGTTTGGTGGGGTGGGAGATGGGGTGCGCGGCCTGGTTGAAAAGCAGGGATGCATTTTGAATATATTTTGAGTGCTGGGGAGGGTAAAGTATTTTCTTTTGGGATGGAGAGGAGGGCATATAAAGTTTTTGCATTTTCTGTTTTGCATTTGTTTTCATCATTCACGGCCTTCACTGGTCAACAGATACTCTGTTATGTGATATTTTCAGCAACTTACAGGTGTCCAGAGCTATCTATATGCTGATGCTGGTATTCAAAAAAGAGTTAATTTAATTCATTTAATTAATTTAACCTGTTATCTCCTGATGATGATTATTTCTTGAAATTGATACAACAGAATGAAAAATCAATAGGAACTACAATGACTGCTCTTGGCTTCTGTGCTTACGGCTTTGGCAGAAGACCACAATACCCACTTTGATTTACACCATCAGCTCCTACCTTGTACTCATCATATTTCAGAATTTTTGCACCCGCCTCACCCAATGGTATGGGAGTCCTTCATTTTGCTTCAGCAATCAAATAAAGGTAATGTTAATGCCCACACCAACAAAGTTTCAAAAGAGCACTCAGTGACATCTAGTGGGCGGGGCAGCTGTTCATGCAGAGTTGACTGGAGCGTATAGCCTACACAGTAATGGTTAACCAGTTAATATTGCTGTTATCACGAGGAGGGAGATTTGTGTCCGAGCACAAATGATGTCAAATTAGGGCTATCGCAATTGAATGCCAATGTTAGCAGTCATGGAAACAAATAAGCAAAGGTTATCATAGTTCAAAAGGGCCAAAAGTTTAAGATTTATTTATAATTCTAGATGGAACAAAACCTTATAAGTGCTTGTATATGAGCTGTGAGCTTTGCAGATTTTGTCAGTAAGAGTGAAATAAGGGAAAACCTATATGCATTTTACCATCTACTTTGCAAAGAGGATGGATTTACTGAGTCACATACATGGAATAAAAGACAAGCACTAACATTATATTAGGTAAATAAACACACATATCTGAACATTTTTTAAATTTACATCAACTCACTTAAAGCCAGTGGCTTTGCAGCCTGATTCTGGCTGGACTCCAAACTACATTTCTTTATGCAGCCCTATATTATGAAGTTAGAATGAATTAATCTTGCAAATTATAATCTTGTAATACTGGATTGTATGAGTAAAATTGGACTCAACTTATTGAAGACTTGCCTCCATTTGCATCTTACCCTTTTTTTTTTTTTAAAGATATTTTTTCGGGCTTTTATGGCCTTTATTCGACAGGATAGAGTTAAAAGGGGGAGACAGAGAGAGAAGGGGTAGTGACACGCGGCAAAGTGTCGGAGCCGGACTCGAACTCGCGACTGCCACATAGAAGACTAAACCTCCATACATGGGACACCTGCGCTACCGATCGAGCTAAACCGGCGACCCGCATCTTACCCTTTTTATTGTTCTTTGCTGGTTGTGCATTTTAAATATGTACCTATGAATGCTTTTATACTCACGCCCTTTGAAGAAGCAGGCAGTAATCCACCAGGACAGGAACCACATCCTGAAACAAAGAACAGCTCAGCTGAATATAACTTAGACAAAAAAGGCTTGAAAAACTGTTCTGACATAACCCCGCAGCAAAAGTACTTTAACCTGAGTGGTGGTAAGTTAGTCGGTACAGGTACACAAGTACTATACTTGTACTTAAATGGGGATTTACATTACTGATAGTGTGAGCGTCAGTATTTCAGCTGTTTGTTATATTTACTACATTTCAAAACAAAATATTGTTTTTACACTATATTTTTTGACAATTAGCTAATACTACCTACTTGGGATGGATGGATGGACGGACGGACGGACTGACTGACAGACGGACAGACAGACAGACAGACAGACAGACAGACAGAAGCAATTCCAAGGGAAATGCACCCAGACATGTTTACTCATGAATTAACTGCTTTTTATTGGGAATGGTTACCATTAAAATCAGCTTTTTACAATTTATGATATTTTGTGGATCCACTTTACCTTGGACTGCTCTCTCTGCTGCTGCAATCGGCCTAAATGTGTGTTCAGACCGACAGTGATGAATGTGATGAATGCCGCAAGATTACATACAAAGTCAATGTAAAGACACGATAACACGGGATGACTCTTTGGATACATGTGACTCGCATCATATGATGACGTGATGGTTCATCGCATCCCTCACGTGCATCCCGTCCACGATACTACTGGCGTTTCTTCCTATAGCATTGTGTTCATCCCATTCGGTCTGAACACACCCTGAGGCCTACTGCTTTGTTTTGGATAGTCAGGCTATTGTCTTTCTGTGTGTTTAATAAAATGCCACAAAAAGCAATGTGAAATGTCCTGAGGAAGTGTTAGTGACAATATCTACTCTTCATTTTATGATGGAGCAACAAAAGGACTTTTATTTCAAGCTGCTGGAGCAGCAAAGCAGGAACTTTAAATATTGCATCGAAATTATCTCAGATGGTGTGGACAAGAGAGTTAACAGCACTCTGAAAGAGATTCAGGACCTCAAGACAAGTGTGGAGTTTGCACATGGAAAATTGGAGAGGCAGGACAAAGTACTTCTGTAGGATGGAAAACATTCAATACAACTGTAGGAGGACTTGGCCAAATCAGTTAAGAACCTTAGTATGAGGAAATCTGAAATCCACTATCTTTTCCTTTGTCTTTGAGGTGTTTAGCAGGAGGCAGTTTTTGTGACTCCAGTCACTGAAGGCTTCTGTCTGATCCCTATATTCAAATTCCAGTCCATTTCTGATATGCCACAACAGTAGTATTACTTTTTTTTTTTTGACTGCTGCCACCACATTCTGCCTCTCAATATTTTTACTTCTGTCGGTAACCCCAGCACCAAAGCTGCCCGACAAAACCTTTTTTTTCATCTTAACCAAGACTGTCTGCCTCATTGTTGAGGGAATTATGCCTTTTTTCACTTTCTCTTTTTTCACTTCTTCTTCTCACATTTAGAAATACATCATTATTATCTAAGGGCATGTCTCTAACTGTCTATAGGTATTTGTGGGAGTGACCAAGGTGTTGGTTTGGGCTAATGCATGCGCATCATATTCCAAATTAATTTGAGATTTGGAGAAGAAGATTGCACACAAGCAGGTGTACCTAAGGTTTTATTAATCAGAATATGTTTTGGCATTGGTACATTTCCTCATTTGTAAATAAGCATATTTTTAATGTGGATTCTCTGCAGAGTTTAATAAATGAGGTCCCAGGAATGCAGAGCCTTTTATTGTTTAAAACTAAAAAAGCAGATATCTACAATGTCACCTCTCAAACTGTCTGCAGAGGCAAGCCAAAGACTGCAGACCCCCATTGTCAGGTGTTTAAAATGAGTTTCTCTGTCTGTTTTGACTGCTGATCAGAGGGAAAATAACATAAACATCCAGTTATTGAGACTTGAACATTTAATTGGTATTAAAGGAACCATACTGGTTTAAGTGCAATGCATCACACAACTTTCAGTTTGTACATGTTAATAATGCACACCAAAGATAGTAAAGGAGCTCCGCAAGCTCCAATACTGGTTGCCATATCTGGTCTTCCACTACCAAAAGCTTCATACATTTTTGCTGTTATGCAGATGATACCCCAGCTACTAACAAAATAAGTAGAGTTATCTGAACACCAGCATGGGTTAAGATGCAGCTTCTGGGACAAAAAATCTCTTTATTTAAAAAAAAAATGAAAACAAATACACTGACATTGTGAAGTAACACCGTTTTTAAACAAGATAATTAGTAAATGGACTGAATTTATAGTGTTTTTCTAGTAATTCAACTACCCACGTATGTACGTGCATACACTGGCAGGTGGCTTTCCTACAAAATGCCAACCTGCTCTTTAGGACTTGTACACACATCCACACAACAATGGCAAAAAGATTGGGGATTATTTGGGGTTCAGTGCCTTGGACCTTCTGACAAGCAGTTGACCAGCTCTAACTCAGCTACAGTTTTTATGTTTATTCACATTTACAGACTTCCTCGGTATCTGACTACTGTTACCCTGGAAGTAAATTGTTAATAAGATCTATTACTTCTTTTTTCCTCTTATTTCTTCTCCTCCTAATGACTTGGATTTCCAGGGCTAGCACTACTTAAGCTGCACCCAGACCTGTGAGACCCCAGTACATAAATTTGTATAATTTTGATTACTTGGTTTGGGATGATTAGATGGTTGATGTATGATGATGACTATGATGCCTATGATATCTGTTGATTGCAAATTTGCTACTATAGCAGAGTTATCGATTAGGTCATGTGATCATGTCTGATCATGCACTATATTTTTATGGTTCTTTTTTGTTTATATGGTCACATTTTCCTTATTTCATTAACTTGCCTTGTAATATTGAAATTTCATTGCCACCGCTACTTTGTACACTGTTGGTCAACAGTGATCACTGCTAGTGGATTTGTAGTCCATTGTATTATAAGGGCACCTCCCCTTCTCCTCACTGCACTCATGTTAACTATACTGTATGTTTTCTACCTCTGTAAGTCTACTATACAGCCCCCTCTATGCAGAAAATAAAGTTAAGTGGAAGGTCACGAAAGGTCTGATTGGTCCCGTAAAACTTGCGGAATGCTTACCGCTAAACAAGCTAAGCCAAAAAGGTGTGTCTTGAGCCTGCTCTTAAAAACGTGAACTTTCTCTGCGGCCCTGAGGTCCTCTGGCAGGCTGTTCCATAGACGAGGGCCGTAGTACTGAAAAGACACCTCGCCATGAGTGTGTGTCCTGACTTTAGGAATGACTAGGAGCCCGCTGCCAGAGGAGTGCAGGGTCCGTGAGGGTTCATAAGATAACAGCAGTTCTGCCCAAAACCATTAAGACATTTAAAAACCAGTAAAAGAACTCTAAAATCAATCCTAAAACACACGGGGAGCAAATGCAGTGATTCTAAAACCAGTGTAATGTGGGCCTGCACTCTGATCTTAGTCAGAACACGTGCTGCTGAATTTTGTAATAATTGTAGACCTGAAATATTCTTTTTGGGAAGACCAGAGAGCAGGGCATTACAATAGTCTACACAACTAGTGATAAAAGCATGCATCAGCGTCTCCGTGTTGGCCCGAGAGAGAATGGGCGGACTCTGGCTATGTTCTTTAGATAATAAAAACTTATTTTTGTTATGTTATTAATGTGTGGAATAAAAGTCAGCTCAGAGCTGAAAATTACACCCAGGTTTTTCACTTGAAATGATGGGTTAAAAGACAGTGCTTGTAGTTTGGGTAAAAGTTTCTCTCTCTGGGCCTCAGGACCGATGTCTAAAACCTCAGTTTTGTCCTGGTTAAGCTGGAGAAAGCTTTCTGCCATCCAGGATTTGACATCTAAAATGAAGTTAGAAAGGGCATCCATTGGCCTGGTGTCATCAGGAGACATTGAGATGTAAAACCGCATATCATCAGCATAACTGTGGAAGTTGATTCCATGTCTCCTGATGATACTGCCAAGAGGGAGCATGTACAGGTTAAAAAGCACAGGGCCTAAAATCGAACCCTGGGGCACACCACATGTGATTTTATGGACTTTGGAGGAGCATGTGTCTACACTTACCATGAATGTTCTGTCTGTGAGGTAGAAAGTAAAACATTTATGTACAGTACCAGAGAGGCCGACCAGATGTTTCAATCTATTTAAAAGAATAGTGTGGTCTATTGTATCGAAGGCAGCACTTAAATCCAGCAAAACCAACACTGTCACCTTTTGTGAATCATAATTTAATCTAAAATAATTTAAAATCTTTGTCATGGCAGTCTCTGTTCTGTGGTTTACCTTAAAACCAGACTGACAATCTTCATGAATAACATGTTTGTCTAAAAAAAATTGAGCTGAATGAAAACAAGTCTCTCTAAAATTTAACTTAAAAATGGCAAGTTAGGGCCGCCGTTTAGCTCAATCAGGAGCGCAGGCGGCCCATGTACGGAACGCTCAGTCCTCCACGCAACGGTCTTGAGTTCGACTCCGACTCCGACCATTTGCAGCAAGTCATTCACCCCTTTCTCTCCTCGTTTCCTGTCACTCTTTCAGCTTTCCTATCATTAAAGGTGAAAAGCCCCCAAAAATATATTTAAAAATAAATGAATTAATGAAAAAAAATGGTAAGGTGGACACTGGTCTGTAATTGTTAAAATTATTAAAATCTAAATTGCTCTTCTTCAACAGGGGCCTCACCACTGCCGCTTTAAAGGCAGTGGGAAAGACCCCCGTCTGAAGTGAGCAATTCATTATGTTTAAAAGCTCGTCTCTAAAAGTTCCATAAAATGACTTAAAAAATGAAGTTGGAATTGGATCTAAAAGACATGTGGTGGGCTTCACTGAGGAGTAAACTTCCTCAAACATCTCAGCATTAACCAGAACAAAACTGTCCAGCGTTTCCTCAGGTAAATACAGACACCTTGACGTGTTAAAAGAAGTGGTTCAACTGGATAAAACATCACGTCTGATAGCACTGATCTTTCCCATGAACTGAGCTGCAAACTCCTCACAGAGAGTGTTTGTAGAGGTTATTTGAGGTTTAACAAAATCAGGGTTAAAAAGATGGTCAATGGTAGAGAAGAGAACTTTTGGGTTGTTTTTATGGTTTGTGATTATTCTAGCAAAGTATGAATTTCATGCATTTCTAACTGCATAATTGTAGGCTTTTAGGTGTTCTTTGTATATTTGAAAATTAACTGTAATTTTACTTTTCCTCCATTTTCTTTCTGCCGCTCTGCAGTTTCTTTTCAGTATTTTGACTTCCTCAGTTCTCCATGGGGCTATAGCCTTAAAGTGAGCCTTTTTAATTTAAGTGGAGCAACGGAGTTAAGTGCACACTGAAGTCTACTGGTAAAATAATCAACGATAAAATCACAGGGGACAGGTAAAACAATTGGAGGATATTTTTCTAAAATGTGAATAAAATTTGCAGCCACTTCAGGGGTCAGATGACGCTTCCTCAAAGTTCTCACAGAGGTCTCCCGCTGGATAAAAACAGTGATATTAAAAAACACACAGTAGTGGTCAGAGACAGCCAAATCAACAACAGAGGACACACTGATGGACAGGCCATAGGTGATGACCAGGTTCAGGGTGTGTCCTCTGTTGTGAGTCGGCAGCATGACGTGTTGAGTAAAATCCATATAGCTAAGAGTATTTAAAAATTCACATGAAAGAGGGTCTAAAATGTTATCTATGTGCAGGTTAAAATCACTGATTAAAATAATCATATTGTAAGAAGTGTGTAAATTTGGGCTGCTGTTTAGCTTGGTCGGTAGCGCGGGCGGCCCATCCGGCAGGCTCAGTCCTCCCACAGCGGTTGCAAGTTCAATTCCGGCTCTGACCATTTGCTGCATGTCACTACCCGCTCTCTCTCCCTGTTTCCTGTCAACTCTCTCAGCTGTCCTATCATTAAGCGAAAAAGCCCCAAAATGTAATAAAAAAAAAAAAGAATTGTGTAAACTCGATAAAAACTCTGAAAATTGGGGGATAAAAAGACTGCACTTTTTTGGCGGTCTGTACAGTGTCACGCATAAAATTGTAGGGTTGCTAAAAACAATTGAGTGATAATCAAAACTTGTGTACTGTTCAAATAAAATAGGCTTGGTGGACAGAGTTTTTGTAATAATAGAAGCAGTGCCACCTCCCCTTTTACCACTCCTAGTTGAAAAAGCAAAGTTAAAATTAGGTGGGGAGGCCTCAGTGAGAACAACTGGTGCATCCGCACCCAGCCATGTTTCAGTTAAAAATAAGCCATCAAGACTGCTTATTACGCAAGACTGTCACTGCATCATTCCCTTGCTGCAAGACTGTCACTAAGACTGTTATCTTTTTAAACTGGCCTTTGTCACCTTGAGTTGGATGTTTAAGTGAAGTGACTTATCTTACTTTTGTTTCTTTTTGAGTTACAGTATTGCCTGGGTTTTATTTTTATGTTTATTTTAACTTGAGGGATATGTTCTCACTGTCTGTATGCTTCTATGGTATGTAGTTTTAAATTTTACTCTTATGAAGCACTTTTGAATTTTATGTCAGTGTAAAGTGCTGTGTACAATAAACATTCTTCTTCTTCTTATAATTATTATTGTCATTGTTGTTGATAAAAAAATTGCCTTACAATTAGGTTAATAATAATAAAAATATGTGAAACACTGGAAATTTATTACTGTTATCATTAATACTATTAAATCACTCATGATTCATGCCATATGCAAACACTGCTCTTGCAACTGTACCTTCCCCGCTGTGAGTTTGGCATGGCAGACTTGACACTATAAGGCATGTTTTTAAAGGCATGTAAACTTACTTGGAAGTGTTGCTCCATCACTTGAATCTTGCCCTGTTCTGGACACTTCTTTAAAGCATACTCTGCAAACTGAAAAAAGATCTCCACCATCTGCACACACAGAGAGGGGTTTAAGTTAAAATGCATGCAAAAATTTCAGACTACACTCATCCAGCTTTAGACAGACTTAATAGAGCTAGCTGTGAGTTTCTGTTCTTACCTTGTCTTCTACCACTGCCTTCCGTTTTACTGGATCTCCAAACAGGCCTAGAATATATAGAATTCACATTAATGTTGGAATCTTTCATTAGTCAAACAAAAAATATAAATATTAAAAGAATAACTTCCTTTTTAAAACAACTAATTCATCATAGTCACACACTAAAGAACACATTGATTTGTAATAGACAAATATGCATTACGTGTATAGATGGGAGGTTGAGATGCAATATCAACCTAGTCACATGTGTGACTTTACCTAAACATGCAAGTTGTGCATATTGTTAGCACTTGCAAAGATCAGTTCTTTACTATTTATGCCAGTACCAGCTGCATAGCCCATTCTTTTTCAAACCCAGAATTTTACTGCAACTCCTGACTACAAAGCCAAACAGGCCTTGAGGTTTAGTAAATGAGTTAAAAAAAAGAGTAACAGTATGCTGACTTCAGACTGGCAATTTATCATGAGCATATTGATATGCGTAATAAATTAGGCGTTATCTAATGAAAATGTGTTATTTGCATACATTTGACAAGGCACCGCAGGTAAATAGGAAAAAATTATTAAAACATATCATCAAAGAACTTCCCCAGCTAATACTTAAACGAAGAAAGTATATCCTCCTTAATTGTTAAGTTTAAATATGCAGATTTGCTTGTTTGGTGATTTAGGAGAAATCTACAGATGCAAACAGAGGGTATTTAAACAAACAACTACTAAATTTGGAGTGCTCCGATCTGGATTTTTAGGCCCGATCTTGATTAAACAAGATATCAAAGAGGGTAGCAGGCCACTGTAAAATACAGTACAAACAATCTTTCCTTAGACCCTTTGTCTACAGTAAAATTAAAAGAAATTGGGAAATTCCATACAGTCTCTATATGCCTACATAAAGAGTAACAAAATAAATAAGCATTTTCTGATCTGAACCTGAGTCCCATTATGAATTAAACTTTAAATTCAACATTTACATAAGGTTTATCAAAATAAAATATGTTAAGTTAAGTCTGACTCTGAACCTCAGTACAATCTTACAGTAAACTCCAAATTCCAAAGCAAGCATACATTAAGTGTGTAGTTGTGGCCTTTCTCCTTTATAGCATAAAACTGCCAAACAGACGACATTTCAAGAGTACATGTGTTTCTTTCTCTTTTTAAGGCTTTTATGCTTTAATTTTGACAGGACAGCTGAAGATAGGCAGAAAGGGAATGACGTGCAGCAAGGGCCCCCCGGGGGAATTGAACCCGGTCTGCTGCAGCGAGGCTGCAAAGCATCTGTGTATGGGGGCCCACTCTACCTACTGTGCAGTAAGGGGACTTGCACATGTGCTTGTTTACATTTCACACTCATTCCAGGCTGTAAGCTAGGCAGGTGTTATGGGGCTTCCTACAATACAAAGAGATTCCTTATTAAAACTGCATATTAATTTGGACATAAACGAGATTTTTTTCTGATTGGGTAATTTGGAGACGGCCTTTCGAGTCATTTGGAGTGAAAATCAGCTGATGTGAATTGGTGGCCGATCGAAATGAGCCCACTGTAAATGTGTATTTTTGGAAGATTTCTTTCCACTACAGTGAAAGTAGACATGGGCACTAATTTTTTTAACGCGCAATTAACGCACGCACGGTCTGTGCTTTGCCAGCTCCCGTAGTTTCAGGAAGTGGCGCTAAAATAACATTGCAGACGGTTACAAAGCAGAAATGGATACAGAAAAGGGACTTTTAAACAGAAAGTTTAGCTTTAAAG
>JAPZDY010000023.1:10759641-10772341 GCA_029783645.1 Ctenochaetus hawaiiensis
AGCACACCTGAAGACCTCCTGTCTTTTTGCTTCATTTTTAATACCTATTTTGAAAAAAATAAAAAAATTTAAGTTGGATACAAAAAGCACAGGTCATACATGTTTGTTGTTTGTGTGTAAGAAAACTTGTGCTCGTCATCACCTGTAGTAGTTGGATTTGAAGGGTCCGTGCTTGCTGATGCCCAGGTACTTGGCCTGTTCATCAGTCAGCTCTGTGAGGTGAGCGTCAAACGTGGACAGGTGAAGACTGGCCACAAATTCATCTAAATTTATTGAACATACAGGTGTTAATCAGTTAATTAGTTCTGAATAGAAAGAGACGGAGGTAAAATAAAGGGATTTTTGGTGTTTTAGTATATTTAAGGACTTACCCATCTTCTTTGGCAGCAGGTAGACGTCCTGCTTGTACCGGCCCTCTGGAGCACTGTACAACTCTATGAGAGCCATTGCCTGACATGCAGATTAAAGTAAAAGTCTTGGTTAACCCAACTACTGGTGGCTGCAAAAAAACTTTTAAAAAACAATGTCATATCCCTCAATATGACTCAGGTGTTCGTACCTGAGTTGTCGCAGTAATGGAAAGGACAAGTGAAGGCACTGTGGAGCAGCTCAGATTCAGCAAACGACCCTGAGGGAGCATTAAAAACCTCTCAAAAACTGGAGAGACAAACAGTTTTGTGACAGCAGCCACTGACAATAATCTGAAGATGTTTAAAAGAGAGTTTCATGTCTTAAATGATGAATGTACAAAAGTCCTAAAGTGTCTTTCTGTCAGAACTGCTGCACACTTGATTCTTTAACAACAATCAGGTAAATGTGTTTTTGGTGCTCAGCTCATCTTGGATCATTAGACGTGCATGAGTAGAGCTGCAGGGCTGCACTGTGAAAACCCTATTAAACAGTCTGAAAAACCCAGGTCAGTGTTATGTGAAGGTGTTATGCTGACTTTAATTCCTCCTTGAAAGATCCAAATAGAGAAGTCGTAAAAATGTGAAGGAACACATGTACGTGTTATCCTGGATTTTTAAAAAAAGTTATTATAGTTTAAGCAAGCTTAATAAGATCATTTAACAGCACATTGCAAATTAGATACTTTTTTTTTAGTATAGTGAGGTTTTGCTTTGTGTAATATCGTTTACTTGTTGTGCATGGAAAGACAAGGAGTGCAATTTATCATCACATGGCAACATAACTACCCTTAAAGGTAACTGGGACCCACTGAAGATAATGCATAAATACATAGACCTGCAGAACATTTGTGCCAGGCACTTAAGAAGACTAACAACTTTTCTGGAAGTCGGTGAAGTTAACCAGTCATACTTTGCTAAGATATATGTACAGTTTTCCTCTCAAGATTATATTTAACTCAGAGAATGTAAAACGTTTGCTAATCTGGGTTGAACTGTAGCTACTGAAGTAAGAATTGTCGTCACTCATTTTTATAAAGTCATTTCTCCGTCTGTGGCATGTTTCAACATATGTGCAATAACAGGATTATGCTCTAATGTATCCTCTAAGCATCAGTTAATTATCAGTCTAGTCTGACTGTACTCTGTCAAGTAAGTTAAACATTGATGACAGAAAATGTCAAGCTCCTTTACTTTGGAATATATGAAATAATCTCAGTTTTTATAAAAGAAAATATTCTTTTTAAAGAAAATAGCTTGGCTGTGGAAATGTGGACTAGCATTAGTTTGAGTCTATCTAGAACAAGTAAAAAGTTAGTAGAAAATGCTCTTCAAGTAAAAAATATCCATCTACCCCTTAGCATTCAAAATCATTGTTGCTAGTGTCATCTGAAATCCCTTCAATCAGTGTGCATTGGCAATTAATTCATGTATTTTGGAAGTCATTTGCATGTAAGGTTCAAATTCAGAACAGACAACACAAATATTTTACATAAAAACAGGTTTCTTTTGATGCTGTTGTACAGTAACACTATATCAGATTACATTGTGACAACAATAACAGCAGGGTTGTCACCTCAGCCAGCAGGACGATTCTTTTGCCATCAGGCCAGACAACATGATCCACCTGAGGCCTCACATGCTCCCACCTCAGCTCTGAGCTCCGCAGACTCGCCTGAGAAGCAAGAGTCCATGTTTTACACAAGCAAGCTTACAGGCTGACACATGCATAAAAACACACACAAACACAGACAGATCACACACATGCGGTGTACGCTCATACCAGTTCTATCTCACTGCTGGAGTGTCCCATGTTGCAGACTATGCAGCCATTCTTCATTTTGTCCAAATGTTCCCTGCCCACCACATTTTTATTGCCTGCAGAGTAACAAAGATAAAGTGAAACACAATCATATAGTTGCATTGATCATTTTTAAACAAGTTTTAATGATTTAGTTGAGGGCAGCAGTTACCTGTGCAGGTGATGACCATGTCTACCTGTCTGACCACTTCACTCAGTTTAATCACTCTGAAGCCGTCCATGCTAAGAGGAGGAGAGAAAAGACAGATTTTACACTTCACTTGATTTTTCTCTCGACCAGTGTGCCATCTGAATACACCTCGAATCTGAGCTGATTAAAGCTTCCTCCGTTCATACCAGGCCTGAAGGGCACAGATAGGATCCACTTCTGTGACATACACAACAGCACCCAGTGCTTTCAGAGCAGAGCAGCAACCTTTGCCAACCTAAAAGAAGAGCAAACAAGCAGGCAAGCTGTTTGGATGTAATAATGTTTGTGTACAGTAGCACCACAGGCATTAATTTTCTTACTGACCTCCCCATATCCGCACACCACCACCTGTTTACCTCCAAACATGACATCAGTGGTTCGCTTCAACCTGAAAGAAGAGTTCAGCTCAGTCAGACTGTTGATCCGTGCCGTACCTGTGTGTTTACCTGTTAATGCTCACAACATGATTCATTACCCGTCCAGTATTGACTCCCTGCAGCAGTAAAGGTTGTCAAATTTCTGCTTGGTCACCGAGTCGTTAACGTTGATGGCTGGGACACACAGCTTGCCTGCCTTAGACAGCTGGTACAGCCTGAAACACAGGCAGAGACATGAGCTTGAGCAGGAGAAAAACTTTGTGAACACTCAGGATCATCATTCAGGTTTTACATGAAACTAACCGATAGATGCCTGTTACACTTTCCTCCACAATGCCTTTGAGCTTCTTGAACAGACTTGGCCGTTTCTTATAGATCCAGTGGGTCATGTCACCTCCATCATCCAGAATCTGATAAGAGAACAAAAAAACAGACGTAACTCTCAATCAATACAATCTTTTCTAACGGTGGTTGTCAAACACTGAGCTAAAAAAAACTGACAAGATTTCTTTTCACATGTAACGTCGTATTTACTCCAAATTTTTAAAAAATTAATATTATTACATTTAGATAAATGACTTTTAAATAGCCAGCTAGCAAAGGTTATTCTGGTAGACATCATTTAGTTTTTGCATATAGTGTCAAAATTTTGTGTACTGTGTACACTCACTAAAACAAAGGTTTCATAGAGTAGACATAAAGTTAAGAAATATGTGACCAACTTTTTAAAATATTTTGACAAAATACATAATTGTAGTAGTATTACTTGTTAAAAAATGTCTGATACAGAAAGGATACAGTTTTTTGTAAAAAGCACCAAGTTCCTTTGAAAACAGTTTTTGGAATTATCAATTGTACCTTTTTTTATTTTATTTAATTGAGTTCAGTATCCAGGCAATAATATTTCAGTTTAGTTTTAGTATTTCTAAAGGGTGATCCTCTTTGCTTAGTTTGAGTTTTTTCATTGCTTGTTTTAGTTTTAGTTTAAGTTTTAGTTTACTGAAACAAACCCTGATCCTGACCACCTCTGACAGCTCAGGTGTGTTTGGTCACATTACCAGGTTCGGCTGCCAGGCGTCTGCAGTGACACATCGATCAATACACCACCAGAAGTCATCCTCTGATTCTCCTCTCCATGCAAACACTGAGATGCCTGAAACAAAGAGCAGGTAAATATAAAAAAAATAAAAGCACAAAAACCAGATGAGCCTGGTTCACCTGGACACACCTCGTTCAGCCAAAGCAGCAGCCACAGCGTTCTGAGTGGAGAAGATGTTACAGGCCGCCCAGCGACACTGAGCCCCCAACAAACACAGAGTCTCAATCAGCACCTGCAGGGGACCACAAACAAACAAACAAACAAACAAACAAACAAACAAACAAACAAACAAACAAACAAAGCTGTCAGTGTTTTAAACTTTGATAAAACTGAATGATGCCTAATTCAGACAGGAGACTGATAAGAACTTGTGTTTTCAACCAAGCTTGTGTGTGTGTGTGTGTGTGTGTGTGTGTGTTGAACTGACCGCTGTCTGTGCAGTGATGTGTGTGCAGCCCAGCACTTTGGCTCCAGCCAGAGGTTTCTCCCCATCTGCTCTTTTCCTCAGGATCATCAGTGCTGGCATCTCTACATCACACACACACACACACACCGAAGACACACACACACACACAGACCAATCCCAAATCCCAAACACATTTATGGTTTAACATTCTCATATTATCTCTTCTCTTAAGTCTCTATGCCTGAGTGCCACCAAAACCAAATGATTTATTTAATCTCATTACCACTCATGAGGACATAAACAGTGCTTTGAGGACTCTTTGTCTTCACCTTGCTGTGCGATTTCAATTTCTCGCCGTCCAAAATCAGCCTGTTTGATGTTCTTGATGCAGAAGTCAGAAAAGCCTTTGGAGTTCTTCTGATGTTTCTCTCTCGGAGATAACTCATCCTCCGAGCTCTCACTGCATGCTACACCACATAAAAATTCAACATTGTGTGTGAAAATGATGTTATGTCTAAAAGCGAACATAGTTTAAGTGAACAGAGTGACACAGATACAGACAAATTGTTGGATGGTTTCAAAGTTTTTAATCTGCTCTTGTTTTACTGCCTTAATTGTTTCAAGATTCAGACTCTAGCAAGGTGAGTCTTTTCTCTGAGTCTTTGAAGTCAGTATACACTCTGGCAGTAATTGACATGTTTGAGAAAGGCTTACAGAGCCGATTAGGACCAAATTAAAGAGATTTAATTCCTCAGAAGACTTTTCCTTTTAATTAAAGTTCAGCTGAGGCAGAAAGCGCCGAGGCTAATCATCGGGCCATGCAGTTTTTCCTGCTGCTGGGATCAAAACCAGCTCAGTTTATATATGGAAGACATGTGATTAAGCTTAAGAGCGTATGCGTGTGTGTGTGTGTTTTCATGTTTTTAATACCTGAACTGTAGCTCTCTGTAGATGACTGAGAGATGGAACGAGAGCGACGACCATGCTTAGTGGGACGTTTGTTGAATTCTTGTTTCTGGTCATTGAACTGTATTTGCTTTGGAGTCGAAAAGAGACACAAGCAGACAAAATTAACAGTCAAGAAGATAAAAGTACCAAGTGTGTTGGTTGTTGCTCCACCGCAGATCCCAAGCATAAAGTCTTAACAACTTCCAGAGGTCATAATAGCCAAAGTTGCACACAAGAACCACTCTTCACAGATTTTCTTTTAAAGTTCCACTTCTGCTCACAGCCAGTCAGGATCACAGGTTTCTGTCTCATCTCCTGACTCATCTGTGTATCTGCTGCTGTCTCACCATCCAGCTGCTGCTGCCAGAGGAATCCCACTCTGCCATGTTCGCTCCCCAGCTGCACGTCTGACTCCACCGCCCTAGCCTGAGCTTTAAGTCCAGCTCCACAAAAAAATAAAAACCTGCAAGCCTTACTGAGGGCATATGCCCTCCCACTGCAATCTCCTGCTTGTTTTCTTTCTTTCTGCATTTGTTTTTTTCTCACAAACTTTGCCAGACAGATGCACACACCCAAGAAACACAGGCACCCTCCCACAGTGAACCCTCCTCAAAATAACTTAATATATGTATTTAGTGTTTAGAGCCTTAGGGCCACAGGAAATCACTTGGAAAACATTCTTGTATGGATCTGGATCAAATCTTCAAGGCATTTACACACATAACTTTACACATAAAGGTCAGTTTACTTACAGTGATCACAAACATGTTGATGAAAGCAGTTGTATAATCACGCGTGACTCTGGATGAACTTTGTCAAGAGCAAATGACTCTGATGATGATGATGACGTTGTAATGATTTTCTCAGCTCAGGCTGGCAGATTTCAAGTTTTTACCACAAAATTTTACTTTCAAACTGGGCATGGATTTTAAAAAATGTGACCAAAACCAGGAATTAAATATAAGATGCTATCAACAATGCATAATGGGAAATATAAGATCCAGTTCATTTGGAGTGTGACCAAAACCAGGGACTAAAAGTAAGGATGTGTCGGTACAGATATTTCCATTTCTTCTGTAAAATTGCTGCAACTTTAAAAAAGACCTTTCAGTGGATTTCAACTTTATGGAGAGCAATGGTGTTGCGCTTCTGACCGACTGAAAGGCTTAAACAAAGGTGACACACATACATAAATGTCCTTCATCAGCTTTAAAGTTAACAATCATTCATCAAAGTATCCAAGAAGATCTTTAATTTTTACAGTTTGTACATTCTTTGACTTTAGCCGCTTTTAATGTGATTATAAGAAATCTACAGCACTATCATGTCACTGTTATTAAAAATGTTACTTAAACTGATAATTATTAGTTTTCTTCATATTCCTAACTTAATACGTGGAGGTGTGCAACAAGCTCCACTTTAATTGCTTGATAAAGGTTTTAAGTCCCAACAAAATCTATGTTAATCCACTTTGCTAACATTATTTATTTAATCAGAGAATAATAAATGCTTATTTTAGGACAAATGAATGAAAAATCATATTAACACTCTGACATTTGGTGTTTGTTCAAAGACAGACCTGACATTAAACTCTGCTTTTTTTCTAAGTAATGATCTCATGAATAAAGTCGTTCAAATACAGAAGCACTTACTCAAGCAGCTGCTTAATCTTTAACACAAAAAGACATTGAACTGTGACTTGGAGTAGTGTGAAAGTTAACTTAATGATCACAAACCATCTCTTACAATGCTCATATGGGAGGTTTGTATTCAGTTACTGTGAAAGGAGACCAAAAGTAATCATTATTTCTAATTTAAGTGAGAATTGGAAAAAAAAATGTGTCCTTGAGTAAAGATTTGTGCATTTATATGTAGTGTGAAAAATTCTGGATGCCTGACTACATTTTCAAACATTTCCTCTATATTTGTGGAGTCAATAAACCCCAAGAAAATCCTTAGTTTCAGTGGTTAAAAATACTTCTTTTACTTCTCACTAATTCAACATAAAGATCTGACATGCAGTCCTCCAAAAAAATTCTGTGAAGACAGTAACAGCACTTTCAAAACAGAAGCAATGATACCTTGATGCAGATGGACTGCACTGCCTCCTGGTCCTTGGCTTTGGTGGAGTTCACTAGACTGTACACTTTCTTCATGCTGGCAGAGTGCACTCATACTGACCTCAGTAGCTCTGCAGAGCCGCAAGCTAATGCTAACGCTTTGAACTGATTAGAGGGTTCACAGAGTGACGCTTTACGCCACACCCTCGCCCAACAGGACAAGGTGACAGGTGGCCAGAAGTGGAAACAAATGGAGTCTTTGTGAGACGAGCAGAGGGGAACTCTGGGAAAATATAGAAGGACGGCTTAGAGATGAAAAGGAGAAAAGAGAGCTGTGAGCAAAGGGAAGCTCAGCCGAGTGTTTGTGAGGCAGCATATGAATATGAGTATGTGCAGTAAAGTGCACTCTGCTCTCAGGGGATACATTAAAAAGACAGTAAAGAGATGCACATACTTGAACATACTGTACATTCATGACAAATGTTAGTGAAAGAGCAAAAGAAGCGAGCAGCTGTGGGGACAGAAGGGCCAGCAAAGGGACAAAACAGAAGCTTTGTAGCTTCCATCAGGAACAGGCAGCAGTTTAGGTTTTTGCAAGTAAATCAGACGATTGAGCTGAACTCTATACTGTCATTGTTTTCTGTCCACTGATTGACTGATGAACCTTTGCAGTGTTATCAAAAGTCTTTTTAAGAGGCAGTCTATCTATTTCACCCATGCTGTTCCACCTAACTGTCATGAAAAGTACAACAAACTGTAAATTTCAAACCTCAAACTTAAATTTGTGAGCAGACTTAAGATTACTTACCGGACCTAAAGACTGTGAAGTCAGCACACTTCCCCTTTAAGTCTGCTCTGTCTTTTCATAAAGACAAAAATGAGTGTGACTGGTGTGCGTTTGTGCTGGTCAAACATTCATAGAGGGCAGCATATTTCAACTAAAATCATTGACAGCCTGAGTATATGCAGATTCACACTTTCTGTGGTGTGTGCTCACAGATGTACCTTTCTGATATCTAGATCTGTGTCCTTCCTCACCATGTCAGTCCTCCGAGCTTCAGCCACCAGCTCTCCTGCGTCAGACTCAGAGGCCTCTTCCCCATCCCGTCCCTGACCCGGAGGCGTCCACCTGCTCTCCGCTGCCTTTAGCATCTGCAGCAGTTTCGGGCTGCATTTGGCTGACTGATCTTTGGGGCTTTCCACCGTGGTGGTAGCAGGAGCATCCTCCCCTGTCCCTCCATTCAGTCCAGTTGTGTCCTCGGCATGTGGCTCAGGATACTCGTCAGGTAGCGGCAGGTCCAAGGAGGCTCCTGTCTGGTCCTTTTCCTCAGCCATGACTCCACTGGCAGGTAGCAATGAAAAGAATTAGATTCCTGCTCAGGTGATGTGACAGCAGACCAGGTTGCGGTCCCTGCCCTCATACATCTGATATTACCTCCCGCAAGTCATCTGTTTACACTAAACAGCAGCAGCACTTGGTTACTTTGACAAAATGTAATGTATATAATTGGGTCTGGATGCGGTGTTTACAGGGTAAATACTGATGTTAGCGCTGCTTTCTCACAGAGAAATGTAACCTGGAAATACAAGAATGTAACTCACTTCAAGCGCAAAGTATTTCAACATGTGCCCTTGTGCCTTCTGTTGTATTAAAAGATGTCCTGTTGAATAAAAATAAAGCACTTGAACTCAAGTCCTCAGCAATTTAAACTTGCAGATCCACTTTTTTGTTTCTGTGTTGACTTTAACAACACTGACTCAAATCAAAATAAGCACAAATGCAGACTTCAGTGCAGACAGAGGGTACATAATAAACAAACAGCACAGTTAAGTGATTACATTAAACCCCACCAGCATCAGTGGTGATCCCATGGTGACCTGCAGCCTTTTAACTTGTCTGCCTGGCTGACAGATGACGGGACCTGCATGTGCCGAACAAAACGACTGGTTTATTTACTGATGTCTCAAATGAGCCGGTGTTCTTTTCAGATTTTAAACACTTAATGACAAGGTATTAAGTTAATATGTCTTTATATATATATATATATATATATATATATATATGTGCATAGTCACCGTTAAACACAATTAAATCACATTTTTTTTCAAGTTTGTCTTAAAACAAAAGTAAGGTTGCTGTATGAACACTGAAACATTTAGAGATCTCCTTCACTCGGAAATGTTTTTTTTTATGCCCCCTTAATTATCAGTCTATTAGTATCCTGTCATGAGTCTGCAAAACTTTTTCACCAGAGAGGCGTTTTTACATTCCTTTCCTGAGGGGGGAGATGTCTGTGCTCTTTCCTAAAATCTTACAGTCAAATTTGACCCACAAAAAGCTAGATTTGGTACATTTCAAATTCAAGAACTAGTTGTAGGCAAAGAAACCTGAAACCCGCAGCACAAAAGTGGACTACAAAGTACAGAGAGGGACAGTTTGCAATTAGCACAACCACAAACACTGCATCAGCTATAATGACATGAACAGATAAAAGATGCTAACTACACTTACC
Source organism: Ctenochaetus hawaiiensis (assembly GCA_029783645.1). Taxonomy (NCBI): domain Eukaryota; kingdom Metazoa; phylum Chordata; class Actinopteri; order Acanthuriformes; family Acanthuridae; genus Ctenochaetus; species Ctenochaetus hawaiiensis. Next base: position 10,769,464 of record JAPZDY010000023.1, read on the forward strand.
ATCCTGACATGTTTTCTAGGTGCTGAAGTTGGTGCAAAAAAGACGTCTCATCTGAGTCTGGCTCTGAATGATGTATGGCTGAATCTCTTCAGTGTTTCCTCTGCAATCCCTTACTGATTAACTTTGTGCAGACAGCTATGGTCAGTGGGCACAATGTATGTGACTGATGGATTCAGAAATTAATATAGCTGCATTTCAATTTAAGTGTTAAGCAAGAAAGCAGACACTTTTAATATGTTACCAAGATCATTGCCAAAGCTGGTTAATGAGAAAAAACTGGAATTTTATTAGGTGTAGTTTTGTGGGCTACGTTATACATAGCTGTTATACAAAGAGTATAAGAAGTGGAGGTAACAAACCTGAAACAAGCCAGTTGTTTTCCAACTTTACCAATAATCCAATAAGACGAAGCAAAAACAAGACCAGTTGGGCATTAATGGGGGAAAATGGAAAGAAGAGAGCAGTCTTCTTCTCCTTTTGTTTCTCTGAGAGTGGAAACGTCTGGTCAGTCATCTAAGCACAATGTTTGCTACGTCAGAACTTATTCTGAGGAATCTCCCATTATGTCTTTTTAGGGAAAAAAAAGGCAAAAGCCACATCAAATGAGAATAAAATTACAATACCTTGATGGAATCACAGCCAAGGTGGAAGAAAGAGTTGATATGCTTTAAGCATAAAACCTTGTTAAGCTTAATATTAACCATGACAGAGTTTTTTTGCATATTTTTAAATGTATCTGGAGAGAAACTTTAACTTTTTGCCATAAAAAATCATTCTGGTGTTTTATTGTTGAGCTGCAAGTATAAGGAAGAATATATGGGTTAAAAAATACGGACTTTTATACTAAAACACTGCCATAAGTAGGGTTCTTTTCCTGGCCAGGATGAACAGGAGGAATAAGTACTGCAGCTAAAAGTTGTTTTAATGTTTATACAAATGTTTAAGATTTACATGAAAAATTTTGTACCTATCCTTTAAATTTAGCTCGTAGGTGAGGGTTTTTACTTGCAGCTCTGATAGTTTAAATAAATCAGGTTGAATGTCTTCAGATTTTTGGTACTGTAGCTGTAAGAGCTGGTATAACATTTGAATGTTTTAATAAAGAAATCATGTAAATACTGGGTTGTCATTATCTATTCAACGTGCGACACACAGTGATCTGAAGGTGATCTGAAGGTCAGAAGGTCATATTGTGAACCCTTTCTGCTGGTACAAGCATCCCAAATGTTTAACAGATGTATGATGCAACCTATGTTGCAACTGTGTTGAGTAGACATAGTTAAAGTTTTCAGGTTTGATCCAGTGAGCCTTCCGGTGCAAGAGTATCAATAAGAAACATGCATCTATTCCACTAGAGGGCGCAACAGTTACACTGCTGTTCAGGGGAGTTTTCCCACAGTTTAGACAGAGAAACCTTCTGTCCTTTCTCTCCTCAGTGTGAAAACTGTGGGACAGTTTGGTCTGTTTCTCTGTCTGACAGGAACCTGGAGACGTAAATGACAGTCCATAGGAAGGAGCACCCAAGGGGGGCGAGGAGAGGGTTACAGTGAACTTCAAATGTTTTTCTGTTTCTCATTTCTATTTGGAGCAGGAATTTCAGGCTCTGGTGTTAAATTACGCAGCAAATAAAAGTTCAAAATGTTTGTTCATTTTCACTATGGTATCCCTTAAATGTTTACTTATGGTAAAAACAACAGCTTTTAACATTTAACATCTAATATGAAAGAAAATGATGCAATCATTTCTCTGTGTTTTTAATGATAGGATGGTTGTTCTATTTTCATTAATTGTATCACTTCTTCTCTTTTTCATTTCTTTGCACTACACTTTTATCTTTATCTTCAGGTCAGCTGAATGAGATTAAAATTTTGTGAAGCAATCAAACTGCATCTCTGCATGGCTTTATGGACATACTGTTCCTGTTTTCCCTGTTTTTCCTTCAGTACACAAACTACTGCAGTACTGCACTTTGTTTTGTTTGTCGTGCAGTGTGCAGTTCCTCCCATCAGGCAGCAGCCCAGCAGCAAATGGACAAATGTAGTGACGCCCAGCCAAAGCCTGATTGATGACATAGCCAATAAATTAGACTCTGTGCATTTATTCTCTGCACTAACCCAGTTAGATTCTGAGCACATTTGAGACAAAGAAAACCAGACTAAATGTTCTTTCATTATCACTTTAATTTCTCGAAAACATATTAATACATGAGGACAGAAGGTATATGGACAAATATTACATGTGGGCTTGTTTCACAACAGCATGGATTACAAATGTCGTCTGTTTAATACATGTAAATTTAACCATAGAGGAAACACAAAAACACACACACTCTCACATACACACAAACACACAGACACACACACACACACACACACACACACACACACACACACACACACACACAGCAGTGTACTGCGGCTTATACTCTTTTCACACCTTTTCTTGTCTCAGTGTTTCAGTTTGGCTGATTTTTCCTGTTTCACAGCTTGGTGTCAGCCATAACACTTTATGCAATGACGCATGAATAATACAGTGTCTTTATCTATAATATAGTATCTTCTTTTTTTGATAGACTTTTACTTTTATTCTACAGTTAAAAATCACTGTTTTGGTAACAAAATCATCACATTTACCACACTTATACTGTAAGAATAAAAACTGATTGCATATGAAAGAACATACTGCACAAGCTCATGTAGGAGGAGCAAAGAGGAAAACATCCTGTCAAAGTAAAACTCCTGCTGACACCCAGTCATATGTACTTTTTGACAATAAACTGCATTCTCATCAGAATGCATTGTCTTTAGAGTTATATTACAATGAAATGCATTTTTTAAATCATCAAAAGTCAAGTGTGTGGTAGAATTAAACATATTTC
>JAPZDY010000023.1:10772441-10792154 GCA_029783645.1 Ctenochaetus hawaiiensis
TCTATGTTTTACCATTATGTTCAATATTTGTATCATCTTAGTTTACAAGATTCATCACATTATTTTGACCGCATCACAAACTTTACTTTTTTCTTTTTACCCTCATCGTGCTGTACGTATGTTCTTGTACTGGCACAGAAGCAGGTGCTTGAAGGTGTTTTTGAAGGTGGTGTTGCACAGGGCATAGCAGGCCGGGTTGATGGTGCTGTTGATGTAGCAGAGCCAGTAGCCGATGGTCCAGAGGGAGTTTGGGATGCAGATGGAGCAGAAGGTGTTGATCAGGACCATCACGTTGTACGGCGTCCATGTGACCACAAAAGCAACCAGGATGGCCATGATAGTGCGTGTCACTTTTTTCTCTCTGGAAGAAATGCCCTTCCTCTTCCACTTTGCTACAGCAGTTTGCTTCGTTACCTGAGAAGTCAGAATTAAACAAGAGAAGACTTCTATTTAGCATTTCTTAAGTGACATTAGTTTTCTTCAACAACTTTAGAACAGGCAAACAAGCTTTAGACACAATTTAACACATTATATATAGCTGATATGTTGCAGTTGTTGGCAAAGAGATCTATATGTCCAGCAGACATGTAGCAACATTGGCCGAATTACAAGTTGTCTTTCTGACCATCTGGGAATGTAAAAGCACATTTTCACTCTCTCTTACCTCTGTTTTGGTTTAAGAAGTGTTGTGAAAGTAAAAGGGCAATAAATGAAAACATTTATGTTTGAGCTTTGTTAGACTTAGAGTCAACAGACTGCTTTTAACTACTCCACAATATTATCACTAGATTGTTTAGAGTGACATGTTAACATGCTGAGCTTTTGCGGGTGTAATATTTACCATGTTTAACATTTTAACTTAGCTTGTTTGCATGCTAACTTTTGTTATTTAGCTGTAAAAAATAAGTGAGCCTGCAGATATTTAACTGACAGGTTAAACACTTATGTAGGACTAAATTTAGGTGATGGCAATGTATCCGATTGCCATCCAACCATGAATGTCAACCTCATGGTGGCGCTAAAGTAAAAATCAGCAGATCACAGAAGTCTTACAACTTCTGGGGACCCTGAATGTCTTTTTTAAAACTTTATAGAAATCCATTCAATTGAAATTTTTTTTACTATGGACCAAAATGGTGGACAGACTGACTGACTGACCACCACAACCTTTTCAAGGGCTTTGCTAGAAATTTTCATAGCTGTAAATCTGGTCAAACAGGTGATTGATGATTTGTGGTTTTAGTTATTTGAATCATGATGTGCAGACTGTTACGCACTGATCAAATTTACCTTAAACAGCGTCTTTGTGACCAAACTTTGTCTGTCAGCGGCTGAGTTCTCGGGGGAAGGTGGCTGTGTTAGATTTGTCTTTTTCCCTGCATCTGAGCCTTTCTGTGAGGATGCAGGGATCGCAGCATCCTTAGATGTGGACGCGTGGATGCTGTCTGCTGTTGGATCCTCCATTTCAGTTCTTTCTTCCTTGCAGGGCCCGCTTCCATTGCGTTGCTGCTCCTTCTCCTTCTCATCTCCAGCCTCGTCCTGAGTTTCTCCTGCTGTGATGCAGTTGTTCTGGCTCTCACACCCGTCCTCCTGGCTGTGATAGGGGCCTTCTCCCAGACTGGTACCAGAAGTCTTCCTGCTGTCCTTCCTCACGCGGCTGCGGCTGGCCTTGGAGATGCGCCAGTAGAGGTGGATCATGATGGCGACTGGTAGGTAAAAGGCTGCTATGGCTGTCCCAAATGTCACTGCTGGGTTTGAGAAGAACTGAATGTAGCACTCACCTGGTGGCACAGTTCTCCCACCCACAATGAACTGCCAAAACAAAATAGCCGGAGCCCACAGGATGAAGGACAACACCCAGGCGGCGGCAATCATCAGGCCAGCCATTTTGGTGCTGCGGCGTGCTGGGTAGCTGAGCGGTTTGGTAACACAGAAGTACCGGTCAAAACTTATGATGAGAAGGTTCATGACTGATGCGTTGCTGACAACATAATCAACAGCCAACCATAGGTCACACACCACAGCTCCCAGGGGCCAGTAGCCAATCACAATATAAACAGTGTAGAGGTTCATGGAGCAGACACCAATAATGAGGTCTGCACAGGCCAGGCTGAACAGGAAGTAGTTGTTGACGGTCTGCAGGTTCCTGTTTACCTTTAGAGAAACAACATGGAACAGGCTGTCAGATGCTAATCTTTTTTTGTGCAATGTGATGTGCGTTGTCTCATTTTTATTAGATTACCACTCTGCACAGGGTTGCACATGCTGCATTCTTATCTCTAAGTCTGGGTGTGCTTTTCAAGATGTCCAGAGATGGATGTTTGTAACACACTCATTAATCAAATGGTGGGAAAAAAAGAAAAAAGAAAAATCCAAACCTTTATCGAGAGCATGACCAGGATGTTTCCAATGACGGTGATCAGACTGAGAGATCCAGCCACCAGGATGATGAGTACAATCTCCACAGTGGTGTACGGACTCCCGGAGAACAGGCTGCTGTTATCACCACCGCTGGTATTGATAGTTTGAGATGTATTCAGAGTCTCCATGCTGTCTGCTTTTAAATATCCTTCTCACAAATTCTTCAGGCTTGAATCATATCTGTACCTGATGAACACAAAGATTACAAAATAGTTAGTCTCTTTGCAACTATTTTGCCTTTTGTAATGCTAATTCTTCCCTGTTTATGTGCACATTTGTCTGTCTGCAAAGTTACTGATGCAGAGTCATGCGTAACAGCTTGTAAACACATGACAGGTGCTTGAGTGTTTTTGAGCTTACAGCTCAGCACAGGTGTGAAAGATGGACAGGTGGGCAAATAAAAGCTGCAGCAGCTGTGTTTAGAAATACACAGTGTGTCCAACATGCTCTTATCAGAAATGACACATTGAAACTTGTTTGGGAAAAAAAAGTCTAAAAATAAACTGCTACAGTAGCTGTATAGGTGTGATTAGACCTAAACACAATCATATATCATTTTTATCACTTTATAATTCAAGTATAAAACACCATTTTGCACTTGGCTGGTATTTGGTTTGTATTATTTTATTTACTGGAAGGGTTTTTTTTTGCCAAGCTTCTCTCCTCATCCACATGTTGAGTGACCTGGAAGTCTTATTTCTGATCAAACCTGACAGGTTGAATGAGAACATCTAACAAGGTCACCTATACACCTCTAGAGAGTTAATTACAACGGACATTTGGCTTTGGAAATCACAAAATGCCCTTTGAGAGTGTCTGATCTGTGCATGAGAGCCAATTCAAAAATGTCAATTTGTTATCTTGATCCTGCAGGCATAGAGGAGTCATTTCCTATCAACATATCTGCCCCTTGATATGAAATAGGTGCTGCCTGGTTTAAAAACTGGATTTTCTTTTGGGAAACCATTGAATGTGTGTGCACAAATGTGTCTCTGTGTGCTTACATTTTTTTCTTTGAGACTGATGTCTGGAAAAATCTTAATAGAGGCAATGGTTTTGATATCAAGAAAGGCAGGTTTTCCAAGGCTTAATTCAGTTTATCTGCAGAAAAATATTAGCTTTTTGAGTGATAAAGGGAGTTAATGTCATTTTTTAGTTCTTCAGCTACCTGTTCTGTGAGGACTGTATCACTGAGTGTGCAGATAAAGGCATCCCCATGCAACATATGACTTTAATATGAAAATACCTGTTTTTTTTGGTATCAATGGTGGCTTGTGTTTTAAAAATGGCCCCATGAAAACAAACAGACAGAAAAACATCATAATAAAGGCATAGCATCATTACTGTAATTTTTATGCAAAAAAACAAGAAACTAACCATAAACCAGCAATATACACAACATAATGATATGATTAACTAATGTATTGCAATCAGAAAATCAATGTAAAGACACTTAGTTGAGACCACGAGGGTTGTTGCATATTTCTAAAACCCTGTAAGTGACTCCATTAGGCCACATGATAACATCATACTGTACCTGAGAGATGTTTCCTTCCTGCTCTTACAGCCAGATGAAACTTCATTACAGCATCTCTAACTCTATCACTTACTCATCAAAGACCCATTCTGGGCCTTTTCTGTCACAGATGAGAAAGAGCTGGTCTATCTGTGTGTGTCTGTGTGTGTGTGTCTGTGTGTTTGGGTTGAGGTTGGGAGGTAGATTAGCTATATTTTTAAGGACCTTGGTCTTGACAGTCTATGACTCTTATGTTTGAGTTATGAGGACATTTTGGTCTCATAGTGAAGTAGAGTTACTGTGCTGATGAATAAATTCGGGCATGCTGGTTTACATGCATTAATCATGTTGCTGGGAGAGCAAACTGTTGTGACATGATCAAATTAGAAGGGCTTGCCTCTCATTTGGGGACAAAAAGCAGCTCTTCTCAAATTAGTTTTTACATTTTAGTGTTATAGAGCAGAGTTTCTCTTCATCGATGTCATATTAGGAGCGTGAATCAGTCATTTTCAACATAGGGTCTCTAGGTTTTTGGGGACTTAATGTGAGCCAAGTCTTATTCTCCTAATCAGTGGTTGAAGAAATATTTAGGTTATATTAGTTAAACATTATTAAGTAAAAAAAATAACAATCCTACATTGATGATTTTTAAATTTCAAAAGAATTTTCAGGAGGGAAAGTTATGTAGAGTAAAAAAATGTATGTCAGATTAAAGTTGTGTGAAAAATACAAGATTCCCAGTGAGATGTACTAAGGTAGAAATAGGAAAAACTAAAAAGCAAAGTACCCCTGCGATAGACTGGCGACCTGTCCAGGGTGTCCCCTGCCTTCGCCCTAAGTCAGCTGGGATAGGCTCCAGCCCCCCCACGATGAGGGTAAAAAGCAAAGTACATCACAACTGTACATGTAAAAAAAATGCACTTACTTGCAGTTACTTTGTAATTTAGTTTCTTTCCCTGCAACTGCTTTTAAGTGACAAGAACATTTCCATGTGTGCTCTTGTTTTATCATTTGTAAGTGCTTTTATAGACATAAATCTGTATATGGATGCATGTACATCTTTTATTGACTTTATTGGATATCTCATAAACATTTATTTTACAAAACCATCAGGACAGTGAGGTTGATGTTAAACCTCTTAAACCCTGTAACAACAGAGTGGTAGCACTCTGCCCATGTCTCTGGCTGGTGAGTTTGCTTATCAGGAGTCAACACAACCACATTTAAATGGACAGCTATCTCTAAATGACCCCACATATCTTCTCCAATGATTACTGAAATAAAACCATGAAATGGATTGCCAGACAGTACTTCCACAGAGGGCAAAATTTATGGATTCAGCTCAGACATTTTTGACCATGACATCTGGCAGACACTAAACCACTGAAATATCTCCCAGAGACAGACTTGGAGATGGCTGCTGATAAGTTTGGACATGGGAGTAATATGAAGTGTGCCAGCTGACAGATAAAGGCAAATAAACACCCATCTGAAGAAGTCTGTGACTCTGGATGTGGGAAATGCTGCTATTAAAGCAGTAAAATAACATACAAAAAAACTACTCTTCTCCAGGATCTATTATCTGTATCATAAAAGTGAAATTCCCTAAATGATACACACCCAAAAATGAATGATTTTTTTATCACATGGCTAAGAGGAAAACCTGCAGCTTTAAAAGTGACCTGCTACAGTATATTAAATAACTTCAGTCTGCTCTCGAGACATAGACTTCTCACCCCCTTGTCACCACCACAGTGTCTGCCTCCACCCAACCAAACACATTCTGCAAAGCCAACCTCTCTGAATAAGTCAACAAAAAGAGGGAGAATTTTCCCTGCTGCTCGAGTAAACGAGACTGATCGAAGTGAGCATGGGAAACAAATATTCCCAAATGTCATTTTGTTCAAATGTTCCCAACTGTTCAGAAAAATTGTTGTATTGTTGTTGAGCAACTTTCAAAAAAAAAGTTCAAATGTGCCCAAATGTTTCCAAGATTCCCTAACAAATGTTCCCAAATGTCCTCAAACAAATGTTCAGGCTCACTAAAAAGGTTTGTCTCATCAGTTTCCTCTAATTTTACCTCTTAAGGACATCTCCACTCCATCAAACTGAGGAGATGCATAGAACAGTGCCATGCTTCACTTCTACTGCCCTTAAGATACCTCCTCTTTTATTGTGCATAGATCTTCTCCCTCTCATGGTACCTCCCATCATCACAGAATAAACTTTTTAAATCTCCAGGTCCTTGGAAGGCAAAACTATGTTATTGAAGAATCTTATTATCAAAAACTCGATTGACACTGTAAAAAAGTTAAAGTTGCTCTTTTTGCACTGCTTAGCTTTTACTGTTTGTGATCACAGCTCTCCTGTCTGGCTCTGCCAGAAAGTGAAAGAGATCAGCAGTGGTCAAGCAAGCAGAGCCGTGGATGAGGTAAAGAAGTTATATTTGCAAAAAACAAAGTAGTCAATGAGACAAATATAATTCTGTTTTTTCTGATTGTTGCACAGTTTAAACTCCAAAGCAAAATATAAAGATGATTGCACATCTGAACACCCCTGCAGCAGGGTGCCAGACTACCAGATTTTGTTTGAATGCAGCCCAAGCACAGGCACCATCCTTGCCACTGTCTCCTCTCTACTCTGTGTGTTTAGCTCAGCTGCACTCTCGGTGTCAAACAGACAAACAGACCTGCAGCTCTTTATACATCCACGACACAGACAGAGAGCAGAGGAAACAAAGATGTGACCTGGTCACGACTCAACAGTGATGCATCACTTGTGAACGAGTCGGCTCTTTGAACCAACTTCGGACTCTTTGCACCCGACTCTTTGTCAAATTCTTTGTTAAATTTATTTTTGACTCTATAATGTGTTTGCAAAATACTATCAAGAAACCTCTTACATTGGTACTTTTGTCCCCTATATAAAAATATATGTCAATATGAAAAAATGTTCAATACTTAAGTGTAATTGTGCTTAATGTTTTTACAATATTCAAAATTTTATAACAAATATAATGTAAATTGTGGTATTTTGGAAGTCAAAAGAGCTGGTATAGTTATCCTACATTGAATAATTAATTTTATATATGTGAACATGTACACGATAGAAAGTCAAAACAGACATTTCTCTGAATTATAAATGTCATAAATGGTACAGAATGGGGAGCTGACTGAAAGCTGAAAGAGCTGAGCCAAATGTTCAGGCTCACTACAAAGAGTTGGAATTCCCATCACAGCAGGTCGCTGTGTTTTCACCCAACCTCGCACCCTGCAGGCCGTTAAAGGCTGGAGGCTAAAAACCCACTGCTCAAAGACTGACACCCAGAAACATCACAAAACAGCAAAATAAGAAGAAAATAAAAAAAATGCACTAAGACACTTCTAACAGGATGATTTATAGAGATTATTTATGGGTCTGCAATGTTGTTTTGGCAAATCAATAGTAATATACCTATTATAAATTGAAACCGAGTCTGTTCACTAAATGTAAATCTGCAATTTTATTTTTTTTAGGTATTTTTATTCCTATTTTTTTTACTGATTTTTTATATTTCCTCATATTTTTCTAAGATCTTGTCTCAATGCCTTTCATGTTGAAAGTAGCACTTTGAATTGTCTAATTGTTGATACTATGTAAATGAATATGTATACATGTAAACAAGCAGTCAAACAAGCCGGTGTTAGGATGTTTCAGTGCGATATGGATGGTTGATAAGAGAGTGGGAGGTCACTGCCAGCTCACAAGCCCGTCCTCACTTCTTCCCTTCATTCACACTAATAAGACCTACATTACTGGACCTCCCTAATTGTTATTCAGGGCTACTGGAGAGAGTCACAGGGGCGAACAATATTTCTTTGACAGGCACAGAAACATAGTAATTAGATCCAGTCTGCAACAGCTGTACCGGTAATATGCTTCTGGGATATAGTAGTAATCATCTGGCAGTGTGAGCTCGGCTTTAAAAAGTCTGCACTGCCTTTGATAACGCAAACAGCAGCAGAATCAGTAGTTACCAGCAAATGAGATGGTAAACAATGGGCTTGTTGGCAGAGACAAGAGCAGGTGTGGAAACATAGGATAGCACAGTTTCATCAAAAGGACCATTTAACAACTACAAGGATCAAAGTGCTGTAGGTTTTGATTATTTACCTGGAAAATAACAAGTAACATAATTTTGTATACATGGGATTTTATCTTGACCAGCAGCTGTGAAGCATGCAAACACACAGTATGTAAACTCACAATATGTAAAACTATAAAAAGTACATTTGTTTTGTTTTAGGCAGAACTTTGTAGCAAAGGATCCTGGTATAACTGCACCAGTTACTGTGTGTAGATTTGCCGCACAAATTTGGTGTCATTTCAGAGAAGTGTGTTGTCAATGTGAAGAGTGGGAAATTTCACATCAGCCTGAGCTTTGGCCTCGCACAGCAGTGTAACAGAGACAAGAGGAAACCTCTGAATGCCCAATGCAGTGCTGATAGAGCCAGAAAGCAAAAAAATGCAAAGGAGAGAAGATCAGAGTGAACAGAGTGGGAGGAACTACAAAATAAAACAGATGAATAAAGTACAGAGGAGATAACAAACAAGGCAGGAAAAGATGAAAATAATTTCTAAGAGCTGTGGGTTTAAAAAAGGGAGTGTCATACAAAGCAGAGGCAGTCCAAGAGTAGGAGGGCTAATGAGCAAGGATTAAAAAGCTTAACCTAATTTCATCTTGTAGGCCTACAGTTTTCAGGGAGGAGCAGCCTGTTTGCAATCTAATTTTCCTCTTAAACAAACATTGAGTAAACAGGGGGATTCCTCGGGAGCAGGGAGACTGGGGAATCCAGAGTCAGGATCTGAGGCTGGTGGCTGATTGAAAGCTTTCAGCTCAGGACAGAAATGAAGATAAACATTTCCAGAACGGCCTTAGGGGAACAATAAGACCCAGATCTACTCTACCATTAACAGAAACTTCCTCAGGAAGCTGAAACTGCATACGGAGGGTTACATTTCAGATCAATATGTAATCAATATACAAGATATCACATTATTTTCCTGGAATTTTCTGTTTTTTGTGCTCATGGAAGACATTGTGATCTTTATATCTCCATAATTTAAGTGCATAATATGTCCATGGTGTAGATTTTTGCAACAGTTGTATACAAATATTTAGCAGTCCTTAAATCAACCTTCTCTACCTATGAGCACTAGATTGCTGCCAGCGGTTATAAAAATTTAAAACCAAGGGATTTATGTGAAAATCCAAATGTAGGAAGCAGATTTTCTGACTCTATAAAAGTGCAAAAACATACATGAATCAATCAGTACCTTAGTTAGCAGATATTAAAATCTGTTTCAAGCAGCTGCTTGATAAAATAAGATAATTTTCTATTTAAAAAGTGTCCTTACCTGCAGCTGCTTGGAGGAGATCCACAGAGAAATGTCAGTTTATGGTGCCTGCTGGGAGTGACCTGGACAGACTGTTTGAGTTTGTTCCATGTTACTCTCACCTCTGTCGACACACTGGAGCACAGACAGAAGCAGAGAGCAACCCTATGTTGATGTCGCTCCTCCTCTGACAAGAATCAGTGTGTGTGAGCGTGAGAGTGTTTGTGTGTTCGAGAGACAGACAGACAGACAGACAGACAGACAGACAGACAGACAGACAGACTAATAGACAGACGGAGCAGGGAGGGGTTATGGGGGCTATTAGCGACCGTTGTGTTGCATCCCTTAAGCTAGGGTCACAAAATTTGAATAAACAAGAGACAGAGACAGACGTATACAGAGAGAGATGCTTGTTTCAGGACCATGGAAAGCACTGGCCTCTGCAGCACAAACGCATCATTTCCTACTGCATTACTAAGCTGCAGGCAATTATGTGGAGAGAAGTTGGAGTGGCTGTGGCATGAAATAAGATGGTAAAAAAGATGACAAAAGGAGAGGGTTGCACTGTTATTCTGTTGCTGCAGGACGTTAACCTTTAAAACTCTGTTGTTTTGACCTTTTAACCAAACCAGTGACGCAGTCTGCCCCAGTTGGTGGATGACCTTACTTTGATGGAATTACTACAAAGAATAATGGCCCCTCTACATGAAACAATATTGCAAATGAAACAAGAGAGTGCCATCAAACAGGCACGAGCCGGACATGTAAACATGATTTGATATGAGAAAGTATGGCATGATTTATAGTGTTTGTCCTGGTCCTGATTTATGGTGCACTGATCACATCAATATTGGTCTGTTAGTTAATTTTCTCTGAAATTATATAAACAGTTTAAACATTTTACATTCTGGTTTTAATCCCAATGATTTGATATCACATGAATAATATACTGTCCTTTTCCTGAGTAAATGTCAAATATGCCATTAGCTTTGGTTGTGCTGTTTGAACATTTGTCATGACCAGAGATCAATAAGAGGTTTTGACTCTGTGTCTCTGTTACATGTGTATGTTTGGCTTTGCGTGTCTTTGGTTTCCTGTCTGCTAGAAGCTTCTTTTTCCAATTTCCGAGACCCTTTGGAGAGTCATAAGGTTAGGGGTTAGTTAGTGATTTGCTTTCTTGCCAAGAATTAGATGCAAATACTGTTACAAATCCCAGATTGTACAAATTGTACAGAGAATATAAAACCAGTTAGCTTAGCTAAGCAAAAAGGCTCAAAGAAGGGGGAAAGTGCTGCATTTCCCTTGGACCCAGCCAGAAAAGAGACGGCATCCAGCCAAGAAATCAGTCACTCCCTTTACACTTATTCACTGCTGCCTTTCTATTAGAGATTTAACAGTTGGCAGGAAATCTAAACACAAATCATCACTTCAAATCAACATGAACATCTATTTAGTCGCCAGCTGTAGTTTTCACATCTGTAAAATGTAGTGCATGATGAAGAATTGTTGGCAGAAAGTAGTGTGCATGCCATGGACACCACTCTTTTCATTACATTGTGGATTATTGAGGTTTCTACATGTTACTCACTGAGGTTGCTGTTGATAACCAATGAGGACAATGATAATTTTGGAATATTGAATATTGATATCATTTTTATAATACAAATATGATAATATCATGTAAAGAGAACAGTACCTCTGAAATAATATTTTTTAACAAGAAATTACTTAAGGGTATTGCCCTTAATGAATGTTTCGAATGTTTTTGAATGCTAACAGCGTCTCTCTCCACCTTAATACTCCCTCCCACCTCACTCAGATTTTATGTGTAATTTATTTTTTAAAAGAAGAGAGAAAATACAAAATAAAGTTGAGGTTTCATTAAACATACATATCACAATAATATCACTATTATCAGTTTTTTAGGTTGCAAAAATCCTGCACTTAAACCTAACACCCCCACAGCCCTAGTCAAATTTAAACTCTCAGTAGTAAAAAAAAGTGCATCTCATGGTGAAAATGGAGAAATTTAGTGGTTGTGGACCAAGAGGAAGAGCAGAGGACAAGAAACTGAAACCCAAACTGCTCTTGAGATTTTCTTTCCGTTTCCAGTCTTTGTGCTGAGCTAAGCTAGGGAATAGGGTCGGTTCTTTAATCTCCTTCCTTGCAAGAAAGTGAACAAACGTATTTCTCAAAATAGTCCTTAAACCTAAATGTAATGTAACATCATTTAGCTAAGAGTCTGTGATTTTGTAACCCTGTCGGTGTCACTGCTATAAACAACCAACTGAGAAGTTGGACTTTTTTTGCAGCATATTTAAAAGTATCTATAGTGACAGCAGAAAGAGATACTGGTATGAATTTATTCTTGTAAGAAATAATAAGACCGCATGTGTATTATATGGTGCCTTATATATATATATATATATTTAGTTCTTGCGATTCTAAGAGGAATGCAAAAGCACAAGTCGAGAGCATTTTCGCAATGCCTTCTCCGGGCGATGGCTTGTGTGGTTTTAAAGCTTGACACTGAATGTATAATTTATAAGGGTCGTACAGTCTCGTCATGTCCTCGCTAGCTACTGGCAATTGCTTTGCATTGTAACGTCATATGACGACCTCCTCACACAGGCACTGATTTAGTGTCTGCATGTGTGAATGGGCTGGTTAAAGGTCTAGGTTTCATTACAGGCCTTATCCTTTGTTTTTATCGTGTCACATGGAATATGTTTTTCCTGTGGAGTTACACGCACGATGACCTAAGTTCAAAAGCCCAACATAGCATCATACATTCATGGGCTAACATGAGAGTGTTTGGAGTTGAAAGGAGGACAGTGCTGCAGGGCAGAGGATGTATATTATTATATTGTAGCACCATGAGTAATAAAAGCCATGACTCTATGGACACATACACTTCTCTTTCGCACAAAAAACACCTTTCTCAAAATCCGTTTTCTTTTAATGAACACACATTTGCTAACTTCATATGTTTCTAGCCCATGTAAATAATATCACACCGAGTCCTAAAAAACATCTTGGTGTCCTCGCAGTAAGAACACCCTCATTCAAAAGTTGCCATCTACCACTCTTATGTGTGCGAGGAATAAAAAAAGCAGCTAACAATGAAGCTCTCTCCTCCTCACTATATGAAGCAAAGCCTCAAGGCTGAAGGGAAATGAGGTCATCTAGTTGGAGCCCGAGCAGCTGTTTGAATGGAGAGGGGCCACACACAATAGCAGCCCTCTATCTGACATGTCTGACAAGACAGCCTCACATCTTCTGAAATTTCCCGGTGCAGTCAGTCATCAACAAAGCCGCAGAAATTCAGAGAATGTGCATCAGAAGAGAGAAAACTTCAAAGCCACACTGAAAGTTTTGCTCACATAAGTATATATTTCATCGTGCACTAATAGGCTGATGTTGATGACATTTACTGTAACTCTTCTCTGGGCCTAGAGCGAATCGTGACCTCCTCTGATGAATCATCAAAGACTGTCTATAATTCATCCTTATATTTGGGTCCAGTTGGATTTGGACGACCTGGAATCTGGTCAACTACTGGCATTGATAAAACCTGCAGATAAATTCACCCCAGTTTATATCATGAAATTCTATTAGATTCAAGTCATAGAGTTACAACACTTACTGCTATTCTGAAAGTATTTTCAAACCAACTGCAAGAATAAATGTTCACATGCTGCTACATTTCTGAAAAACATGATGTGTTGAAACTTATTTCTTTAAGTTTCAATTTTGCCTAGATTGATGCAAAAATATAGTTAGGTTTTGTCACAAAAAATACTTAGTAAGGGTCATTGAAAGGTCATGTTTTAGCTTAAAATACCTGTATATTGTTAGTTAAATACCTGGAACCAATTGGGCTGCTGCTTGGCAGCTATTTAGCCGGCTGTCATACCATTTTAATCTCACAGAAAACATGCAAGTTTAACCATGTTTATCTGTGGTTTGCAGCACTGACATTAGTATAGTAGGCTAGGTGCAACCAGTGCAATGCACAAGGGCCCAGGAAATTTCAGGGGCCCATGAAGTAAACCCATTACTGACACTCAGTAATTATAGATTACATGTGGCACCTGCACTTCAAAACAACTGTTCAACAACATCTTTAAAAAACTATTTTAACAAGAATGCCATAGCTTAGTATTGTGAGTTTAGGCTACACCACTCTCCCACTTTGTGTATTACACTTATGGTATTGCATGCTTTCATGTTTTGTAATTCCTTGTGTGTGCATAAATGTGCACTTGTGTTTGGAAGAGAGGGAGGGCTCAAGAAAAAAATATTTGCACCAGGTCCATCACAATCAAGTTACACTGATGGTTTACTGAGACAAACAATACCAATATTTTACTGTAGTGATAGAGACAGAGATTTATGTAACCATCTAGAAAAAAAGGATCATTTTGCATGGGAAAAAATTTAGACAAATTAAGAGTATTGTTAATGTTACTGCAAAACATTTTGCTTCATGATAGAATACTAAAAATCTTTACTTAAGTTCAAGTACAATTACTCTCATTAAAATCAGATCAAGAGAACAGTGAAATGACCATTTCAGAAACCTTTAATAATTGACCTGCTTGAGATAACCGTAAAGATATACAACCTTCATGTGTAAGAGCCCCCTTGAAGTTTTTACAAGATGAATAAAAAGGGAAATTCTTTTTTTTTGAGTATCCACTAACACTGACTAAAGGTCTCATTGAATCTGTTACAGTCACTCGTGAATCATTTGCCTGTAGTTGAAGTCAGCATGCAGTTAGAACCAGCTCAATATCAAATAAAAGTACAGATGAAAGCCGTTGTCTTTTTCCGTTTAACATTCCCTCCTCATCTGATGGCAACTAGCCCTCATCATCTCTTAATGATTAGTTGCTTCATGACACTGCTGCCATCTGGAGGACTAATGTCTGCCTCTCCTCTCTACAACAACCCCTCATGCAGCTGCAGTTGTTTGGCAAACTTAAAGACAGTAAAACACCATGTGTAACTGACAGGAAGTTAAAACTGGAAACTATTCTGAAACCCAAAACTAATCTCAAACAAAACTTGAAACTGGAAGTGATCTAATCAGCGTGCATCCTTTGCAAAGTTTGGTCACCCACCAAATAAGTAAGAATAGCCTCAGTGCAATAAAAATAAATAGTGATTTAATTGATTGTCCACGGAGTTCTGTATGTTACAAAAGTCATATTAGGCAGTGTACTGTAATTTTACCGCTGATTTTTAGAATATGACGTGATGTTTATAGCTCTCAGAATAAGCCGACAGAAGTTTAAACAAATGAAAATAATTGTTCTGTAGCCCTAGGCTTGTCTAACACACACACACACATAAACAAACAAACACACACACACGCTAATAGGTCCCACATGGAGTCACTAATCTCTGTGGAACATAATGAGCATCGGAGTGCTGACAAGCTGCTCTTTCGTTTCACCGTCATTCATCTTACACTCATCAGGCTTCATCACTTGAAAAAAATCAAAACATTTTCTGTTGCCTGGATGTCTATGTCCATGTATGTGTGTGTGTGTGTGTGTGTGTGTGTGTGTGTGTGTGCATGAGGACGATGTCTTTGGCATGATTGTGTCATAGCAACAATAATACAGATCCCTCTCATTCCGACAACTGGGCTGGGTTGTTTTATCTCTGCTAAACATTGTTAGAAAGCTTGTGTGTGGACCTGATAGCCCCTCTCCTGCTGATCTGTGGAAAATCTTCCCATGTGGATTAGAAAAACCTAGTTTGCATGATGCAGTGTCCATCTACAATGGAAATCATATGTAAAGTAAGGATATGAATTCCGACCACATTGTGCCTACTCTCCCATCCTGTTTATACATGAAACCATTGAAAATATCATGGTTCACTTAGGGTCATTTTTTAATCATAAGAAGATGAAATGAAAGACTCATTTTGATTTCAAATGTCTCCATCTTTGCATCACATAACACATAATCATACAGTAAAGTCCAATAATTGTTTTGCCCTTATATTAATTATGTAGGAATTTTGTTTTTATCTATTTAAACTTCTCAAGTCCAGTCACAGAGTTAATAAAATCATGTTTTTGACCACAGAGCACCTAAGGCTAAATTGCGCAATCATCACCAGTCATTTGAATTTTTTGGATGTGGTCATGGAGAAAGTTTAACCACAGGGTGTAGCCCTGTGTTTGTGAGCCTCTGTATGCCCTTTGACTACCTGACAGGTAGGACACAGCAGGACAGCAGGCCTTTACTATCAGAGAAACCACTCTTTGAACCAATGTTGTTTAGATTTCTTCTAAGGAGTTCTCAAATGCACCACTGATTCAGTGTTATTTCCTTTATATTGTTTTTTGTTTTGGTCTCTGTCATCTTAATGTTACCTGTAAAACACTCTTTTTGAAAAGGGCTACACATTTTTCTCCACTTTTCTATTATGTAAGGAGCATACGGTCTGCAAAATGAATCCATGCACTTTAGATCTGTTATGTTTCTGTACTGTATTGTACTGTAATGTTTCCTCAGCTTCTGTACTCTGATCCAAAAGAAGCATTATTTAATTTTAACGGGCACAGCAAAAAATTTTGGGCACTTTTTAACTTGAACATCAGAATCAACATTTAAATTTGGATATAAAAAAAATCTAAGAAAATTTTAATAAATCATGGCAAAAGTAAAGGAAAAGATACGTCATCACTTCCTGTATCCAAATTCTGTTTGAAGACAACATATTATTAAATAGCTGAACCTCTGAACACTAAAAGTGTCTCTGTTTTTGCAGCTCACTTGCAAACACGTCACTGAGCGCTGGCAGCTCATGACAGAGGCTAGCAATGCAAATCAGCACAGATCAGGCACATATTGTACTCATCTCTCACATTCCCTATGGGGTGTTGCATACCCATACAAAACAAACATGTACCACAATCTTGATGCAGCTGATTTGCCTGTCTTGCTGCCTAGCAGGCTTCACTCCAGAAATGTTTTTTTCAATGTGCCAGGAAAAAAACTGTAATTAAACAAACCTGACATGATATAAAGAACTGGTTGACAAAATGACAGAAATCTATGGGAGATCATTCTCATCAAAGAGAGATAATTGAGCTTAACACCATATTTAGAAGATGAACAAAGACATTTCACACAATTATGTTTTAAGCAACATCGCTTGTCATCAGACTTTCAAGAGTGCTCTTGCTCCAAAAATTAATATACTGGTGCATTAAGAGATGTGGACATTGGAGCCATGCAGTGTGGAAGCTATTCATTTGATAATTTTATGTTCTGCTCACTTTTGACTTGGCACTTACCCTGTTCGTGGTTTGCATGTTCGTGTATAAAACTGTACTTCCCACAACTCATGGTAAGTCAAAACATTAAGGTATGTCAAGCTATTATATGAATATTGACTTGTAAAAACAAAACTAAGAAAAAAATCTAAATTTTGACATATTAAGTAAAGTTATGAGATACTAAGAAACTGGGATGACTGATTTATCTAAATTTTTACTTATCATATCAAAACATATTTATATCTTTATAACTATAAACAATATATTAATATATATCTAAACTATGACATACAATGCCAAATTGTGAAACTGTAAGTAAAACCTTACTCAACCAACATAATGAATAACTTTGAATCAAAACTGTGACGCAAAATCAATTTTTTATTCGGCTATTTCTTAATTTGAAAACGTATGACTTTCTGGACGCTAATTCATTTTTAATCGTGCTTAACTTTTCATGTATTTCTGCCTGTCTTGGAACAAATTGTTTCGCACAGTAATCACAGCAGTCTGGTCGAAAAATAAGTAAGAAGCTTAACATTTTGAAAGAAGCTTGTTGCTCTGCTACGCATGCGCAGTTCACAAGTATGTGCGAAGAACAGGAAGTGAACAGTTTGTGACTCCGACGTAGATGCTGCTGTCTACTCCCTTTCTTTTTGTGATTGTGAATGATACTGGCTGCGCTCGACTCTTTTGAGTGATTGAGACGCAAGCAGTGAGCCAGCTAGTGTAAAAGCCGTACTTTTTGGTTTACTAACTGTATTTCCGAGACGCCTTTGCCGTAAAATCGGGAGCTTGGGTGCGAGGCAAGGGCGTGTTTCAATCTCAAGTGTTGGAGAGACAGACTGCCTCCTCCTCACTGGATGCTAGCTCGGTAGCCTTTGCATGTCGTTGCACGCCTAGGTAAAGTTGTGTTTTAGTCTTCAGCTCTTTTTATTTATTCGGAGGTCAGGTTAGAAGAAGATGGGATGTACTCTGAGCACGGACGACAAGGCGGCGCAGGAGCGGAGCAAGATGATCGACAGAAATCTGCGGGACGACGGAGAAAAGGCTGCCCGGGAGGTCAAGCTGCTGCTGCTCGGTGAGAGAAGATGGATGGAAGTAGGGACGGGGTGTCGGTCTATTTGCTGGAGAAAGACCATCCCAGTGCCTAACGTTGCTGTCTATTGCAATCTTGTACCCAACATTACATATAGAGAACAGTGTTTGTACATTAATTGAAGAGAAAGTTTCATCTTGCCTTTGAAACAAACAAGTGTTTAACTTGTTAGAGACCAACACGTTTAAGACATTTTTAGGCGTTCTATGAATGGCACAATGGTTGTTCACTTAGCCAAAAAGTTGGATCACCTGGAGTTCTCTCTTTTCGCCTTCAGTGAATCTAAAACAGCTCAGTCATCTAAATAGTCATTAGTTAGTTGCATGATAGGATTTTGCTCCCTCAGTAACCAAATGCTTGCAGCCAGCCAAGTCTGTAAGATAATTCCGCTAAGCAATTAGCTGCTTAGCTAACGCTAGGTTAGCGTGCCAGCGCTAGCTCGGATTAGTTGGCTCACAGAAGGCTTAACCTTAAATATTATCCGAGATTTTATTGTTCAACAAGTTTGCCTCTTCGGAAATGTCTACAGTTTTGCCTTTGGTAGTTGAGACCGACTTTTTTACAATTTAAATTACCGCAGATCGATAACGTTTTTTTTCTGTTTATCAATCATTTCATCACATAAATAAAACATTAGCCAACGCACTTTAGGCCGGATGCCTTCACAACTACTAAATGCCTACCCGACAAACTGGATGAAACTAAACTTAGCTTTTTTTCCCCCTTTTTGTTGTTTTAATGGATCGTAAATAAACATCCATATGACGCAAGATTTTGCGTCCGTGAGAATCAAACTAAATCAATGAAGTCGTGGGTGTAGAGCTAATGCGAGTCTTTGCTGCTCAACAAGTACGAATGTGATTCTGTGAACCTCAGACATGAAAGGGAGGCTAGAAAAATTAAGTGTTCACTTTTTTGTAAGAAGTAGTATTTACTCTTACTATTACTGATATCGTGTGTATGACTGCTTGTGATTTGATTCTCTGTTTTATTCAAATCGAGGTTAGCTAACAGGGTGTCTGAGTGAAAACCATTAATGTGATCATTTGAATATGGTTGCCAAGCAGGCGGAGGCTCGCACTCACATTTCAAGCAGCCCAAACAAACAAGTATGTCCAAAAATTGCATCACTGAACTTTCATGCATAGAACAACGTAACAATAACAAATCTCTCCAGATGCTATTGGTATTCACCCAATATTAGTGTAACATCTACAGGTTGTTTGAAATTTATTTATAATTTTAAGAAAAGCTGCCACACCTTCTCTCTCTTCTCTCTCGCTATTACTCATAGCTACTGGCCACTGCTGACTGTTTCAGTCAGGAAAAAAGGGCAAAAGGTTGCATAGCAACTTAGGCAGCTTGGCTGTCTCTAATAAGCATGTGTGGCAACTATGCTACAGAGACAGCTAGTCTATGCTAACTGGATTCCTGCCTGGGCCATGCAGTCTGCAAACTGTCATAAAAATGCAACAGTAAAATCATGTACAGATAGATCTGTGTGTTGATATAGGTTTCACAGGTGTGCCTTCAGACGTGTGAGACATTGTGCATTGCTGGGCTTCAGTCAGTTCTTGCATGTTTGTGCGTCATTAGAGATGGATCTTATTTGAATTTTCATGGGATCTTGTTTCCTATCACGATTTCCACAAGCACCTGCTTGAGATGTCTACGATTGGTTTGTAGATTTGTTGTGTGATGGAGGAAAACCACATATTTTTAAAAACATGAATATATACCACTTTGACATTCAGTCAATTTGATAATGAGATGTCTTTTACACTGTATGTGTTTCTCAGCAAAACATGGAGATATGCAGGTTTACTTTACATGCTCATTGCAGTTCGCTGCTCTGTAAGGCATCCCGCCGAGGGTGTTTGCATTAATGCAGTAATCTGCAAATGACATGCTCTTGAGACAAGTGTTTTGAGTGGGTGTACTGCCTCAGTTATATCCTGCTTGTGCTCTCAACTAATGCAAATTATAACGATTGATCTT
>JAPZDY010000023.1:10799190-10820085 GCA_029783645.1 Ctenochaetus hawaiiensis
CACAGTTTTTAAAATGTGCTTGTTTTACCTTATTATCCTCATTTTAAATTTTTATATCACAGAGGGAGCCTTGCCTTTTTTTTTTCTTTTTTTTCGTTCATGACTGAACATTTTTTGTCTTTTGTTTGTAGGTGTTTGTGCCTTGCATGCCTTAGTTGCAGTGTTTTCTTTTTGTTAGGTTAGATTTTAGGTTTATGTAGATGTTACCCCCAAAACCTGGAGTTCATATTATCGATTTTCTTTCTGATTATTTCAATGTCTCATTGTTTTTTGCCTCCTTGGACAAACCAAGCAAGACCAAGACACTCTGTAGACCAATTCACTCTGATTCTGACAAACTGTGAGAGGTGTGTGTAAACCTTTTCAAATGTGTGGTTTGCATGTGTGCTGTGAGTGGGAGCATTTGTTTTGATTGAGGCCAGAGGCCAGTGTGAGTGACTGTGTGTATGTGTCTGTGTGAATGTGTGCACAATATAAAACAAAGGGACTTTATTCCTCTACTTGTCATCCTCTTTCAAAGTTTTATTTTTCTAAATGACCAAAAAAGAAGCTAATCTCTCTGATAAATGAGTGCACGTTGTCGGTGCGCCGCCACAAACTGTAACATTCCTGATTAAATAATGAAGCAGGAGAAGCTTTGACAAGAGGATGCCAACGGCGGCCTTGTAGCAGACTGTAGGACCACGAGTAGATCTGTGTTCAGTGCATAGACAGATGGACAGGTGGTTGAAGTGCATTAGAAGTAGAAGTGCACTGTTAATGATGATGATCTGTGATGGTTTCAAGTTACATATCCCCCTGACACCTCAACCCTCTGTTTCCATTGGATGGGCACATTAGTGGACTAATCTCCATGATTTTGCTAATAAAAGAGCTGCTGTGGTAAAACCATGGCAACTTATGCAATACACACTTGTGTCTGGCTTCTGTCTTTTTTGAATCTTTCTTTGTTCTGCAAGCTAAACGTTGGACAGAGTGTCATGTAATGCTCACATCAACTAATTGACTTGACAGCAACTATTTTATGTTCTCTGGTTTAATTTCCTTAATATATATCAGTTTTTATTAACTCCTGTTTAATGTTCTGTTTAATTGTATATTTAATTTAAGGTAAACACAAGAAACTTGTGCTACAAGTTAATATATGTCAGTTTTTATTAACTCTTGTTCTGTTTAATGTTCTGTTTAATTGTATATTTAATATATTAACATTTTAAACTTTTGCTTTCTCAGAACAAGATTATTTATATGCTAACTTGGCTCTGGACATTCAACTTTTTACCTAAGTTATTTGATGGACAAAAATATGAATAAAAAAATAAATACTTATAGTTTCAGCTCTAAAAGTAAGTTGTTTTCAAAAATCATCATTTGACTGTTAGATTTTGATAAAGATAGTAATATGTTACTCAATATTAAATGTTACACAAGACCTTTCATATATTCATTGTTTGCGACAAATAAATTGACAGCAATTGGTTTAAGCAGCAGTTTCATTAACAAATTATCAACAAGTTGTCAAGGGAAATTTTAGGGACAGGTGAAGACTCATAAAGTTCCCTTTGGACATGATCAAAGGCATATAAAAATACCCTGCTTTGACTAATAATATGTGTGATATACATCCCTTTGTTGAAAAAAAGCCTCACTATGTTCATTGTGTAAAGAAAAATACTCCTTTCTGGAGCCCAGAATATATAAAAAACCAGTCTGTTTTTTTCAAATGATTTAACTGCTGGAAACAAGATGTCTCCTCCACTAAAAAGTGCGTTTGTAAGTGTTTTTGCTCTGTTAGCTTCGAATTTCCAGATCACATTTTTCTAAGTAGTATTTTGGAGCACAACTGCAGCTGTTATGTAACAAAATGACGTCAGAAACTGATATTTAAGGTGAGATCAGAGAAACTCTCCTTCCTCAGCAGCTGAATATTAAAACTCTGCACATTAATTCTGCATATGAAAGCTCAACAGGACTTTTAAATGAAGCTGGACCCAGAAATTACTTAAAAGCCAGTTTACATGGAGATTCAATCAGATCTGCCAGCATGTTTCAGTATGAAATAGTTCCATCTAGTGGTCAAATGGATTAACTGCATGTAATGACCAAGACTGATTGCTGTCTGATGGTCACAAAGATGACAACTGAGGAAAATCTAATTACCAGTTTTAATGAAATTAACATAGATTGTTCCTGATAAAGATGCATTGGTCTGCCATAGAAAATCTCCATTGTAAATGCCCCAAGATTAGTACAAATATTAATCCTGAACAGAGAGAGTGATTTTCTACCAAGCTGTGGTGATTTAAAGAAAGAATTGTGGCACAGAATCCTACCAGTCTTCATGAGCCGATCAACCACTAAAGGAGTTAGCTTAGAGACAGTGAAAGGGCTTATCACAACAACTGTGAAACCCCAGTCTTTTTCTTCAATTATATTTATATATTTTCTAAACACCAGGATGATGGCAACTAACATCTTACAATTGGGTCACAGCAGTGCCAGAGCTGACTCCTGTCTTGCAGTCTTAGCTAAGCCATCACTGCTCAAGCACAATGATTAGGCATGAGGCTGAGAGGACACTATTTTTGGGAGGTATTGTGTGATTTAAAAGCTAACTGCAGAGCCATTTAGCTAATCCTCAAAGCGTTCCTAGGGAGATCAAACAGTGCGGATATGAAGCCTCTTCAAATTGAAGGTGCAGTTAAGGAGCGAGGAAAAGAAGAGGATGATGACGCTAATGATCTAGGAGCACATCACTGCAGACTGCAGCTGGTCAAGGAGTCAAAGCACAAGGAGTCCAAGCAAACCATGTATCTTGTCTGAAAAAAAGAGTGAAGTTAATCAGTGAACTTTAGTGGTGAAGGCAGCTGATTTTTTTTAGTCAGACATTAGTAAGGAAGCCTTGGTGGTTTGGTTTTGAGTCAGTCTGGACTTTTTACAGGTAAATTCTGCCATCACAAGTTTTACTACATAATTAAATTTCATTGTGAGCTTGGAGAAAAAGCTAACATGATTTAGTTGCCAATTCCCTGAAGCCATTCTGTCTAATTAACTTATTCTCTATCTGTGTTGAGCTTGTGCATTTTGTGTGTGTGCGCTTGTACTTGAGGGCAGAGTGAGGACATATTTGAAAAGTTTGGATGCAGTGTGTCAATGAAGGTCTTCACAAGTAAAGATTTATATGTACAGCACACTGGATTTCTTACTAGTGCCACAGCAGTGTCTATTTAATTTTAAAGTTTGAAATGTTTTCGAAATTAGTAACTGTCATGGCTGATATGAGATGATATTTCATGTCTGTCTGCAACCTGATTTGTCTTTTTAAGCCCTCGCACATCATTGAATGAAAAAAGGATGATAAAGGCAGGAGGAGTCTTACCTTTAAGTTAACTCAACCCTTTAACTGTCTGTGTGAAGGTGACCCCACTCCCCTCTGTCTCTGCCGAGCAATAAAAACAACTTAGTGTGCATTTCTTCCCTAACAGCAAATTCACAGAGCAGAAGCAGCAAGCTAAATCCATATAATCTCAATTGAAAATTCCCCCTCTGAGTGCACAGACTGCTTCGTGTTATTGTATTTTTGCCTTCTGTTGTTGGCAGTCTGCTTTGATGCTCATTACTCTCTGTCTATAACGGTGATATAAAGTAATATTCATTTCTTTCATCTCCCTCACCCACCCAACATGCACAAACACAGTAACAAATATATTTACAGACAGTGCTAGGAAGCCTCTGTGGATGCACAATCAAACCTAATTTTTGGTGGCACAAATAAAAAAGATCAAATAAAGTGTGAACTGACTGTTAAGCTATTTTTCTACATCATACACCACAATAATACCCAGGCCATCGAACTTCATTACAATGCTGTTAGGAGCTCATGTAAGCACACCTTCTCCCAACGCTGTTTCCACGTGTGAATGACCACAGAAACCGTGAGAGCTTCTGCTGTACTGTAACCCATCAAGAGAAAATCTCAGAGATGTGATGAGTTGCTTGAAGTGACTCCAAATTTAGATGATCCAGCTCAAAGCTTCTACAGCTGTCGTCTCTTCTTTCTGTTCTTCTATCACATTTCTATTCACAAAAGAAGGTCCAAAATAGTGTAATTCTCTGATCCAGATATAGATTAGATGAGCACGAGACAAAAATGCGGTGTCCTGTTAAAGACAAAAATACTACTTACGTTACAAAGGAGATACAAAAGTGCCAGATTTTTTTTAAGCAGCAGCATCTGATCTCACAATTTAGTGTACTGCTAATTATTAATGAGCTGGTGTTGGAGTGAAAACCTACAGACTGTGTCCCTCAGGCCAGGCCACGGGCCACTTGAAGCTGCAGTTCTAACATCCACCAGCAGGGGCACATACAAAGAAACACTAGGTCATTCCTACTGTGCCCATAAATTCTCCTAATCCTACCAGTTTTCTGGATTATACTGGCCCTCTTTCTATACCGGTGATGGTTAGTCTATAAAAATCATCTGGTCTTCATCATCACGTGCCTAAGATTTTTCTGCTGTGACTACAGTACAGAGCTACAATGACCTAAATGCCAAGACACTGAAGTAAGTAAAGTGACAAACAAAGTGAACCCACTGCTCCTCATGGATTATTTACTGGTTGCAAATGCACAGGGGGTTGTGTATAGTGATGTTATTTTGCAGGGAGGTTACTCACATTACAAAGGCACATGCATGTCCTTAAAACAAGCACACACTCACACACACAGAGGCCCAGCTCAGCGTGGCAATAAGAGAGACTGTCATCCTCAGTAGATTTGGAGGAGAAGCCCTTGACATATGTGTTAAATATTGAATGCAATGTTACTTCACCCACTTCGAAGAGCCATGCAGCCATGAAAAAGTAATGGCAACAAACAGATTTGTCATTTTTTGTTGGACATGGATTTTATGTCATCGTACCAGTTATATAACACTGACCAACTTAAACTGGGTGAATTTAAAACCAGAAGTGAGCATTTTAACTGTTAAAAAGTAAGTCAGTTAACCATATGTTCACCAGCCAACTGCTCACTCACCTGTAAAATGTTAAGAGTAAGATGTCAAACTGAGGCATTCCCCTCTTACAATTATAAAAGACCAGTCATGCGTTACCAAAGAGGAGTAGACATGAGTTAACCGTTAGATTTTCAGGAGCTTGTCGTGCATGTAAGCAGTGATACTTCAACTGTAAACAGGACTGATAGTGCTGCATGTGCTACTGCATACAATGTAGTAAACAGACCCAGGAAAGTTAGAGTACATACAGAGCTGGATTAACCCACCAGAGTTCCCTTGGGCAAAAAAATGGATTGTGGGCCCCATTAATCCCCACTCCCTCCACTCTTTGAGCATCCCAGTATCCCTCTGTGTTCAGTTCCATATCCTGAATTCAGAGTCAGTGTTAAGTGACAGTGCAAGAGGTAGCATGCCCTACTGTACATGAAGGAAGTCAAAAAAAATGGGTGAGGAGTTTGGATGGTAGATGGTAAGCATACCATAGCTGCATGCGCAGATATTATAGAAACTAAGAACTAAAAACTGGCATTCGACATAAACCTGTGGTTTTGCAGAGTTATCAAGTACAGTATAGAAATTGGGGTTCACTGTGAATTATATGTGTATTGTGCATGCAATACGCATTCATTATTTAGAAGAATGTGTCATATGTAAGCACAATAACAACTGAAAAAAAAATAAAGGCTTTAAAGCTAGATTTTTTTTAATTGGGGGTCTCTCAATGAGATGGGTCTTGCAGTATTCACAAACAAGCTTGCAATTAATTTTCTGTAATTACCACAAACTAACTGCCTCATGGTGAATGTGAAGCCTTCAGGCTCCCTCAGGGCCTGGGGCCCCAGGGCAATTGTTCATTTAGTCCAACTTTGGATACATAAAAAACTCCACTGTATGTTGCATATTATCAGAAAAATACTTCTCTGATAGAGACATTGCTCTTTGTAATATTTTATGTGTTGTGCATGCAAAGACTCTGTAAGCAGAAAATAGTCAGCCTTAAATTTGTTATATTGCCAAAACATGGTTGCCAGTAGGGCAAAATCATATATGCTGAGGTTTGTATGTAGTGAAAACTATATTCCTCCTACATGTCATCGCCTGTGAGTGATCACAGTGAGCCTGAGGAAGCGCCCCTGGCAGTGTAGTGGGAGTGAAGCGCCTCCTGTGTTATTTCTCCTCCTCTCCATCCTTTTACGCCGAACCAGAACCATTCTTCGCTCCCCTCCTTCAGGCTTCACATCCGGGTCATCCGCCAGTATCTGTCTCTTGCGTCTGTGTGTCTGACAGAGCAATAATTATTTCATCCACCACCGTGCTGTACTGCAGCCCTCTGCCCGACTGCGCGGCTCGCCGAGCGGACACTGCGCGTGGCGTGGACCGGTAATGATGGAGCCACGGGCGCTGTGAAGCTGCAGCCGGTCGCACAAAGGCAGGGATGAGACGGTAGGAGGCTTTTCTGTGGGCCAGCCCGCGGTGATTAACTCGCCCTAACGATGTCTAAGAGCCTCAAGAAGAAAAACCACTGGACCAACAAAGTCCACGAAGCAGTGATAACCCGAGGAAAAGAAGGGGAGCTGGGGTTCGAGCTGAAGGGGGGCGCGGAGAACGGCCAGTTCCCCTACTTCGGCGAGGTGAAGCAGGGGAAGGGACTGATCCAGAGCGGCAAGCTGGCCCAGGATGAGCTGCTGCTTGAGGTCAACAACATGCCAGTGGCCGGGCTCACCACCCGGGACGTGCTGGCCGTGATTAAACACTGCAAAGACCCGGTCCGCCTCAAATGTGTCAAGCAAGGTGAGACATGACGAACATGGAAGGGACCAGAAGCGCACCGCCGCGCGGGTTTTAAGTGGAGTATGAGAAAAGTGTGTTTGTGTGTGTGATATGTGCTGTGTTTTTGTGTTTAGCTGGTTGTACTAAGATGTCATTTGTGCAGTCATCTGTCAGTCTGCACTAAAGGGAAAAGCCGCGTCTTTAGGTGGACAAAAACACGAACCCGTGCACAGGCCTGTTTGTGGATGAAATGTAATTACGAGCCGTAATGACGGGTCCCCTCCACCGGGATCAGTAACTGTAACGATTAAAGCGCAGCGAGCAGCAGTCGCCGTTTGTTTATCACCGTGTCGCTGGTTCGATGCCACAGCCCGGAGGGGGTGTGTCCGTTTAGGCGTCACGCCACAGCCTGCGGTTTTCTCCTTATTTTGGTCGGAGACGGGGCTCGTTTCACCAAACGGGCCTGCGCCGTGGATGAAGTGTTTTTCTCTCAGCCATGCAGTGCAGTGTGAACGGCAGACAGACAGACAGACTTCACACATACACACATACAAAAACACACCGACTCTGCTGGCTGCAACTCCAGACTATTACAGTTCTTACACTGTAATTACGCACTGATGAAAAATTAAACCTGTGTAGCCTAATTACTGTTAGGCCTACTGTCAATATGATCAGCCCTGTAGTCAACATGGTTTGCTTTGACTCTCATCTTCCTAATTTCACACACACATATATTTTTGTTTATGAAGTGTTCCTGAGTTTATAAGTATAAAATGGACTAGATGTGCACGTCTCTTGCAGTTATGTTCTGAGGAGCCTCTGAGTGTTTTGTTATTGTCAGCCAGAGCAGTGTTTTTATGTAATTATTGTGGCCTCTGAAGCTGGAGGCATGTAGTGTTTCTGAGTATAGCAGTGGATTTATGGCAACAGTGTTGACTGAGTGACCTGCTTCTGTCAGCCAGTGTAAAAGCAGACATGGTGTCTATAGGACTAGAACATTGGATTGAGAGAACAGCGAAGGAGATAGTTATCATCACACCCTCTGAGGCTCAGTATAAGTCCTAATAAATGGCTAAAAGAGCTGCGTTCTCAGCCATGAAATGAGCATTACAGAGGCGAGTTTCTGGGACATGAGTCAAGTAAAAATCAAATCAGTTTTTATTTTTGGACATTGCCAAGTTTGCTCACAGAGGATTTGTCTTCACACTCTTCGCCTGACTGCTTGCTTTCAATCTCGGTGTTTCCAAGGGTTGCATCAGTGTGATTGATTATTGAGTTATAGTTGCTGACAGAGTAAGAGTGTGGTCTTGTGATGTGTGAGGGGTTAAATGCTGATGTGCATATATCTCTCACAGGTCTATTCTCTCCACCACCCCCCCACATTTATCCATTTAAACATGAGTCTGTGTGTTTATTGAACTACGCCACCTCACACTGTTCTCCAGCTGAATGTCTTTGCTCAGAACGTCCTCGAGCTTTCTGCTGTTTGTGCACAGCTTGTTGTTCCC
This sequence comes from Ctenochaetus hawaiiensis, assembly GCA_029783645.1. Classification (NCBI taxonomy): domain Eukaryota; kingdom Metazoa; phylum Chordata; class Actinopteri; order Acanthuriformes; family Acanthuridae; genus Ctenochaetus; species Ctenochaetus hawaiiensis. Next base: position 10,807,492 of record JAPZDY010000023.1, read on the forward strand.
CCTGTTCACTGTATAGTTTTTGTTCTCATCCCCTTCATCCCTCTCTCTCTCTCTCTCTCTCTTGCTGTCATATTACTATTTGACTTCCATCCAGTGGAGAGTGGAGTGTATTCATGGCAGTGCGCTTGCAGACAGTTGCTGACACACTCGCGGCCCGCTGAGGAATCATCTAGAAGCAGTCCAGTCACTGGGCTCAGAGGCCACACACACAACCAAATCAGAGATGGATGTCCTGTCTGGGTACAGAATCATGTCTGACTGCCCATGCGAACAAGCAGACACACTTACACATTTTAGCAAAGTATTTTCAGTCAGGTAGAAACCCCCTCCTCTGTCCCTGAGGCAGTACAGCAGTGGCAGCAAGGCCTGATGGACTTTCAGAGTGAGCTCACACCCCGTCTGGCCTGACCTCGTCTCATACACTGTTTTTATATGTACACAACACACACATCCAATACACAGGACAGGAGACTGCTATGTATGTGTGGGGATATTATGCACCTTTTACTGAGAGACAGACCTGTTTTACTTGTGATGCTGCTGCATTCTCACCCCATTTTAGGGTCAGTTTTTGGATTGAACCATGAACATAGATATCATTTTCTCAAGTCCTGTGCTGGCAAGTTATTTGCAAGTCACAACATGCAGGGGTGAGTTGTGCGAATCAAGTTGTCTTCAAATAGTGTCACTAGATATTGTTAGACGTATAAATTGTTACAAATAATTTATTAATCAGTCAAACATGGCACACTGATTTGTTTTGCAGAGAAAGAAATGTGATTGTAGAAATGACAAGAAGGAAACATGTTTACAGCCTGTATCTCAAGAGGGCTGTTTTTATTCTAACGCTCTGTATTTGGTGTGTCTGTTTGTCTGTGTGTTTGTGTGTGTGTTTGTGTCCACTAATGGCAGAAACGCAGTGTAATAAAAGCAAACTGTACTGGCAAATCCTAAACAAAACAGATCTTTTTCTGGCTGTATAGAAGTAATACTCTTAAGTCTTTACAGTCAGCATTTTGAATATTTTCTGGAGCTGTTGAAGGCTTTGCTTCACAGCAGACACTTTTAAATGTCACAGTTGAACAAAAACAGTTGTAAATAATAATATTAGCAGTGGCTGAATTCCATTTAGCTCCTTCAGTTTCAGGATCTGGGTATTGTGCATACTGGTTCACTGTCACTATGACCGAGGTCCTATTTACATAAAAAACAGTTTAGCTAAAAATAAAAAGGTGATTCCTTTTAAAAAGTTTCCTTGTTCATGAACACAGTGTGAAAGCAATATTTGTGTACAGCGATATACAAAACAAATGAAAATGCTGCAGTATGCATGCCAGGCCAGAGGGTGGCAATGTAATTTTGCACATCAACTGCATATAACAACACGCACCTACGTACAAAAGCTTTCTCAGCTCAGTGATTATAAACAAACACAATGATGATGGCAAATGCTGGAAAACAGATTAATTTTGCTGGAGGAGAATCAATAAACTCGACACAGTCTAAAAGCAACAAAGACTGATGGTCGATCATTGGAGTTGTTGTATTCACACAGGCTTTTTGGGCTGAAAACACGGTAACCATGCGCAGAGTGAGACTGTGTTGTCACGGTTTTCACAAGAATCGCTTACAACCAGTGTAGAGTGAGAGCAGGGTTTTCAAAAACTTGCTCTCTGGAAGCTGGTTTCATCAGTTTCAGGCTATCAATGTGTGAAGTAAAGGTAAAACTGCAACAAAAGTTTAACATTTGAAGCAAAAAGCATTTTAGTGTAAATGGTCCCTTACTTGAATACAACAGAGCGAATGGTAGAAGTAACGTGTGCTTTTCCTGCAGTGACAAGCTGCTGTGAATAAGTCCACCACCGCAATCAGTGTAATTAGCAGCTTCCCTTATATACACATTTTTCTCTATTGAAAGAATTGTTTTTGAAGTTGAATGATAAGAATACTTCTAAATACCTTTTTGATTAAAAAAACATGTAGCTATAGATTTATTTAATGCATTTGCAAGTGAGTTATTGGCTGTGTCCATCTGTGTGCAATTATCTGATAAACATCTCTCGCCCGTGCTCATCTCCCCATCAGCACCGAGCAGGAGTGACGTGCAACCGGCTGCTCAGCTCAGTGAGGCAGATTTATAAAAGTGCCATGAAGATCATAACCGCCAAGAGGTGTTAGAACACCATGGAGAGGAGGGAAGTGTGAATGAGTGTGTCTGTGTGTGTGAGTGTCAGGGTAAGTGAGAAAGAGAGGTGGAGTTTTTAAGAGAAGAGTATGGTGAAGGTGTGAGAAGACACACTTTGGATAACAGAAAATTCCACCTTGTGTTTTCTTTATTGATTTTCCCTGGCAGAGTCTTAATTTTTTGAGTCAAAATCTTGGTTAATTAATTCTGAGGCTTGTTTTATGATGCTTGTTTGTTCTGCAATTGTCATAATGAGTTAAGGACAATAGACAAAGTATTACAATTATGGCATTTTTTTCCCCCATAATTAAGCAAAATAGCTACACTTTAGTTAGCCAGACGTTGTTGGAGGCAATTTTCAGAGTTTATTTATTTATTTTGTTTAGTCAGTTCAAATTTCCTGCTTCTTATCAGTGTCTCCTGTTTTATTCTTTTTTTTTTCAGCTCTTTTTTTAGTTGCCTTTAAATGGCATTAATCCTTTGTCATAAAAAATACAGTGATATAAATAATATTAATGTCAGCTATTTTTGGCCCAGTATTTTCTTTTATTCAGAATATATATAGGACATTTTTCCAGGCTGTGTGCACAACAATCGGTGCTTTAATTTTCAAAAGAATAAACAGAATATCAAAAATGCCACTCTTCCCTACCTGAAGGTGCTTAGCTGTGGATTAAGAGATGTACACTTAAACCCAGAAATGTGTCACTGCTTGATGATATTGCTTTTTTGAAATGTAATTTTCTTCTTTCCAAATGGCATTTTGCCTCTTGGAGGAGGACGACCCCAGGACATTTCATCCACTCAGGTTTATGAGAACATTATGCTGTGAAAAACAACATGAATTCAAAATGTTAAGATGCCCTTTCACATCTATGTGGAGCACAGCCAGCCTATGTCACATTGTGCAGAAGCTCTTGGCCACAGCCTATTTAGGGCAGGCTTGGCCAGGGAGGTCTCTGTGTACTAATGAAACTGTAAACAGGGGAAAAAATAAAAAAAAACACTTTATTGGAATAACAACGTGATCTCTAAGACTTGTAAGTTACAGTTAATTATCTGCATTATGAAGTTGACTGTTCATTGAGTGTTTAGTTTGTCATTGAAACATAGCACATCTGTGCCATAATATATGTTAGGGTTAGGGCTAGATTTAACACTCAAAATTCTTTTTTTTTAACAACTTGTCCTTGATTTGAGACAAATGTAACCAAAAACACTCTCAACATAGGCTAGCAGATTTCAATCTCTGTAGCCAAAATAGGCTATAGAGTAATGTCGGTGCCATGAAAACAGTAAGATTTGAACACTGCTGACTTTTTTCCAACAGACTCTTGAAAACCCTTAAATATGCACCTTGTGACCACATATGTGATAAAATACTAAAGGACAGAGGGTAAAGCTGCACACCATCTAACATTCGCCTTGAAATGTTTTTTAACCTTGCAATCGAAAAACAGACTTATACAAGCAACAAAGTGGTTAGAGTTATGCTTTAATGTTCTAATTTTTTAAGATTATAAGCTTAACCTTTATGTAGAAAAAGATTTGAGGAGGAGGAGGAATAACCGATAAGTTTGGCAAATGACACACTAGTGCAAGTTGTGGTGGGAGTTGCTGGAGTGTAAGCTTCTCCAAACCAAAGTGCAGAACAGAGCTGCATGTACTCTGATATAATGCCTTAGCTCCCGTTTTTACAGTGCAACATATAACACCCTAAAATAATGCAGTTATTTTAGGCCATTTGCCTTTGTGGATATGTTCAACTCTACTTAGAAATTTAGTTAGCCAGGCATGCAATGCTTGCAAGTTATGTTAGATTGGATAAACACAGTTTAATCTGTTTTACTTTTCTCTTTATTTTTCAGTGTTTGGAAGGTCTAAAAAGAGACACCATGTACAGAGCTTCAAAATGTGTTAAATATATAACTTATGTGTTGAAATATATAGCTTGAAAGGCCTAGTTACGGTTTTTAAGCTAGGATTGGATAATCACTGTTCAGGGGAGGAGTTTAGCTGATATTCAAATCTGAAATTCACTGCCAATGCAGAGCAGTTTAAATGCCTATATAATACAAAATAAAGCTGTGGCCATGTCGCAGCTCAACGTGATATGTGTACAAGTGGTGTTTTAATATATTTAGAAGCCAGAATTGACCTTCTAGGATTTTTAGAAGTTGTTAAATCTTCTGACTTGACTGTCCAAGTCCTGCCAGTCCTGTTAATGTGGGCACAGTATGGAGGGACAGATGGAGCAGAGAGAAAGAGGGCGACCTTCTTCTCCTCTCATGTCGCTTTGTTGATGAGAAGCTTGAAGAATCAGTGCATAACATCCTGTCTGCTCTGTTGGTATTAATAACTCACCAAGAGATGAGTTCTGTCAGAGACGGAGGATGATTTTATTGAGGCTAGAAGCTGCTGGAGCTCGGCTCAGAGGATCAAACTCAAGCTCAGCCAGCCAATGACCAAATATCTCACTGGTCCAGTTAAGTGATTTAGGTCAATGTAATTCTCCCCACCGTGGACACACTGCATGGGGCAACGTGGGACTAGGCTGCTGCATGTGTTTGTGAAAAGTAGATAAAAGTGGTGTTTGTGTAAATAAGACTTGATTGGAGGTTTTGTTATCCCTAAGTCATAGCAGGATCAGAACTTTTACCAGCCATGATAATGATGTGAAGCATCTGTTAGATTTACTTAATTAACAATAGAGGTGTGTGATCGGTTCTGATGCCCTGTGATCACAAGGTGACTAAACTGCAGATTTGAAGAGTTTTCCAGTGCAACAAAGAGACCTTTTGGGGATGGATTACCATGGCAATGTAAATCTGCGTATATGATTCAGTGTGTGCAAAAACAGGCCATATATCACAAGTAGGATGTTGCCATTAACAGCAGTTTTTTTGGCTGAGATTAAGCACCATATTCTTATGATTATTCATGATGGTTCTGCGTGTGTGTGACAGAAAGAGAGAGTGTGTGTGTGTGTGTGTGTGTGGATGTGTATTACATTATGAGGACTCGCCTTTCTGTTGGTAAACTCCTCCTGTCCTACTAAGTTAGGGGTTAAGTAGTGGTTATGGTTATGGTTATTCTACAGGTAATAAATGTAAGCATATGATAAATCTATGCCCCCCAAAGTGATGGAAACAGGGCTGTTTCTGTGTGTGTGCATAAGCCTTATGCTTAATGTGAGAGCAATAAGAAATGGTGGGATTTTTTTGTGCGTGTGTGTGTGACATTTTATCATTATATCAGCTGTTCTTGTGAGGAGAGGCAGCTAGACAGAAGTCTGTCAAAAATGAATGGTCAGTAAATAAGGTACTTTACAGACAAGGCACAACCTATCTGTGTACTATGATAGCAGTAGTCATCCACAGCAAGCACTTTCTTTCTATGTCCATTTGTTGGTGTTCATGTGCTTACACCTCTTGCTTTTTGTATATGAATTAAATCCCATTACATTCTTTTGGCCTGTTGTATTTTTGGCAGCAACCTTTTGGCAGTGTGTGGAGTTAATTTATATTTTGGACTTTTCTTCTGTCTAAAGATGTCCACACCCCATCAAGTCATCAGTGCTGAGCCAACAAAAATAAGTCTTAATTCTGGAAATATTTTACAAGGCATGAGTGTAGAAACCATCTTTACTTATGTCAATTTGTCTTTTTTATATTAGCACCTGCAACCACTTACTTGGTGAAGCATTCATATCTTTGAGTTACTGTTAGAGACTTATTTAAGGATGGTTGTGTAATCGAGCTCAGGTGATTCATACAGTTTTGTAACATTCCTGTGTTCACTCATTGCTTGTGGTTTTGTGCGTTTATGGAACACTTTAGTTTATTTAAAATAAGATGGAAACAATGTACTATGCTACAACAACTTCTAGTGAGTTATGTTATAAATCTGACTTTTATTGATGGACAGACTAGGAATATTACATCATACCAAAATCTTACACAGCTGCAGCTCAAATCAGACAGAAAGGCCCCTTTCATGTTTATAATTTAATGTAGATATTACTGATGAATCAGTGCATAAGCAGCACTTTACTGATGTACTTGAGGAAGGTGGAGCTAGATTTATCTTTTTTATTTGCTGCTAAATTGTTTAATCTATATCAACGCATCGGATTTTATTATCCCATTGTGTACTTAGTGTGTAAAATCAATATGCAAAGTAACTGGTAAATACAGCTATCAAATTAGTGTAGTGGAGTAAAAAGTACATCTCATTAGTACTTACTTTTCACTACTGGCAACGTCACAAGCATCCTCATCTCTCCCATGTGAGGTCCTGGCACCCTGCCTGTTTCCCTCTCCTGAACTCAGTCACTCTGCAGGTGGGAGGGTTCAGTGAGGCTGCTGTAGCTAAGAGACAAAACCATCTCTCACCTCCAGAGATGGAGGCAGCAGGGACATCTGGCTCATCTCGACTGCTGCAACAACGTGAAATGAAAGTTATCCAGTCTGTATGTGTGTAGGCTTGTGTGTGTGTTCCCTCTGCTGGCACACGCATATACACATGCATACACAAATACATTCACGGTATGAGACATTAATGTCTCCCTTCATATTGGTATGTAGGGTACTGTATGTAGATAACTTTCTGAAAATGACAGAGGAGCCAGATGTATGTTGAAACAAGAGCCCCTCCCCTCGCAGTTTTACAGAATCATATCTTATTCTTTCAGGCAGGGTAGCTCAGAACACAGCAGATGGTTTTCATTCACTGGCATCATGTAGATTAGTTAAAAGTGCTAATCTGATAGTTTTGCTGTAGGCTTCAGGTCTGAAAGAGAGGGATTATAAAGCTGGTGTCAGGAGCTGCTCCACTGCAGCACTAAAACTTGTGGATGGCTACCAACAACGTTCTGCTATTTTCAGACTCTCTGAAGAGGCTCACCATCGTTCCTCAACATAGTGGACTGCGGCCAACTCATATACACAGTATTATGTACGGTGAATGTATAAAACGTAAAGGATGTTGTTCGAATGTTGAATTCAATCAGTTTTTTATACATACACAACTCATCTGTTTAAAAGCCTTATGTTCAATTTGTATATTTATATCAAACTTTGTATTTTTCTGAGGAATTTCAAAATGTAATGGATTTTATCTGAAAGTAGTACCACACTACTGTACCTCATACAATAAAAAGTGCTTAAGTTACTTTAGTTTTAATGCATTAATTGAGAGAACAGAAGAATTTATTTGCTGGAGTGCTTAAACACAAACTTAACTTGCACTGCCATTGCAGCAGCAGACAGCTTCCTGTCTTACTAGTGAAAATCTTAGCCGATGTGTTTAAGTGGTTCATTTACATAGGGATAATTTCATCATTGTAATTGATACTTTCTACCAGTAGAGGACAGTAGCTGTCTATTAGTTAGTACTTAACTCCCTTCAGAAGGGAAAGCAGCTTCCCTTCACTGCTCTGACACCAGCAGGTACTGAACTTCAGAAATGATGCTGCTTATTTTGCTGCCCAGTGTTTCTGATCAGTATGATAAAGATTTAATTGTTTCGCACCTATCTGTTTCTCCCAACATTTTTTGCATTTTTGTGCTAAACTGCTTACTCACCATCTAAAAAAACTGAAACCAGAGGTTGGTGAATGTAATAATAACCAGAGCATCTCTTCTTGTGTTGTACAGTTCTAATAAAGTGCCTCAGTGTTTGAGACAGAGGTTCTAGGTTTTATCTGGAAGGACTAAACTGTGAGTGTCCTAAACTCCTCAAACAATAATAAAGTTTTTACATTGAAACACTGGGTCACTTTAGTTCTAAAACAGTTAGTAGTAGAGCGATATCTATGCAGATAGCTTTGGTTTGATTTCCACAGAGATTGAATTCTTTGCTATAAATATAGATCTGAAGTGCCTCTACCTTGAAATAGTGGAGGTTGAAAATGCTTTGGTGACCTTGTGAACTTATCTTGCCAGAGAAAGTGTTGTTGTTTTGATAATTCATTAAAAACGCTGTTCATAGGTATTTCATTATGATAAGCCTTTTACATCATGTTTTTCCTCTCTGGTTACAATAAAAAAACATTTGTGGACTGATACATTTAAAGACAGTTCAATTAAATGCTGATCGCTATGATGAGTCGGAGAAAAATGCGTGCTTAACGAAGAGCTTCAAAGTAGTTTTCCACCTGACCTGTTAGCAGGTGAGTTATGCTCACTTGTCACTGCTTTTTTGCTCTGTGTCTTTATAATATTCCCATTCACTTCCGTCCTAACATGTAATGAGAAAAGTCAGGTCAGTACAGGCAAACTGAATTCAATTCATTTAGCTTTGATTTCGCAGCATGAAGGACCCCTGTAGTGATACAGACAGGCTTCATTAGACTGTCAGACCATAACAGCCAAATGGAGTACTGGAATCATTACAGTGCTCATAAGGCAGCCTTCTCACAGCCAAAGCCACAGTTATTAATTTTTCGTATTGATCGGTAGCAGACCCCTGCTGGTATTAACCCCTAAGGTTATCGACTGCTGCGTCCTTAATCCAATAACTTTGTTACTCTCTGCCTCTAAGGCGCTCTCCTATTGCCCCCTGTCTCCTTTTTCTCCCATTTTTGTTTCACAACTACCTATTGCAGTAGAACAGAGGATAAAGTGTTTGAGCCAAATGCCAGAGTTTTATTTCCTGCCTGTTTCTCCATCCTCTCTCCTTTTCTTCAGCTGCTCTTAGTTGGTCTGTTGCTTCAACTCTCATTAAGATGCATCCGGCTTGTTGTTCCTGATAGAGTGCAAGGAGCAACGCTTGAACTGGAGAGTGCAATCAGGTGTGACAAACATCTCCATATAGCCACATTTAAAACAGGAGCCACTGCATATACAAAAACATTCATCAACATAAATGTGCGAGGTGAGGTAAGATAAGGAATTAATTTGCCACCATGGGAGGAGGAGAATGGAGAGGAAATATTGGGGTTGGCAAATCCTATAACCTCCCTCTTTTAACCTTGAAGTCTCATTTGTAGTGTGGGTTTGTTTCTCTTTATAGTGAGTCAGAGGTTGTAAAATGTGTGTCTGGCCTTGATTGCGATGCTGTCGAGAAAGACATGGAGGAACATCATCATTAAGACTAGTCTGAGGAAAGGGGGAATCAATATTAAGACCTTTAGGAGAGAGGCTCTGTCATTTACTATTAATAATGGGCCCTGCTGCCTGCTGTAATAATGCTATTAGGTGTACTGGAAACAAATATATCCAAATGGCCCTCACAGTACACCCACATGTAGAAGTTAGTACATACACACTATAATTCAAATATTCATACCCTCTCTCTCTCTCGCTTCCTCAGACACACACGCACACACAGGTCGTCTGAAACTACCTGTGCATAATTGGGACTGTAAAACAAGAAAAAGTCCACTAGGTCAGATTAGGGTGGTCATTAAAGGACCACTGGAGAGGTGGATGGGGAGACAGAGAGAAATTGGGCAAACCAAAACGGTAACTGGGAGTAGAGTAAAGTAAAGTGCTTTAAGTTTGGAAAAGTTTAGCTGGAAACTTGGAGTATCATAACTGTGATACGAATATGAAGGGGAAAAATTGAATATCAGTCTCTTCAGAGAAGAATACAAGAATGAGTGTGTTGGCTACCTGTGCATGTGATACCTTAAACAGGCCCACATTTTGCTAATGATACATACATACATGCTGTTGCTTCAATTGCATACATTTTACTGCTAAGGAAAGAGTTTTCAAAATATTTGTTCCAACAATAGGTGTAAACCTCCCGCTTTCAATTTTAATTTATTGCTATTACTTTGAAATTGAGACGTCACGTGACAAGCAAAACTTGACAACGAACATACGCAACGTAGATGTACAGTTTGATGCTAAGAGGATAAAGAAGTGTAAAGTTTTGACTTTATCTCCCGTTGAAAATGGCAACAAAGTACGTACCTAAATGAGCGAGTCCGTAAGTGTTTTGTGTTTGTTTTTTTTAATGTGTTAACTTGCAAAGCTTGTATTAACGCCACTGTTAAGATTTGCTAATTGCTACGTCTAAGTTTAAGCTGGTTAGCGATATGTCGGTTTTAATGGAGCTAGCTACACAAACACAAAATAAACATAAAGTCACATTTACACAAACTTTCTCTCACTCTCACAATACTCAAGACTCTTCTTTCTTCTTTTACTTTTACTCAAATAGCATCAATAAATAAATAAATAAATAGTGGACACCATGAATTTTCATTAAAATAAAATCACAGGTGTAGTCGATAATATTGAGGATGGCTCCACAATGATGGGGGGGATCCTTTAACGTTAATTATTATAACCGCAATAAAAAAACCCATTAATTACATAGTCTTCCTTTTTCTCCATTAAAAATTCAAAAGCTCAGTAATATGAAAACGTTTATTTTATTTCAGAAATGTAAACTTTGCAGTATCATTGCCTTTATGTGTGCCTCCCTGCCTTTTTCGTAACAGTATTTGTCATATTACTTTTCTGAATCCATACTGGGTCTGAAGCATAAAAAAGGATCAGAGGCCCAATAAAAAAGGGCCTGAGGCCAAAAAAAGGCAGTCAAAGCAAAATAAAGCAGAAAGCAGTGGCAACGACACTGCATGCACTTAGCAAAGCCCCCCCGATAAACCGGCACCTTTAAAAACAACTCAAGGTACTGTCTTTCTCTGTTTTAGTATTGCTGTTTAATTAGATATGTGGCTGCTGGTTAGCTTCTGGGTTCTTTGGGCTGTAAACTGTGTTCCTGTGTGAATGAAAGGGCAAAAGCTACATTCATGATCTGATTTTGATTTTTGGGGACACCACTCCATGACCCATTAAATTCGGATTCAAACCTCTTTTAACCAGATGTGGTCCGTTTTTTCTCAAATTTATTGTAAACCTGCTTGACTTAAAGAGGAATTTGAGGTATCGAGATGAGTCAGATGTCAATTATTAGAATAGCTAAAACAGTCTGGTTCCAGAAAGTTCATAAAATTATGAATTTTACTTTTTACTATTTTACTATTTTACTGCAGTTTTTAAATATAGAAACAATAATGTTTACTGATATATCACAATATAATAATATCCAAAATCTGAGACAGTTTCTTGTCTAATATCACAACATTAATATATTGCTCACCCAAGGTTAAGAGGCATTGTTTACAATGCTCAGAAAGTGTAGCATAGAGATAAAATACAGTTCTTTCTTTTTGAATGTGTGTGTGTGTGTGTATTTCATCATGTGTTGTTGCTGCTGTAGATATACTGACACCTCTGCAGTTTTGTCCTTCTCTGTAGACTGTGTGAACTCTTGCGGGAGTGCAGGCAAGCTATCGATTCTACAGTCTCTGTCCGAGTTTTCCTTCACAATAACCACTTGGGTACAGCACCACTTCACCTCAGCCCTCCCCAGATGCTTCCAACCATCAGCTCATATCTCAGCCTTTAACCAGCCAAACAGACCCTTGGTTTGCTCAATGTAGTGCTGCGCGATGTGTGTCTTTGTGACTTGGATTTGAACAGATGTTTGTTTGTTGTGCTAGCCAGGCAGATCCATGCTCTAGTAAAGAGAAAGGGGGAAGTATTTATGTTTTTTAAGCAGGAGAGACAGAGATTGTGTGGTGGAAAGTATTGAGTTTCTGGGCAGTTGTCATATGACGTGATTACATGACATTATATTGCACCATGTTTTACATCTCACTGTTTCTCCTGGCATGATGGCAGCATGTGTGACTGCGGGGTTGTTTGCACTTAAGAATTTAGCAGTTAAACTTTGTACGGTGAGTAACTCAGAGGATCAGTGTATCAAGTCAATGTTTCCCTCATGTATTAGCCTCCAGGGAAAGTGGGTATGTCATGCTTAGTTTTGCCCTCCCAAATCAAACAAAATAGATTCTTTTGGTCTCTACATCTATCTGCTCTTTGCCCAAGCTTAATGTTGTAACTCTGCATGTAACATGGCTTTGAGCCTAAATCAAACAATTTTGGCCACTAAGCTATAAGCCTATTTGGTCATTTTTTTTAAGCCTTATCTGTCCTCTGTATCATTGAGATGGTTGGTCTTGGGACAGTACAAATATTAGACTGAAAACAAATTGTCGATTAAGCAAGCAGTAATTTAAAACAAATTATTTTGATAATTAGGTTTTTTTTGAGTAACTTTTTAAGCAAAACCACTAAATATCTGTTTGTTTTCAGCATCTCAAATATGAGGATTTGCTGCTCTTTTCTGAGTATCTTTGGGTTTTTGACCTATAGTCAAACTAAAAAGACAGTCCCTCCAGGAATTCGCGATGTTGCGATCGCACCAAATCACGCGAATTCAACCAATCTCTGTGAATTCAGCGCGACCATACAATTTTCTCCAATCACCGCAACTTTTCCGCAATTTTGGCCAGCCTCCCGTGAGTTCCACCAATCATAGCAGTCCCC
>JAPZDY010000023.1:10856286-10867942 GCA_029783645.1 Ctenochaetus hawaiiensis
AAGCAGTCAGTCGAGGAATTGCAAGTTTTTGTACTTCCTGGTTGGCTTCAATGCGGAAGTGGGAAGTTTGCCCCTTGTTGAGTACTTACAGAAGATAGATGGTATTTATGAGACTGAGTCATAGTTTGTTTTTAATAATTGGCAAACAACAAGATGGGCTATATTACAAGGAAAAAGCTACTTCATCTCAGGATACACTAATAGTACTTGCTAGATCAGTGGTATGGTTGCTTGACAGGAAAAAAGTATAGAGTGTCACCAGCCTTTTATTTAATGGGTTTTTAAGCCGTTCGAATCAGAGGAAGCAGTGTGAAAAAAAAGTTCAAAGCCAAAATATCAGATGCTAAAATTAAGAACAGTAATTTGCTACAATGTGGAGGGCAATGATTATATCTGTCCTGTTGAAATAGAGTTCCCATGGTGGTTTAGTGGGATCAGATATGTAAGATCTTAAAGGAGGTGATCTTAAACCTGCCGTCAGAGCCTTTGGTCAGCAAATGGGGTTGTGATGATATTCACCAGAGTGAGATCTGAATCAATGCTGTGTCTACCTTTCCTCTGTTCTCCATCTCTTCAGTTTTCTCCCTCCTCCATTCTCCCTTCTGCACGCATGTTTCTCTACCCCTTTTCAATCTCCCTCTTATCAATTTTACTCCTCTCTGTCTCTTTCTCCCCCACCTTCAGTCTGTCTCTCCCTCTCTTCCTCTGGCCAGTAAAGGGCCTAACTGTGACAGGAATTCTAATAACAGCGCTCATCTCACATCTCAGCATAAACCCTCTCTCTACACACACACACACACACACACACACACACACACACACACACACACACTCTCACACTCACACACATACTACCCCTTTCACAAATGTAGGGAACATAATTTAGCTTTCTCTTGGCAGAGCAAAGATCAGTTTTCTCTCAATGCCAGCGATGCTCAAACGCCAAGTTCCTGTCAACTGTGGCACTCTGTGATCACTTATTTTTGGTATAATTAATGCAACAACTTGCTGTTGTTTCTGTCTCTGTGAGTGTTCACTTCTTTGTTTGTAGCTTTTAAAACATTGAAAAGTCCTAGACATCAGACCAAAACAGAGAGGCTAAATCATGACTATATCACCTCATGAGTAGCCAAAAATGATAAATGACAAAAATGGAAATTCATACGATAAACAAAAAAAAATATATACACACACACACACACACACACACACACATCTGCAAGCAGCAATAAGAGAGATGAGACACCTTTTGCCATTCAACCAAAGCAATGACCCCAAATCCAAGTAAGGGGAGACTACTGGAGGTAATTGAAGTCTGTTTTAAGGAGAAACAAAGCAATGAACACACTTGTCATCACAAAGCCTGTGCAGTTTCAATGATTGCATGCTTAAAGTTCTGCCATTTGTCGCCCATTCATTGGATGTCAATGACATTTGGTATGTATGTTCAAGACATAGAGACATAGTGACATACTTTTGAGTAGGGTTATGTTCCAAGCTTTGATGTTTTTGTGTGTGTGCGTGTGTTTTTGTGGTATTATAAATGTCAATATGACTGTGAATTGCGTTTTTTTGAACAGAAGTTGCAGTTTTAATTGGCCTCTGTATATAGTTTGCTGTAGTTAGACAGGGATCATTTTTAAAGATTAGATTAGCCTAACCTTTCAAGTCTGAAGAAAGTGAGAAATGTCAAAAATGACACCTGTGTTGTAGAATGAGCTGTATAAAAATAACTTAATATGTCATCACAAACAGTCCATTTTTTTTGTTTGTTTGTTTTTTTAAACATTTTGCTGTGCCATACAGATTTGTCCCCTAGGAGAAAGGGGAAGTAGCTACATCAGCCATGTTTGTGAAAGGTGCAAAAATGCTTGTTTTCTGCCCTCCATCTCTTCCTTTGTCATCCTTCTTATTTTTTGTCCATTTGTCTGCAGTTTATCTGCTATGTGAAGTTTTTCTTTTGGGCTTTTTGATATTTTGGTCTGCCTGCTTCTATCTTTTGGGAGGCAGCGGTTGAAGGAAGTTAATGCTTAAGCGATCACCACTGACAGAGGATTTTGAATCAAAGGCTGTTAGCAGAATGTTTGTCAAGGTCCTGGATGACACATCACATCCTCTTGCAGCACCTTTGATATGATGCCTTCCAGAAACGGCTTTAGTTCCAGGAAATGTTCTTTTTCAGTATAAACAGCTCAGCAGCCACGTTGAAGACAGAATGATATAACCCAGCATGCTGCTAATTACATTACTCACCCTGTTATTATTTCTTTTAATGATCACTCTTGTGTCCTGTAGCCCTTTTTTATATGCTGTATTGTGTGCTGTCTGATGGTAACACTTTTTTGCTGTGCTCTTAATGAAGAGTTAAAGACAATTTTCCATTTATATCGAAATTAATTTAAGTGCACTTTTTGAATGGTGAAATATGCATGAAAGCAAGAATATCAGACTCTATAAGGAAGCGTAAATAAACAGTTAATGTTGGGAAAGAACAGTAGGGAAGAGGTGGTGCTGTTTTTAACTGCCCATCTGCCTCAAGGAGTCTGTCCCAGTCTCACAGCCTCAGGCAGAAGCAGACAGACATACTTTCATCAGTGCTGTTTTGCATCTTCTTCATCTCATTTCCTTTTTGTTGCTTCTATCGAATGCATGTGCGGTCTTTTTGCTCCACTTTCCTTTAGCATTTCATGTCCTCATTCACTATTCCCTTTCCCTCTCATACCCATGTTGCTATTTGGGTGAATTTTAGGAGATGCTTGTTTTTATTGATGTGTTTGTGCAGATGTGCAACTTTTGTGGGCATTGTGTTGTATCTATATGCTGAGACTGAGTCCCAGAGTTCAAAGAATTGTCACCACAGATCTGGTCTGCTTGCAGTCTTTTGTCAGGCACATCTTTTGTTACATAACAGAAGCCAATATCTCCCCTCTCGCTCAGAATAGACAAGAACAGAGCGGGACAAGTTTTAAATCATAAAAAGTGTTGGTTTCAATTCTGGATTTGATATGCACTCGATCCTGATGCCAGTTTCAAAGTAATCTCAGTACTGTTGACGAAGATATGCTGCTCTTTTCAATTTAGAAGCAGAGGTTCTCACTGACACTCGTGTCACAATCCAACTAACGGCAAGAGAAATACAGAGAATAGAGAGCTAGAAAATGACATGAGACAGAGATGCTATAGGGAAGGAATATAAAAAATGACGAATTTAAAGGAAGTGATGATAGCAGAGGGAAATCCTGCCAGAGTGTCTTTTTGAAAAGAGCAAAAAAGAGACAAATGGAGATAGAGTTTGTATGTGAGGGGAGTTGAAGCACATACATCCACTGTCAGACAGTGATAAAAATGAGCAAAAATGTTACTTTTGAGTTACATCACTTGGATTTTACACAATCATGTCTGGACTAGCAGCATTCTCCTCTTTCTTTCTCTTTGTTTCTGTATCTACAGTTCTTATTTATTTTTGTTGTGTGCACTGGCAGTGCAAACCCAACACTATGTTAAAGGAATTATACTTGAATTAATTACTTGGTTAATTGAATAACTGCTTACTCAGTCAACAGAAAATTATTTTGAAACTATTTGTTAATGATTAAAATTGTTGATATTTCTTAACCTTGCTGGCTGCACTCCAAATTCTTTTTTGTTTGTTTAATAATTATGACTTTTTCCTATTACATAATGGGCCATATGATTTATCATTCAATTTGGAAAATTAATATTAAAATTAAATAATCTAGTATTTTGTATCAAAACTGAAAATTGTTTTTGATTTTAGTTTTTTTTTCTTCACGGTTGATATAATATATTTATTTGTCAGTGAGTCAGATAAGTTCATTGTATCTGTTCTTGGCTGCCTGTTGGTCAGGGAGACTTTGTGTGAGAGGAAAGATGAGTCATCTAGTGCAGAGGAATCACAATTAGACTTCATGTCAAGAGAGACACCAGTACAGATACACATAAACAAGCACCCAGACACACAAGCAAGCCCCTCGGTGCTCATACTATACACAGACACATGATGAGGTGTTTGCTTTACTGTCAAAGAAGATGACAGTTTCACTCATTCAGACATGCTAACACAGTTCAGCCATCTAACAGAAATACACATACACATACACACACACACACACTGCAAATATAGACTCATGAATGCATAAAAACACATGCAAACACACTCCCTCTCTCTGTATTTCAGTGGAGGAAATAGCGACAAGACAGAGCCCTCAGCTCAGGCGAGAGAAAAAAAGACTTCCACTGGTGGTTTCCATGGAAACTGTCTCCCTTTCTCTTCAGGGGGAGGGCAAGCGACTAGCAATGAGTTAGGCCGACATTTAAGGTGGCTCATGAACAGGGTGGGAGGGAATTTAAGGTAGTTTGAAGTTTGAATCCATCTGACTTTTCCACCTCGAGGATGAGCAGGGTCGCCCAAGGTAACGGCAGTGCAGTGGAGGCAGTTTGAACAAACAGGAAAGCAGAGCAGAGATAATTGAGGCATGTACCCCTTTCACCTTGAGCTGCACAGTCAGCAAGCTCAGAAGCCAAGACACACACACATTTACACACAGCTTATTGATATCAAGATCACAAATCTGTTCATAATTACATTACAGCATGAGGGGATGATGCCACAGTATCGGTGTCATGCAGACCAAATAGTTGTAGAGATAATAGAGCTGGGGATTGTGTGTGTGTGTGCCTGGGCCCATGTGTGTATATTTGTCTGTGTGGGTCAGTGAATCTCTAAAGACACAAGAGAGTTGGGTATTTTTTGGCCTGGATATTGTTCAAAGGTTTTCTCTTCTTTTGCTGCATGATAGTTTAGTACAGATACCAAAGCAGCAATAAGCAATAATACCATTCAGTACCTCCTTTGGAGGAATAAAGCATGTTGGTCAAGTTTTATTTTGATGCTCCCAAATTCCCAAGTAATCACCTACTAATTTTTCAATTTTCTTGCAAAAAAGTATAATTTGGTACTTGTTATAGGTAAAATTGCTTTAATAGTATATCAAATATATTAAATTTACGTTTAATAATTGCATACTCAGTCTTGTAGTGTACAGCAGGTCAGCTGATTATGCATGGGTGTAGAATTTTTTTAACAGCAAACACAACATTTAACATACTTGAAGAATAAAGTTGTCCTATGACAAATGAAATTTAATTTTCAAAGACCAAGTCTACGATTACCTAGGTGTAATGGTACTTTTGCTTTAAATTTTCATGTTATTTTTATTATAATAATATGAGATTAAGTAATTCCCTCCAGTATATTTAAATTATTGAACTATCTAGAAAATGTTATAAACATCCATCTAAAGCGACGATTTTTAGAGGAATATGTTGTCAGGAAGTGCTGGAGGGCAGGTTTGTTGTGGTTGTGATTAAGGGAATGATATTAAATGGTTAAGGCGAGGGATGCACTTAAATTATTGTTGCATATAAATAACTGACTGATCCTGGGAAATTTATATGATCATGTATTATTCTGACAAGGGAATTTAGCCCATAAATAAAGCTGATTATACAAAGACAAATTGCTTTCATGACCTTGTGCACTTAAAGTTGCACTGCTGTTCTACAATAACAGTGTATGCCTTTTATGATTGTGTTTTATCTGCAGACTAAGCAACCATAGACTTTTGGTGATGTGAAAACCTCCTTTCTGTGTTATTGAGTATTTTTGTAATGAATATTTGAAGAGTCAGAGCAGTTTGTTTTTGTTATAATATTGATGTCAGTTAGATTGAGTTGGGTCAGAGCTATGGGATGTCAACTCATCTATCTTAGCTCATAAAGTGCATAAATTACAAATAGACATTGAATTTATTTTTACAGTACAAAAGTGTAAAATCATTGGTTATTTTGTCTGTAACTACCATAAGAAGGAGGTAGTTATTATTTATCAGTGCTGGTTGAAAAATATCCGTTTCATTACTTTCTGTACTGTACTGTGTTTGTGTTTTATTTTTTAAGTCCTTGCTTTTCTCTCTGTTTATACTTAGCAGTAAAAAATGTAATTAACTTTCATGTAACTTTCATGTTTCATGTATAATATGTGTATAAAGGTCATTCAGAGTAGTAATACATGTGTGAAATCAGTTGGAATAAATTTACTAAAAAAGAAAGGATAAAAAAAATAGAGACTGCAACTAAACTGCTTTAAACCCTGTTACCTATCTGCCACCAATTATACACACCTTTCATACAAATACAGCATCCAACACATCCTTACACACACTCTATTCTTAACTTGTCTCTCTTTTTTTCTCCTTACCACAACTAGACCTCCTATCCTACCAACAAAGTTGTCAGCCAATGTCTTTTTGTATTTATGGTAATTTGTATGTATAGCAAGCTCAGGGTCAAATCAAGTTCCCCACTGTTAAAGTATTTGTCTTCTTTTTCAATTTGTATAATGCTTGTATTCTTCTACTTTTGTCAGGTTTGCTTTATTCCCTGTGGAAGATACCCATGATCAGACATTGTCATGAATAAGACTGTCTAATACAAGACATGAGGATGAATTAATATGAGGAAGGAAGATAAATCTTTCAAGATTGTTCGCTGTTGAATGCTAATCACTGTATTTCTAATAACTGTCTGAGTGGGAGGGGAACAGCTTGTGCTGATGGACTGTTACTGTGACTGTGTGTATTTCTGTATGTCAGCTGAGCTTTATAGTGTGAGGGTCAATCCATTTGTTGTGGTCCTTATGCCTTAATGAAAGCTTAATGTTAAATCTAAAAACCCAAACATCCTGAATTTTACATACACCAATAGAGTAGGCTCATTATAATGCAATCTTTAATTTGTATGTCTGTGAAAAGTTAGGAGAAGTTGTGTAAGAGATTAGGTCAGTGAAGGAATTTTGACCCAGTTCTTTTACACCTGAAAGGGAAAAACTCAACTGACAGTGAGACAGATGAAGGAGGAAGAGCAGGAGACATTTCACACAACAGCCATGGAAGCCATCCAAGGCAAAAACAAGTTGGGTGGGAAAATAATAAGAGGCAAACTTTAAGTAATATTGCAAAGATATTTGTCCTTGAAAGATCTGTGCACACGACCAAAGGAAGAGAAGGCTGGACGAGATATGTCAAACGATTTAAATGTTCTTTTCTTCCCACCCTGCTTTGTATTGATGTCTGTGTTGTGATTCGCGTCTTCATGAAGAAGCCACTGCTGCAGATCGATGTGTTGCCTGTCTGTTAAAGGAGCACTTTGGGAACGTCTAACTGTGAACCCTGAGATCCATGTTATCTCCCCTCAGCGGTTCAATTTAGTGTCTACGTTCCTTCTTCTGCTCTCAGCATAAACTGACTTCATTTTGCTCATCTGTTTTCTCCTTCCTTTCAGAGCTGCCGTATGGCTGGGAGAAGATAGACGACCCCATCTACGGCAGCTACTATGTAGAGTAAGTCTCCCTGTTGACTTGGTTAACTCAGCTGCTGTGTAGTAAAACAGGAAATGCATTTTATGGTTTACAATGCTTCGTTATGAATTATAAATTACTAAATTCTTATTTCTTTTTTATGTCCCACTGCTCATTTCACTGAACTTTTACAGGGAAACACTCGTCTATATAAACTATCCGTAGACTGAATGCTGATAATACCCTCTTCAAAATGATTCAGTGTGTTGCATTACAAACATACTTGGCTTCTCTGAAAATTTTGGTCTTGTCCAGTCCAACTTAGCTGTTACTGGAAATGAGAGGTAAAGACCAGCTACTGAGAAGATAGATGGAGGATTTTTCCCTTTGACATACTTTTTGTTTTGTACATTTTTTTACTTTCTCCTTATAATATTTTGTGTTTGAAAAGAATTTCACATGAAAGAAATAAGAAAAAGATATAGAACATTATGTATTGCCATATGTTAAACGAGCCATATGATTATGTAGCATTTAAACCTTACCCTGCATGAACCCATTACAGCATTAATGGGTTAAATGAGATTTTTCAGATTGAGACATCCATCTATCTATCCATCCATCCATCCATGCATCTATTTATTCATTTATCTAACCCTTCACAAGAGCTTGATTTGTTTGTGTCGACCAGATAGTTTTTCCCCTGGCTTTATGAACCAGTTTAGCTACCCATCATTTTATATGTGGTAGTAATATATGAGAGCTAAAGGGACTTGCACTAACATAACATTATGTAGCTGCAAACAAAACAGCAAGCTGTAGAGCAGAGCTTTTGTTTCTTGTTGGGATGGACAGGACCGGCTGGGCTTTTCTCCTAACCAGTTATTTGACTAAATGCAAATGCCAGATTGCTCACTTAAATTTTTAAAGCAACGGTTATGTCACTAACAGACCCCGTTGTTCTGAATGGTCACTTTTTACTTTGGACTCTAAAGCACATTTCACTGAAAGTACTTTTTCACCTTGGTAAAATTCTGGATGCATAACTACTTTGTGTGCCTTTGCTATTTTTGGCTTTAGGCTTAGAATTACCCAGCACCCATTATTTGCAATGATGCATTGTATTTGCAGTCACATCAATCGACGGACTCAGTTTGAAAACCCAGTCCTGGAAGCCAAGAGACGCCTGGAGCAGCAGAGGCAGATGCAGAGCCAGGGACTCTCCGCTCTACCACTGCCCACCATATACAGAGGTACACATGGAATACCACAGTATGTGTAGTTCTTTAATCAAAACATGCTGACATAGTCACACAGTTGCACAAATATGAAAATGCAAGAAATGCAAAGTGTCATGCATGGTGCATGGCAGGCCTCTGAAATTCATTTGCTGATAGATATTTTTTTCAGTGTCAATTCTCTTTTTTGCACAGATTTTTTTGTGTTGAATATTATGCTTTTTTTGGTTTCCTAATTCATCTCATAGAATGGCCTTTTTTATGAGTATCTGATGGGGCAGATGCACAATGTCAAAACGCACAGGGTCGAATGGAGATGCTGGCAATGCGGGGGACAGAGAACATGCTCGCCCTGAGGCCCCTAGTGGGCTTATCCAGGCATGCGTGTGACGACGTGCCAGAACAGTACATAATGTACTGCTTCATCTGAGTGAAAACTGCATATTTCCAATGACTCAGCTTATCAGGATTAAGGCATATGTATCTTTAGTGTTACTTCTGTGTGTGTAAAAATAAAATGTACGAATAGGCTGAAAAGATCATGTCAAACTTATTAACTCACTAATTTCAAGCAAAAATATGGATAAACCAAATGCATAAGGTTTCTGGAGATCAAAGATACATAAAATTTCACAGATCAAAACCTTCTCTTCTTACAGAGAAGCCATTGTTTACGAGGGACCCAACCCAGCTGAAAGGCACCTTCCTGTCAACAGCCCTGCAGAAAAGCAACATGGGATTTGGCTTCACGATTATAGGAGGCGACGAGCCTGACGAGTTCTTGCAAGTGAAGAGCGTAATACCAGACGGACCCGCTGCTCAGGATGGAAAGATGGACACAGGTAATTATGTGTACCAGCATTAGAATTTTGACAGCAGGTTGAGCAATAAATTGAGGTTTAAGCAAACTACAAGCTCTCAATGCTGTCACCACTGATACTGTAATACTGTGTTTACAGAGATGCTTAGGCACAGCCTCATTATTATGACATCTCAACATTATGGACCTTCATTGCCTGCCACGGAAGATCAAGCACACAGACCTATTTCTGGCAGAGTTTCAGTTTCATTCAAAGAAGGTTTTTTTACCTGCCTATGGGTTATGTCTGTCAACATTTGTTGGATCTAAAAGGCCGGTAAAGCATGATAAAGTGTTTGTATTTAGAACATGTGGTTCATTGGTGTGACTTTGGATTCAGAAGTTAGATTTGTGCCTCTACTAACTTAGAACATTTAACATTGTAAGCACAAATCCTTTAGTTTTATGGCTGTGGGTCACCCACATAGATAACCAAAGTCACACACATACACTGTCTGTGTATCTTGATATTGCGACTGAGGCTTAATAGCAATTTGTTTTGAGGGACCTTTGCTTGATTGACAGATGTCAAGGCCAATTGTAGTGTTTGTAAGGTCTCAGTTTTATTTAGCTTTATGTTAGTTCTGACTGACGAAGAAAGCAGTAATTAAATATTTGGTAGTGTACTGTGGTCCTTTGTTGTCCAAAAGAAATGGCTGTTTTTATCCAAGTTAAACACATCACAGACTACGCTTCCTTAACATTCACTGACGAATGGATGTACACCTGTGGATAGACATTAACAGACAAAAGGAGGCACTACATTCAATCTGTAGAAAAAGCAGCTCTTTTTATTCATTTAAACATGGAAGTTTGGGCCATGTGCCTGCTTCATGAGGACCTGTTCCTCCTTTTTTTTCTTTGATACGGCCCATTTGTGCACTAAGGAGTTTTAGTCTTTTGCAAATGCAACTCAAGCACAGTAATTAATTTTTTCTAAGCTATATAATAAATAAACGATGTTGATGATGTGAACAAAATTTTAGTGATAGTAATAGAACTGCTAAAGCACATCTTAAGAAAAAAATAACCACATAGTAGAGGTTTGCACAACCTAAAAATATCAGTTCTTCTTAAAGGGGGACATCCTTGGCCCTTGGTGGCATATTTTGGGTGCCCTACATTTGTGCCTGTAGCACTGTGTGTCCTACACAAGGACTTCAGTTTCCTCTCAGCACTCCCTCTGTCCTCTGTTCATACAATACAACATTCTGCTTTTATTGGGAATGAGAGGAACTGATTTGATTTGCCATTACAGACTCATGCACACAACACCTACTTCATTAGATTAATTTCCGCTTTTATATCCATACTGCAGGTGCTATATCACTGCACTTCATAACAACACAACAGTTGTCACAGTGCACAGGTCCACCAGTGCCATGAAATTGCCCTATACTTCTGTTTGCTTTGATTAATAAAGCTAAAAGTCTGTGATATCCACACAGGGATGTTAGAATAGCAAAATGTTAGTAGTTGATATCATTACTAGTGAATCCACAAAAAAAAAGCCAAAAACAATCATGAAAGCCCATGTACTTCAACACTTTCCTCTGGATATATAAACTTATTGGCATGGTGACAGACAATTAGTCCAGAAATATTCATTTAAAATGCTGATGTTATACTTGATGACAGATGGCACAGACTTAATGGTGAGCAGGGAAGCCTACAACTCTGAGCTATAGTACCATTATGTTAGCCTAAACACAGTGGGCCCTATCTTACACTTGCACATGGCGCAAGCGCAGGGCACATGGCACAGGGGTTTTAATTTATTCAGAGGAGTGTCTCATTCCCTTTAAAGACTGGTTGCACCGTGCGCCAGTGGTGCAGGCTTATTGCTATCTTACACCTGGCGCAAACGTAAACAGACGGCTGAACTACAAGGATTTATTTATTAATTTAATTTAATCATTCATTCATTCATTCGGCTGGACAGGGACAAAGCTCAACCAATGTATTGTATCAGACAGCTCTCAGCTAATTCACCCCTTAAGTCATACCGTTTAGAAAGCAAACATTTCCATATTTTGTCACATCTATTTCTACAATATATTTCCACCTGCACAAGCAAATGTGCTCATAAGCAGGATGCACACATGCATGCATGCACACAGGCACACACGTGCACACACCTAAAAATTAAATTAATTTTGTGAATGGAATACATGTGGTAAA
>JAPZDY010000023.1:10868042-10884985 GCA_029783645.1 Ctenochaetus hawaiiensis
CCTTAAGTCATACCGTTTAGAAAGCAAACATTTCCATATTTTGTCACATCTATTTCTACAATATATTTCCACCTGCAAAAGCAAATGTGCTCATAAGCAGGATGCACACATGCATGCACGCACGCATGCATGCACACAGGCACACACGTGCACACACCTAAAAATTAAATTAATTTTGTGAATGGAATACATGTGGTAAAAAGGTTGAAGGGCTGTTTTTCTTTCAGCCGCTTTTTGATATTAAACTCAAACAAAGAAAGGCAATTCAGCGGTGAGGAGACAGAACTCTTGGCTCAGGGTTCATGTTATAGAGAATTTTTATTTAATCCTTGTTTTTCTGATTAAATAAATACACTGACACAAACACGGAAGTTGGTCCAGCTGTCAGCAACCGATCTTTTAAAAACAATCTGATGGCTGTGATCTCGTCCTGTCCATTGAGATTAATTTGGCATTATGATTACAATTATTCCTAATTTGTTTACGTGAGGGGGGGCTCGCATAAATGAAAGGTAGATGTGTGTGTGTCTTGGCGAAACGCGAGATACACACACTCCCATATGCACGCTGTTTATTTCAAAATGTATACTTTGTGATCAAAAATATTTTCCAAGTACACTTTACTAACTTTACTAAACATGTCCAGAGCACACTTAAATACTTTACACTGCTGAGAGGCAAAAACAGAAAAGAATGGTGTGTGTGATTGTGGAGACGTGGGTTAGCACGTTGGCCAACTGTGCCTTATCTTACAGTACAGGCTGTTTTACGTTTGTGCCTTGTGCTTAGACCAGATTTTGGCTGGTCTAAGCGCAAGGCACATTTGACTTCAGTGCACCGGGTACAAGATAGCAAATGCGCCAAGACAAGCCTTCATTCCCCCTTCATTCTTAGACCCCCGCCCCTTAGCGCACAGGATTTGCTATCGCACACTTGTGGCAAAAATGACACATACAATAGCAATGCCACCTGTGCTACTGGTGCATCATGTTTGCGCCGGGTGTACAATAGGGCCCAGTAGCTTTTAGCCATTGTAAATGTATGGAACATGGTTGGCTACACAGCAGCAGCAGCTGTCTCAAATGAAAATAATGTAGCATATATTTGATGATAAGGATAACAAGCATTACATTTGTTAGCAACATTGGCACTTTTAATGTTAAATTGTTAATGTAACATCAGGATGAATTGAGCTTTTGGAATAAATATAATTTGGACAGTGTGTTTCCTTTTGACAAAAAAGGCAAAACACACTGTTGACATCTAGTTTTTGCAAATTGACTCTCTGAGTCTTTTATGTTGCAAAGATTGGTTTTGAGTCTTTTACAGAAACAAATCACAAGTTATGCCCAGTCTTAAAGAGCTGGTGTTGGTAAAAGTAATAGGCTCAAAGAAGGAGCTACAGTATGAAGCCATATGTGTGCTCTGCTGTGAACCTGCAAGCTGGCCCCATGCCTGACACGGCTGGTGCCTAAACAGCTCATTTAGAGCCCATTTCAAAGCTTGGATTCCTCCTTCCTACTCTCAGCGCCTGCTCTCTGCCTTTATGTCTCTCCCTCTGCCTATCAGTTTCTCTTTTATCTGGAATCTATCTCTTTCTATTTTATCTTTATCTCTCTCTTTGTCTATCTGGCTTACCCTTTATTATGTTTCCTTATCTAACCATGTCATCTGACACTTCTCCTCTGCTTTCAGCCTCAGTATATTTTCATCCCTTTTCTCTTACTACCTTTCTTCTTATTCCCTCATCATCCCTCTTTCCGGGCCTGTCAGTCCTTTCCTCCCTCTCTGTTCGGATTTCTCTCTCTCGAACTCGCTCCTCTTCGCTCTGTGACATTGCCAGAGCCGCTCACATACATGCGTGCACACACATACATTCATGCACACAGTCACACAGTCACAGAGTCACAGACAGGCACACCCTGGCTGAGATTAACTGGCCTATTTGAGCTGTGCGGGATTGCTCTCAGGGATTGTGTATTCTTGTGCATGTTATATGTATGATGTGTGTTTATGTATGTCCATACTCATGGGAGTGTGCTTGTGTGTCTGCATGTGTGCATATTTGACAGAGAGTGCCTCCAGAAGTGTGAAATGGAGGATTTGAGGCAGTTGCATTTGTCATGGGGCTCTGATTTTAAAGCTGAAATCCATAACTTTCCGCACATTCAAACTACAGCAGAGATGACAGAGTATCTAGTGTTATATTTGTAAAGTTGCTTCACCATGTTGTGAGTGAAGTGAACATAAAATTTAAGGTAATAACGAAAATTAAGATTGCACACCACAGCACAGGACTTTATTCACTCAAGCAAGCTCATAAGTAGTGGTATACTTTTGTGTTTTGTTTCCAACTGGTCACCAGAATAACAGGAAGGTGCAACGTCATGATGAATCATGCATGAGCCACTTGTGAACATGACTGTGTGCATCCATTTAAATATCAAGATTTTCCTGTTTTAGAGTCTCTGTGGATGCTAGTGTGCACCAGATGGTTGTCATATTCACAGAGGAACACCAAAACACTGACCCTGTCTCTCGCCTTCCTCTATGTCCCTCATATACACTCATAGATTGCCTGTAGTGGCAGCAAACCGATATTATATTTATGTGTCACTTAAGAGCGACAGTGTGCTTGTTACTACAGCATGTCCTTGTATTGCTGAGATTTGATATTAACGGCAACAGACAGTGGCAGATAGTATTTCTGCAGCACACGAGCCACTGAGACCAGGTCTGTGTACCATTTAACTTATTTAAGTGTAAGTTTGACTGACGATGTTGTGTCCCTCCTATCTCCTTCCTGCTCAGGTGATGTCATTGTATACATCAATGACATCTGCGTGCTCGGCACCACACATGCAGATGTGGTCAAACTTTTCCAGTCCGTACCGATCGGACAGAGTGTCACACTAGTACTCTGTCGAGGCTATCCTCTGCCCTTTGACCCAGAGGACCCAAGTGGTGCTGCAAGCACCTCCCTGACACCCATCGGCCTGGAGCACCGTCCCTTGGTGGTGAACGGCCGCAGCAGCTACGACCCCTACCTAGAATATCTGTCATTGAGCTCCCAGCTGCCCCCTCAGGCTTTGGCCCAGGCAGGGGCCCCTCACCCCGGGGACACACATCTAGATGGCTCATCCCTGCCGCCCACCACACCTGGTTCGGCATCAGCACTTACACCTCATGATGACAATGTGTCCATGGCCTCCTCAGGGACCGCAGGGGTTGCTGGGGCAACAGCACAAGGGGCAGAACTCCTAACAGTTACTATGGTGAAAGGGGCTGAGGGCTTTGGATTCACCATTGCGGACAGTCCTACTGGTCAGCGAGTAAAACAGGTGATATATCATGATGGTCTGTACAGCTCTTTATTGATGTAGTAAACTATAAAAAAATCCAGAAATAAAGATTTTTGACCTGTTAGATGTTATACCCATATTTCACTGTGTTTCAGGAAGTCAGTTTTTCCTTTCAGGAGTGCGATCTCAATTAGCTAAACTCAGTAAACACACATTACACATTAAACATTAAACTCGAGGCAGAGTTAAAACAGCTGGTCAAGGTAAATACAAGTAAGTAGAAAGCTGTGGAGATATGAGCAAAGTAAACTTAGCTTCTGAGTGATTTGCTATCTACCATACAGTAATGAATGACGACTGGGCTGTAAAAAGTTATTCAATAAAAAATCCTAATCTGCCTACTTACAATCCTGGCTATGTAGTAAAGATTAATTAGACACGATGAGTTACGATGTGATGGACAGTAATACAGGTAGGAGGAAAAATATGTATCCATTAACTGGTAAAATTGACAATTTCTTGAATAAAGTTGTTATTGTTTTTCCTGTAAACCATTTTTGAATATTCTTGAATTTGTTTCTGAAACAGCTTAAATAAACTTACCCCACTGGTATATTTCCAATCATATATGATTTTAGGGATCGATAGACAATGACAGGAGGATGATTAATTAAGGTCTCTCAATTTAAAAATCAACAATATACAAGTTTTCCACTCCAACCTTAGCTAATTAATTACATATGGTAGACAAATGAAGTTGTTTTGTTGTCAAGATTTGAAAGCACCACAAAATCAAATGGGGTCAGTTAGATTGTGTGACTGCAGCTGTGTCACGTTGTTGCGGTGCAGGTACTGGAGCCAGGCTCACAGGGTGCGTCAGGGCTGATAGAGGGAGACCTGATCCTGGAGGTGAACCAGCAGCCAGTGGCTGCTGCTGGACATGGACGAGTGGTGGAGATGCTTAAAGAGTGCCCTGTAGGAGCAGAGGCCACACTCCTCATACAAAGAGCAGGAACAGGTGAGAGACAGAAAAGTTTCTTAACTTAATTACAGATATTTGTCTGCTTGGTAATTAGTTTATTTGCTTTTTGTATTCTCTTTCTATTGTTTATTTATAAGGAACTTAAAGAAATTGTGGTGTCTAGTGATTAGTGTCAAAAGAACCAGATACTGTATGGTGCAAATTGACAATTAAAGTAAGTTGATAGTCATATACCGCTTTCTTAGGGCTGAAGCATGTTTATTTTGTCCTGTTTGTCTTGTCAAAATTCAACTCCGCAGCACCTAGTGTTGGTCCTTGATCTATTTATTTCAGTAGTGATGGCATACATGATTACAATACAGTTACAATCAAATCATATGTGTCAGTTAAGTTTCTTTTAAAAAACAAGATAATTTTAGCAAAAATAAAGAAGGCTTCAGTGCAAGAGCAATTGCCCAGCTAAATATAAGCTGGCTCCTGATTGACATGCACAAATATCATGTCACTGTTGTGTCTTCAACCCCAGCTGCAGCTTTTCAAAAGAGAAGTCGAGTGAAATTGACAGTAAGAGAAAAAGAGATTTTGATAATGACAGTGTTCTATTTCTGAACACATTCATATTATAGTGGCAGCTTATTTGGATTTTATTTCAATTTGCAGGATGAGAACAATTTTGCCTGGTGCAAAACTGGACAAATGATCACGGAATCTCTTGAAATAACAACATTGTTTCGCTAAAAAGTACAATAGCTGAGGGTTCATTTGAATGATTTCTGTAGAAAAAGAACAGTTTATATTAACAGTTAAGTGCAGGATAAATACTTGAGTAAAAAGCTACCAGACATTTTCAATACACACTAAAAAAAAGAAAACAGAGAAATGAAATGATCAGCAATATTATGTTGAAGTATTTCATGTGCTGACTCATTCAGAAAACAGTCGGAAGATCAAAAACGTTGTAAGCAGATGTCTTTGGAAGTGTTGTGTGTGTCACACCATGTGTTATCAGTGTTTTTCCAAATGCGGCTTTATTGCCAACGTCTCATGGTCGTTTTCCGCTGAATCAGACTGGAGCAACACAGGGTAGTGTTTTTTTTTAGATACAGCAAATCAAGAGAAAGATTACATTTCAAATGCATTGGAGAGTTGGGATGAGAGGTAGAGTTAGTCTCACTGTTAGGTGTAGTACTGCTGTGGGTAGAGATGGCACCAGCACTGCTGTGGGGAAGCAGTTTCATTCCCACTGGGGCCTCTCCCCCTCAAAATGAAATACAGTCATTTTACTTTAACATGCTTTGGACAGAAATGATTGTGGAGTGTTTCATCAAGCTGCACGGTTTGGCATGCTATTTGGCTACCTGTACTGACTGTACTCTCTAAAATTATTTCGCTTTGATTATACCAACAGCATTTTCACTGTGTTCTGGATCCATGTGTGGTCTGCTCGCTGTAACCAGACAGTGCCTCATGAAAAAGATTTTGGATTTTCACTTCCTGACACAACCTGTAAAATAAAATCCAGTTCCTTTTCCTTCTCCTAGTGCTCCTAATAGTTCCTGAAAGAACTATCATGCCTGGATGAAAACAACCAGTCAGAGCTAGCTAATTTTTGAGTCTCATGTTTGAGTTGTCAAATACTGGCACCTTGGGTCTGGAGGCAAACGTAAAAGCATTCATTCTGCAGAATGGCCCACTGTACCTTACAAGACGAGTGTAACTAAGAGGAGATCTAAACCAAAAAGCTAACGAAAACTAAAAAAACTAAACGAAATGCAAGCACTACACAATTTGTGATCTATCTAATCTACAAATTCTCAGTTGTATCATATCACATGTCTCAGTGTGGTTGACCTCCCACTATCTTGTCTGAGTCTGAGGCCCTCTTTACCCCCGGTATAACCATGAATAATCTGATCCAAAGCTCAAATACATGTCTGAATGCATCCAATGTACACCGAGGACACATAAATATCTGATCACTTAATTCTTTAAGCAGTGAATATGCAAATGTGTCCTGGGCCACACTGAAGAACCTCCCATTCTACTAACATCCTGTGGGTAAGCTGTAGTACCTGCTTATTTGTGCAGAGAAGAGAAGCAGCCACATCAAGAGGGAAAATGAATTCTTGATACCTGTCAAATGTTGAATCCCTTTAAGCAGATTAACTTGCCTTTAATTTTCTGCACGTTCAGTGATTTACCTTCTGTATAAGGGAAGGAAGGAGACTGTCACATGCCCTCAGTCCAAGAGAGTAAATCAAATTTGAGTTGTTTAGTAGCAGAAAAAAAGCATTAAAAAAAAACTTCTTTAAAGGTAAGTTTGAAATGCAGAGTTTTTATAATACTGACAAAATGACACGGACTGCGACCATTTTCTCACATCTGCTATTTCCTGCAAGATTGGCCACCTGCAAGGAAATTAAATTGCACATTTGAAAGCTTTATTTGTTTGACATCTGCTCTTGGACTGATTCTGTAAAAGGTTTTCTGGTCCCAGGGTCAAACTTGACTTGATAATTACCCAGGGCTGCCTATAACACTGAGCCCTTGGCCGTGTGATGATCAAACACGCACACACACATGCTCAACCCCACAATGATTTACCATACAGCATCGTGCAACAGCTTGGATGAAAGCGTTTAGAGAAACAAAGTTCATAAGTTCACTGTTAGCTTTTGATGTGCCACCCAGAAGCTTAGCTGTTCACATTATTACGCTTATTTAGTCATGAAGTCTGTAGTTTTTGTAGATAAATTGCCAGGAGTAAGGAGTTAATTTGCATTGTTTCTGAGATGATAACAGAACAATAAAAAGGAATTACAGATACACCCCTTTTCACCGCTTCCTTTTCATGGATTGTATTTCATTAGGGATGAAAACAATCAGTCTCATATGCATCTCAGGTTTAATTAATTGAAGTGTGGCAGGCGTTATTATTGTAGGCCTGAAAAGCAATCAAAGACGTTAACATGATTCATCGTAATATCTGATGTAGGCACGACAGAGCAGTGTGCTGATTTAACACCAGTACTGTTGTCTGCAGTCTTAACAGTATATTATTGACCAATATATGTGTATTAATGAACTGGCACCTACTAAGTATATTGTATGCAAAATTATGACTATTTTTTAAAGTAGAAACAGAAAAAAAAAATAACTGCTGTATAGGTGACTGCACGTCAGCATACATGCAGTGATGTGTACGTGAGCAGCTGACATCAAACGTTGAGGTGCTGAGCAGCCAAGCATCTTATGGCCATGCAGAGCCAACTTCCGCCACCTGGTGGTTAACCTTTGCAAAGACCAACAGCAAACACTAATTTTTCACTCCCAGACACACCATTTAAAAAGATGCTGAAATTATCTAAACAAATGAGATTGTTATACACATCAATGCATCATCAAATGTACAAATTCATACTGATATTGAAATTAAAACACATTCGCACTGCTTGAAATAGATATCTTTTTAAATGCTGAGCTGAATGTCCCTCCCTTCCCCCAAAGATGCCATCCTCTCCTTTAACCTCACTAGTGCCTATCAAACAACTTAAGATAACGGCCCCACAGGGACTATCAGCCTGACATACCAGGAACCTCTCATACTCTGTGTATGTGTCTCTCTTCTCTCTGCAGGGTGAAAGAAAGCACAAGGTCCTTTACTGTGACTTAGATGTACAAAATGTCAGGAATGTAAAAAGCATTTTTGCTTTCACAGACGTAGGATTTCTGCAGAACATCAATTGAATTTAGCTTACACACATGATTTCAAATGTGTGACTGAGAGCATTGGTGCTTTGTGTATCACATACAGGGTGTTAGACTTCTGCGGCTTGTATGTGTGTGCATTTGTGTGTGTGTTTGTGTGTGTGTGTTGTTGTGTGAGTGTTTGTCTCGGTTTCTGACTGCTATAGCGTGGGCACTCTGCCAGAGTTCCACAGAGCTCTGGTCGTGTTCACAGCTCCGTCCCCTGACATCCCAGTTTGACGCGGAGCCAACCACAGACTAGAGACATTATGCGCCACCAATGAGGATGCAGATCATGGCTGTGGAAAAAAAAAAAAAGGGGTGTCAGGTTGCACAAGCCAATCAGGCTGATCTGAAGGCTTTCCAGAACTCAGCAGGCTAGTCTGTGAGTTCGGCTTGCCAGACTGCCTGACCATTGATTTGTCAGTGAGGCGACATGAAGCCTCTTTACAAGTCATTCATTTGTAATTCATCAGCATTCACACAAGTCCCCCAAACGCTCATACATGCCGTTGAATTATATTAGCATTCAAATTAAGCTTGAACACATCTTCAGTATTGGTGAACATTACCTGGAAGCTCATACTTGTTTCCTTCAGTGGGTCATAAAAATAAAGTTTCCTGAGATTAAGTCATTAGAAATCCTTAAAGGCTTCCCTTAAGGGCCCCTATTCCCTGCAGAACATGGTTATTAGTCCTAACCTCCCACAGAGCCCTCCCTCTGCCGCTGCCACTGTGCTGAATCACTTCAGCACCAGGGACAGCTCTTCTCACACTGCCATTCATGTTAAATTCATTCATGAACAGAAGTGTTTTTATTTCCCTTTTCTTCATTTACTTGTATTCTTCTCCTCATGCACAGTGGGGGTGTAGATCATTCATTTTTTAAAATGGAGAAGATATCCATGCAAAAATGATGTTTTAATTGATGGATGGAGGACTGCTAAGGTTAAAAAATGCAGAAAAATAATAGATAAAGGCATAGAGTGGCAGAAATTAATTTCATTCATTCATTTTGTCCTCAAATGGACTGGCAGCGATCTATTGTATTTTATTTTTCTTAAATCTCCTTTTGCTTGCTGATTTTGATACAAAGTTCTGCCATTGTCCTCAGCTTCTAAGTGCTCTGGCCTTCATCTCACACATCTAAAAAGTAGGCAAATGTAGTCAGAGAGCAATTCCATAAAAAAAATTCCTTCCATGGCTCGCTGACATTTCTCAGTAAATCTCATAAAATGAATAAATGCTAAAAACATTAGGATTCTCTAAAGAATA
Source organism: Ctenochaetus hawaiiensis (assembly GCA_029783645.1). Classification (NCBI taxonomy): domain Eukaryota; kingdom Metazoa; phylum Chordata; class Actinopteri; order Acanthuriformes; family Acanthuridae; genus Ctenochaetus; species Ctenochaetus hawaiiensis. The sequence continues at coordinate 10,877,349 of JAPZDY010000023.1, forward strand.
TCTTACAAGTGGCCACATCTGTTAAAGGATTTATCACTTATGCTACAAGAGTTCAGTGTGCTTGATAAGTGTGTTTGTGTGTTTCTGTCCACATGTGTAAAGATTCAGAAGGCATGTATATACAATGCAATTGTTGCATGTTATTCCCTCATGTCTAAATATATGTATTTGGGTCTCAGTAACATAAATGCTCTCTATGTCTTAAATTCAGTGGAGTCACAGGGGAGCTGTGCTGATGAGATTGTTGTTGTGATGTAGAGTGCTCCCTGCTTCTTACATGCAGAAAAAATATGACTTACTGAGAAACTAGTGTTTGTGTGTGTGCATGTGTGTGTGCGTGTGTTGATGGGGGAGGGGGTTGTCTGTGCTTTTGCCTTTTGCCTGCAGCTAATGATGTAATTATGTTGAAAACAAACGCAACAACCAAACCCATTTAGGAAGAGTTACACAAAGTCAAAACAGTGGAATATGAAAATCAACAAACTGGGAGTTTTTTTCATGTTAGAGGAAGATGATTTAACATGCATATCCAATATCTCATTTGTGAAAAAACCTTTGCACAGTGTTTCATTGCAGCTGTTTTGGTCTACATTTTGTTGTGTCATTAGAAGCTGAACAGATTAACCTGCTGTCTGTTAACTGTGTTTTCTCTTTCTTCCTCAGGCCACATCTCTCCATGGAAGGCCTCCAAACAGGTACAATGATTGTACCAAATGTGTTTCTGCTTGTGTGTATGTGTGCATTTGTTTGAGGGAAAAAAAAGAGAGACAGGGAGAAAATGTGAGTCTCTGAACCAGATTTGTTTGTTGAAGCAGAGAGGTAGTGAGAGATGTGTGAAGGATCAGTGTTTTGTCACTACTGCTTGGCTTTTGCTTTGTTGTGAAATGAGCCAGCCTGTCCTCCTTATTTGGATTTGATCACATCAGATCTCACACTTCACCATCTGAGGAAAAGCTCCTTAGATTTATACTTAGCTGCACCTGCTACTGCTTGTGCAATCAGCAGTCATTCATGGTATAAGACAGAATATTAAGAGAAAATTAATCTCATAACATTTAGGTTTAAATGAATATTGGTTTTGATTTATTGCCATATTATTACCATATCTGCCCTTGGCTAAGTGAACATAACTCAGAATTATCAGCCTCTGTAAAGACCATACAGATTTTATTTTTCAAAGTTTTCTTATTAGAGTTACAAAATTTCATCAAACCTGACTGCAAAGTTTTCATGCAAGCCTGCCATGATCATGCTTTCTGCCACCCTTATTTTGGCATTGAGTCTTAGTGGTTTTTATGTAACTTTTTCTAAACTCATGCAAATATAAGTTCTTACATACTGTATTTGTTTATGTACTTAACACGATGCATAGTATTTCAGCTGTGTGTTTGCAGTGTTGTTTCCCCCTGTCTGCGTGATGTGGTAGTATGGGCTGTTGCCAGAATCATGTGTCTGTCATGTCTGAACTGTGTTTTTCTTGTCCATGTTCTTTCTGTTCTCTTACTGCAAATTAGTTTCCATTTTTAATTGTAACACATTTAGTAACACAAATAGTTGCAGAAGACTTTGGAAGCCAGTCATGGTTCAGTAAATTCAACTAACACTAATGTGACGAGAAAAACTTAAAGCCTCCTTTGCACATACGCTGAAAGTAATGTAAGCGCAACCTGTGTCTGCAGTTAAACCCTTTGATTTCAATAAAGAGGAAAAAGTGGTTGTTAGTAAATTAACTTTTTGTCGGAAGACACAGTGAAAACACGTTATTAATCCAAGCAGAGTGTTTTTATACCTTAAAATATGCCTTAATAGGATTTTTAAGACTCAAGCAGATGTTTGAAAAAAAACAATCACAATCAATCAGTTTTAGAATGATTGGGTTAATGTTACGTAGGGAGATAAAGCAGTAAATGAGCTGTAACTCCAAATGAAACCATGTTTCCTTTTTTTAAAAGCACAACCACAACAAGTGCAAAGCAGTGGTCTTGGGCGCACAGAATGTGTGGGTGTCTGCAAGGGCTCCAGTTATTTTGGTTCGTTTACTTGCAGCAACACTAAGTGCAAAAGAGCTGGGTGAAGTGGAATATAGAACAGAGGGTTTTCTGATTAATAAATACACTTAGCCATTTACATCGCTGGTCTATGAAACAGCTGTGCCAGTCACAGGGATTAATGACAATAGCTCAAGAGACTGACGTTCTTTCTCTGTGAAATTATATAGAATTTAAAACGTAAAAGTTGAAAAGAGACTTTGATACTCAGGATTAATGAGCCCTTGTACTTTTATTTTTCAGTACATAAACATGCGGAATATTTAGCTAAAGTGACTGTTTCTGCCACAATAAAATTTTTAAGCATGTCTGCTGGTCATGAATATGAAATCATTCCTTTTATGTTTTGAGCATTATTGTGTTATGGCTGCAAATTTGCCTCAAGTGTTTTGATTGCATTTGTTAACAATCTTTTTAAGTCAAACACCCATTTTTCACAAAAATACCAACAACTAGCTTGTGCTGCCCTCATTTAAATTAATTTGCCACCTGTGTGTGCCACTCCACCTACCTGTGCACCTCATTTGGCACAAAATACCACACAGATAAGCAAATTAATTTTAAGATCAGTAAAATACCAAATGGTAAGGGCACTACTTCTACTGCCTCATGTCTTAAATGCAACATCTGTTGTCTGTGTTTTCTTTAAAGTTGCCTGACCAGTGGGACCCACATGGCAGCCCCCAAGCAAACCTGTCTGGCCCAGTTTTGCCGCCTGGAACACCCTTTCCAAACCAGCCACAGCACCGCACGTCTGTGCCAGACTCCACCGAGGGCTACGATCTTAACAAACCTGACCCCTACGACCTTTATGAGAAGTCGAGGGCTATCTATGAGAGCCGACGTGAGTACTGAAACTTTAAGAGACCTTGAGCATTGCTTTGCTATAACTGCCAAAAGACATTATGGTTTGAAATGATTAAAAACAGGAGACCTTTAATGTCTGCTTCTGTGTTTCAGGTCCAGAGTATGAAGAGGTGGAGGTGCACCTGCTGAGGGAGAAGACTGGGTTCGGCTTCCGCATCCTTGGGGGAGACGAGGCCGTGCAGGCTGTGAGTCCGGACGCCCGTGACAAGGCTCGTATGGGACGGGCTGGACCACACGCATATTTAACCTCATACACACCAACCTCGTCTGACCAACCTGCACCTAACCTCATCTCACACTTCATTCAGTCACATACATTTGACCAACATGCCCACCACACACACTTCCACACACGCACACCTCGACTTTCTCACAAGTCCTTAACTGAGCTCAAACTGCTCGGTACCTCCCATACTGAAGTAAAGCCTTGCTAACTTGTCCACGTGTCAAACAGCATGTTTACTATGTGACAGGAGATGAATGGGAAGATGAAAAAATGTTCCCATAACCCAAAACTAGTGTACAAACTGGATAAAGCAATTTCTCTGTGTTTCCACTTTCTCTGTGTTTCATCCTCTTCACCTTCATCTATGCTGCTAATGTTGATTGTCTTTGAACAGATTGTTATTGGAGCTATAATAGAGAACACTCCCGCTGAGCGTGATGGGCGGCTTCGACCCGGGGATGAGCTCATTTCTGTGGATAAAAATGTGGTTGCTGGGAAACCGCACAAATACGTGATAGACTTGATGCACGCAGCCGCTCGCAATGGTCAAGTCAGCTTGACTGTGAGAAGAAGAGTGCTAACGCCTGGTGAGGACATGTTTAATTTTTTTTATTCTTCTCTAGACTGCACATTGCATTGGCATCAAATTCAAAAAAGGCAACTTGGACAGGACACACATGCTGACAATCTGTGCACAGGATCAGTGTGTACTTCTTACCCACTCATCTTTTCTGTAATAGTAGATCTGTCATACATCTATTCCAAGTAGTAAATCCTCAGTCAGATATTTCTCTGTATTTTAAGCATGAACCCTTAAACCAGCAGCTACATGTGGGAAGTCCAGTTGAACAGACTGGGAAGGGCACACAGTTGACACCTTCAAGCATTTTGAAGACAAGCACAGTGATAGCCTTCTAGTTTCTAAACAACACAGTTTACTGACAAATATTCTACTAACCCAGTTTTTAAAGACAGTCGGCTAAGCCTGTTCAACTGAAAACACCAGACTTAAGGTTTTTGTTTACAGCCACAGTAATGCACTGGTGTATGTTTGACATTTAGCTTTAATTTACACAAAATGCGCAGGCCACATGTGCAGCTGTCGTGTTAATATGTAAGCAGGCAAGAGGCAGGAAGAGTTCGGTGAACAATCAGGAATTTAAAACTGGAAATTTTGCGTAAGGCATAATAACAAATGGAGGACACATTTCAAATTTTATTTTTGCACTGCAGCAGGAATCTGGGGTCTGTGTTTCTCTAAATGCAGTGCAACAGCAAGATGCACACAAGACACACACGAGTCATGCCTGTCTAACGGACAAGGGTCATTTGACTTTGACAAGGTAGAGAGTTGCACTGTTGTATGCAATACCAGCTGCAGAGCTGGAATTTCTCCATGGCAAAAAATGCTTAAATCTGAAGAAGCCACAACCACTGGAAGCAAATTGATCTTGATTTACAGGAACAAAGCTGTTTCTTTGTTTGATCCTGTCTCCCCTCTTGACTCCAGGTGAACCGTGTCCTGTGAATGGGCGCAGCCCCGGCTCAGTGTCAACACAACACAGCTCTCCACGTAGCGATGCGGCCTCAGCTTCAGGCCCCCCAGCAGTCATCGTCCCTGCTGCCACCTCTCCGCCAGAGGGATCCACCCTGCAGACCAGTGATGTGGTCATTCACCGCAAGGACAATGAGGGCTTCGGCTTCGTCATCATCAGCTCCCTGAACAGGCCAGAGAACGCCACCGTCATCAGTGAGTTGCCACTGTCCGGAGATCTAAAGGTTGTTGCTGAATATAAATGCTGATTTGTAAATTATAAAGACGTAGGGTCCTAAGGGAAGCGACAATCCTAGAGTGATTGTCTATTGGTCTTTGTTAATGTTTCAACTCAGTGTTATTTAAATTCTACTTATAGTTCAGAATGTGTTGATAAGATTTGTGATTTTTATCACAAAATTTCAATTCTGTTTGCTCAGCATATCCACTCAAGAAACAGGTTAAGATAAACAATGATTAGTATAAAATTTATTTTTTGTGGTAAATTGTAATGCACTATGACACACAGGATTTAACCGCATTAGTGTTTATTGGGCATCATGATAATACAGAATATCTTCAAGTCAAGGACAGACATGAAAGTTGACTGAATGATAATGCTACAATTGGATGATCCATCCTTTCTTTCTGCAGAAGAAACCTGATTTGTATTTCTTTTTTTCTAAGTCAAATCCTAAATTTGAATTTTAAATGATCGTCTGTTGTCAAGCCAGCTTGTTATTGTGTGATTCAGCAACAGCAATTTGGCTGCCTACTTTTTTCCAAAGGTTGAAAGGGAGGCAACCAGGGTGTGTCTTACACTTGGGGGATATGCAGAAATTTTAAGGATAATGGGCACAGAACTTTGTGCTAGTTCCAAATTATACACCAGTCAGAAAACAGCCCCCGTTGATCTAGTACTGCAGGTGAGGGGGCAGGTCTCCTGGATTCTGAATAATATTCTTTAGGGGCTATTTATAGTCACTCAGCTGTGGATTGGGCCCTCCAGCAGCCAAACCCAATGCTGCAGGCAACTAGGGTCTGGATACCAAGCCTGAATACCATTTTCTACCAAGAATGCACCAGGGTGTCCTGCATCAGAGTGTGTGCAGTGGTGAAAAAAGCATGTTTCCCTCTCAGGTATAGCAAAAGTGTTTGAGCGCTTGATACACAGCCCATAGGGCTAACACATTGACATACTCCATGTGGTCCTGAGCAGATCACTGCCCCCGGGTTGTCCTGTTCTTCCCTACTGCACCCCATCCTGAGACGAAGTATCTGTCTAGTCTTTCTAGGGCAAATCAGCAACATGCAAACGTTTGCATAGGGGCCACGCAAACCCTTACAGACATGGCCAGATGGTGACACTCATGACACACAGACCAGTGTGGATCCTCACAGTCATGTGGACACAGAAACTTAGCTAAATTAGCCTCAAAGCTTTGCCTTTATCAGGCAGAAAGGGTGAATTAAAACTGGTCTGTAATCAAAGTATCCACAAGAAACTTCCTTTTTTGTTGATTCTTGCAGTACCTGTGGAAAAGCTTAGTGTTTCCACTACCTCCTCTCATATACCTTAATCTGCTGGCTGTGAATTTGTTTTGAGAGTAAATATCAGACCAGGGAGCAGCTTTTTGCATTAAGCTGTGAGACACCTCTGTTCATTCTCATCAGTCAGCCATTAAAAATAGTATTATTTTCAAAACCCCACCCGGGGGCAGGAACAACAGCCACTTATAATTTTTGTGTAGAAATAGCAAGTCTTTACACACATGTTCATGTTTGCTTATCATGGTAATATGGATTCATCAATATTTCATTGACAATGTTGCATAACTAGTTAAGAGTTCCTTGTATCAGGTTTAAGGGGTAATAATTAGACAAACTAAAGAGGAGTCAGGGCTGGGGTAGAGTTTGGGCATATAAAATTTTATCATTAACAAAAAGTTCAACATTGAAGTTAATAAGGAAATTTATGTAATTTTTGTATAATGTAAACTATAATGGACCAAGGACAGACTCTTGTGGCAAACCATTTCTGATGAAAAGTTGACTTGACTGAGAATCATCTACAACCACAGTCTTAGGTGTCTCTCTAAGGTGAGAGTTTAAGTGTAGCTTCAGCTAGACTTATGGACTGTGATTACAATATCAACAGAAGCAAATGCTTTTGGGGGATTAATAAAAAGAGAAGCATTAAAATTGTTGTTATCCAGGGAAGAGACAATTTCATTAACAACAGAAAATTGTGCTGTCATATGGGTGAAAATCAGTCTGTTGTGGCATGTTTACTGAGTCAGTAAATGTGCATAGCTGTAAATTGGATTTTTCTTGAAAAGGAAGTGTAGACATTGGACAGTAGCTGTTGGAAATAGAGACATGACCACTTTTGTGTTAAAGTACTACAAAGGTGCTTTTCTAAGAAGCCGGAATTACATCTTTTCAAACATTTAGATTGATAATTAGTGCTAAATGTTGACAGATTCTGGGGCACTAAGGTGAGAATGAGATAAACCAAGATTAGCAGCAGTGTTTGTGCATTATTTTTAAACCCAAGCAGAGCTTTTTTAAATATCTGCATTGCTTGCCAAACTCAAGAGTACCTGAAGAAACTGGAGCATTGGGTACTCCCTCTGCTGGACAGATATGGAAAATAACAGTTGCATCCACAGACCTGTTAAAGAAAAAAACAGAGGAGAGGAGGTGGTGATCAAAAGCTTCAACCACGGATGGTCTATCAGTAATATAACCAGATACTTGTTTTAGATGTTTACATATTGTTGGATTCTCAAGTTGTTGCTGTCTGATTGTACATTGAAGAATTTTATATGAATATATGCTGCACAAATGCCCAGTGAACTGGGAACATCACCTCCAAAATTATTCATATAAATTTCTAAGAATTATTTGCTTAAATTCATGACACCCCCTCTGGGTTTCTGCATACACCTAGGAATATGAA
>JAPZDY010000023.1:10885085-10899641 GCA_029783645.1 Ctenochaetus hawaiiensis
TAGGAATATGAATAACCCAAAAGTGGGTCTAGTAGACAGTAGTCATTATAATATTAAATGTTAGTTCAGAATGTAATGGTGCATGTTCAACAGATCCTAAGGGATATTCTCTGCTTGATGGGACCAGAAATGTTTCATGTTGAAGTCGAAATCTTCAGGTTTCTGTCCTTGTCTATATGAAATAAGAAGCTGATAGAAGATGTTATCACCATTAAAAGTGACCATACTGATCCAAACTTTAAAATGACAGGCAAGGTTCCTGCTGTAAAACAATTCTAAAAGTTATTCTCTCCACTTCTAAATGGAGTTTTATCAGTGCAGTTTTGACATTTCTCTTCCAAATTGCTGTTGACAACCACCTTATTATTGCCTATTTCCAGCTGTGCCCCATAAAATAGGACGCATCATTGAGGGCAGCCCTGCAGACCGATGTGGGAAGCTGAAGGTGGGCGACCGGATCCTGGCTGTGAACGGACAGTCCATCATCAGCATGCCGCATGCAGACATTGTCAAGCTCATTAAAGATGCTGGGCTAACGGTCACACTGCACATCATACCAGAGGAGGGTAAGTGTTTGTGTGTGTCAAATCAAATATTGTTGGCATGTGAACTTTGTGTGGTAGCTTAGTTTACCCTCTGTACATGAAGTCTGTACATTTGTGCTTGACATTTCAGCCAAAACCAAATGTGTACAGATTTTGAGTTATGACGGAAAGACGTTTTTGAGTCTTTTGATTTTGTGTCTTTAAAGCCTTAAAAATCATAAAGGATATGAAGCCACCTTAAGTTATTCTTGTGCGTGTTTTGTTTATTATATTGTTCTAAATCTTTCTCTTCTGACTGAGTTTAACATTTTCACAAAGGTGAAATCTTGTCTCTCCTCCTGTCCCACACAGGTTCCCACTCTGGCCCCAGCTCAGAGAAGCAGAGCCCCATGACCCAGAAACACAGCCCTCAAACCCAGCCCAGCCCTGTAGCCCAGCCAGGCCAAGAAGGCTCCCAACCCAGCCAATCAGCCGCTCAGACAAGTCAAGCACCCACCCAGTCTGGCCAGACTTCACTTCAGACAGGCCAGACTGTCCCTCCTGCACCAGCAGCCTCCCAGCCTGCACCAGCTGGAACCCAGCAGAGCCCAGTCGCCCAGCCCTCTGGCATCCCTCCGCAGCTCTATCTCCATGATGGCAGGTAAGATGTTTCAAATAGGGATGTTCTTGTTTGCACTAAGCAGCTGTGTTTTGTAAAATTCCTTAAGTGTAGTGTGGTTTGGTGACTGCACGGAAAGTGACAGGAGGATGAAGGAGCAGGAGTCTTCAAAGGTGACAGATATCGCACTGTGTATATAGATGAGAGTGTGCCATCGTCCTCTTCCATGCCAGTAAGTACAGGAGTAAACCGGTGACTGCAGATAACTTTAGTCTCTTGCGTAACACCACTTAGCTCTTACCCTGTCAGTGAATAATTTACCTTAAAATATCTCTTCTATAATGCAGGAACCCAGCGATCAGGCCCTGTTCCATGACATACCTATGAAAGTTTGAGTGTGTGCATGGATGGCTGTGTGTGCATGTGAGTTTCAGATCCAGACACTGAGAGTAGGAACTCCCAGGACTGGGGATTTATGTCCATTTTACAAGTGGGAACGTGATAAAAGTTTCAGAACCGAGAGTGATATTTCCATCCTTTTTGTGGTGAGCCTCCTGAGCTGCACACACCCAGTGATCTTTACACTCTCTTCCTTTGTGTGGGAAATTAAGCTCAAGTTTATATTTACCCATAAATCTTCACCATGTCCACTCTAACGAGGGAGAAGATGCACGTTGACATGGGAGGTTGTGTGCAGCTGGACACCTTGTGCTTCAGAGCTTTTCCAAAACAGTGCTCTCAACATTTTCATACAAACCTCTCCTCTGATCTTGTTGCTTTCTCTCACCTCACAGGTCAGAAGTAAAAGCCAGACAGGATGTCAAACCTGACTTCCGCCATCCTCCATTCACTGATTACAGGCAACCTCCAGTAGACTACCGTCACCCACCGGTTACTGATTACCGACAGCCCCCTACGCTGGACTACAGACACCCCCCTGGTCTTCTGGACTTCAGACAGCACCCTGCAGCCGCACAGTTCCCTCTGGGGATCCCTGCTGACTTCAGACCACAGGTACAACTGGACCAAGAACCGACTGCACAGGCTGACACTGTGTTTATGGTTAAGTTTTCAGTAGTGGTTTGTAATCTTTGTTTTTGTGTAAAAATAAGCACACACCGTTATTTGTAGTGGCTTGTTAAGTTGTATGTATTTTTTCTGCAGGACTATGATTACTTCACAGTGGAGCTGGAGAAAAGTGCAAAGGGTTTTGGCTTCAGTATTCGTGGAGGAAGAGAGTACAAGATGGACCTATTTGTGCTGCGCCTTGCTGAGGATGGTCCCGCCATACGTAATGGAAGAATGAGGGTGAGACATCATGACTGACAAGATTAAATGAAAAAGCTCTTTAGGAGATGATTGGAAGTGCTGACAGTTGTTGTTTTGTTAGAGAAAAGTAGAAAAAATGTGATAAATCCAGTCACAGACATGCACTGAATCAGCTAAAAGCCAGTTTGTCAAACTCAATGTCCATCTAAAATAACAGGGCTGTCAGATGATTAATTTTCTAAATTGTGATTTATCTCAGAACTGCAACAGTTAATCATGATTAACTGCATTTTCGATCCCATTTTTAATGATGATACTATTTTGCATTTTCAAGACCTCTACTTGTGCTGTTTTTCTGCTATGCTTATTATCTTTTTCTCCTTCTGTTGATTTTGATCTTTTTCTTACCATCTGCCTCATCTTTTTCATGGGGTAGGAATAGTTTCAAGGTTAGGAAAGGGGCTAACTGAGTAAGTGTAAGTGCATGTGAACTTTTGGTAACCCTCTGCGCACCCTCAACAACTCTTGTTGAAGTGCACCTAAACAAGTCACTTAATGGTGCTTGTTCCCCTGCTGCTTGACTGGCAGGAGACTGTGGTTATGTACAAAAAGTCAACTTACTGTGGCTAAATAGAGGCTGACACAAATCGACCTCATCCTCAATGTGTGTCTCTTCCAGGTAGGGGATCAGATCATAGAGATTAACGGGGACAGCACTCGGGACATGACTCATGCCCGTGCCATTGAACTCATCAAGGCGGGAGGCAGGCGGGTCAGGCTGTTGCTGAAACGAGGGACAGGACAGGTGCCAGAATATGGTGAGTTTTAAATGTGCAAGTCTTACACTCTCTCTCTCTCTTGTAGAATCTGGCCTGATCTATTTTTCGCTCTCATACTAGATATTCATTGTTTGAGGTCCAGGGTTCCTGTTCTTTAACCAGAATGGCTTTTTTTTCCACAAATGCTGTATGTTTAACCTAAGAACATATTAACATTCATTAATATCTTTCTGGATTTTAGTCCTCACTGTGCAGTCTTGTCCACGGTCACCAGATTTTAAACTTGTGTCTCTATTAAAATCTTTTTTGACCAAACATCAGAATAACAACCTGCGCTTTAGTTCTTTGTGTGTTTTAACCCCTCTGCTTTAAGTCTAATGATTGGTATAGGCTTTTACTTGCCTTCCCTCAGGAATGGTACCTTCCAACCTCTCCATGTGCATGAAAGGTGACACACTAAGCTCCCCCTATTTCTTCCTAATGGGCCACTCTAAAGACACGGTTTGTAAAAAAAAAAAAAAACTACATGTCTCTAAATACTGATATACTGATTAATCTATGTGCACTGTAGCCCTGCTCTGTTTGCATGCATGTCTGCAAGACCACAAGTCTACGCATGAGAAAATAGCAGCCGTTTGTCTGTCTGTGTGTTTGCGTGCGGGTGCTTCAAGTGTGGTGTAGTAAGAGAGCAATATGGTTTGAAGTAATTCTCCAGATGAAACTTTATCATCCTGAAGAGGACTGTCAATCTGTTAAGGGTCAGTCTCTCACACATACAGTCCCTTGTTTTTAAGCACTGAATGAATCCTGTCTCATGTGTGTAGATTAGGTTTAAGAGGAATCATGTGATAGAGGCCTACGTGGTCAGGTGTGTGCTGCTCACACATATTTGCATGCAAGTTTGCCTGATATTAAATCAGGATGTTGTGTTAAAGTGCACTGATGTGAATGTCTTTTTTCCTCTCTGATTGTGGCGTTTTCTTATTCTTTCTCTCTCTGGATGCATGTGCATGCTGGTTTGTGCCACACTGCTCTTATTTCAGTCCACCTGAGTGTTTTTTTTTCCTTGACAGACTGTGCCGGCCCCTGGGATCCCCTTTCTACAACCCACCCTGCCCTGCAGGAAGTGACCCTTGAACCCCTCCCAAATCCATTGTTCTCATCCCATCCAGCCTCAGCCCCAGACTCCCCTCATCAGCTCCCTCTAGAGGCCACAGTGTGCATGGCAGACAAAGCTCTACAGCTGACAGACCACAGCTCCATTAGAGGGGCTTCAGGTGGCAGGTCCACCCAGCAGAAGTGCATCAGCAGGGGGCAGGGAACCCCTCAGGGGTCTGGAGAAGTGAACTGTGGACCAGGTGACAGACAGCCTCGGGTTTTGCCTGCCAAAGCTGTCCTGGGGAGGTCTGTGGAGCGGAGAGAGAGGCAGAGGGAGACTTGCTCCCCCTGCTGTGAGAGAAAGGGCCTGCACACACAAGGAATGAGCCCTGTTTGGCCCTGGGACGCTTATGTGAGTGTGAATCTAAATGGAGCCTCTCTAGGCAGTGACGGACATGTTGGCCTCCAGGAGAGGCTGGTGTCCAGAGGTCTGTTCCCCAGAGAAGATGAGAGGGCTGGTGGCCACAGTGGGCTCTGCTGCCCCTCTAAAACTATGGAAGATCCTCCTGCAAGGAGCACAGCAGCCTCCCCTGGGCCCTGGAACGTCCCTGGGTCCGACAAACTGCCTGGCACCCTGAGGTCCTGGACCTCCACAGTTAGCAGGTAGAATGGATCTCGCTAGTTTGGACCGGATCACACTGTCTGGCTCTTCATTTAGTTCACCATCAGATGTCTGAGACAGACAGTGAATCTCCCTCACTCACTCTTTCTGTCCTATTTTCTTCTCCGTCTACTTCTAAGATCATATTTTACATTTCATTTGCTCTTATGAGATAATTATTACACCCACCACCTTAAAAAACAGAAGAACTTTCACAGCTATTGTAACATACAGTATAAAACTGATGGAGACTCCTCAATATCTCGGCATTTTGGACCCTCAGAAGTGACAGTTAATGTTCTGGTCACAGATGGAGCAGTGATGTCCAGTGCTGAGTGGAGCTGGGCTTTCAACGTGTACCTTTAACTGCTCAACTGAATCTGGCACAGACTGGCAAATGCATCATAACCTCAGCTGGGAAAGAGACATATGATTTACTTTTGCTCCATTTTGCATTTGGAAGAGAGAGAGAGTACAAATCTGTCAAAGGGAGGCAGAGACACTGAAAACTCCTGGAGGATGTGGCGCTGACCCAAGTGACAGCCCGGTTAACCCGACATATGTTAGATCTCACATGCCTACCGATATATCATATACTGTAAATGTAAAGATGTGGAAAATATGTACATTTGGTAATCTCAAAAACATGCCTGTCGGTGTTTTTTTGAGGCAGTGTTGTAGTTAGATACATTGTAAAGAAAAGAGAAAAAAACACCAGAACAGTAATTTAGGATCACTGTTTCCATGGCCTCGTCTATGACTACATATCAAAGACTGTGCAAGTCACCAAACGCAGACCCCCTGAGGGAGGCAGCGGTCGTGTGCATGGATATAAATCCCCATGTCTTTATACAGGGACTCACATGTCTTTTAGAGGTAGAATATAGAGAGGAAATCCTCTTTGGAGCTGACCAGTTGGTACTCATGTGAGACAAAAAAAGAAACTTTTTTTTGTCATCAAATTGAACTTTTGAGTGACTGAAAACACTTGGCTTAGTAAGAACTCATAACGCTGTTGTTCTGAGTTATGTACACAACTCAACCACAACTCAACCACGCAGTCATTGTGCAGAATTATAAGCTGTGTTGTCTTCATTTAATGCTCAACAGGAGAATTTTGTCCAGTCTATATTTCCCATTTCTATGCCTTTTACTGTGCTAAGTGTACCACATCACTGTGGGAGAGGGGCATCAGTGTGGGGAAGGGGAGGGGGGCGATGGTCATGAGGTGGGGCGGAGTGCCTTACTCAAACTAATGCAGAGCTGTTGCCGCTGTGATTTGTTTTGGGAAACTTGAGTGCGAAACAGTTGTTGTGATCATGCACACATATCAGCAAACTGTTGAGTGGTGGAGTCTGTTTTCTTTGGACTGAACACCGAGCAGCATACACAGTTATCTCGATGCACTCTCAGCTGTATAGCTTATGTCAATGATTGCCCTTGTTTGTACATCTCGTGCTTAAAAGGGGATCAAATGTAGCCTGTAGCATTAAGTCCTCTTTCTAGAATCACCTGGGAGAGTCGAGCGGTGAACGTTTTTTTTAGACGGGGTCTTTATCAGATTGGGGTCTCACTTCAGCTTTATTTGTCTGTTCTGTAAAGAAAACTTGTTAAGTTTGCATTGTTGCAGGTCGTGCCAGTGCTCTGTGAATCTGATCTGTGAGACACAAATGCATTGAAACGTGTTTGATCACAAAGTTTTGATCCGCGCAGAGTCGCAGCATGATGCCGTTAAACTGAGACACCAGAGATGAAGTCATGATCGTCATCCATTTCTCTTAACAAGATGTTTGCTCTCATTAAAAATTCATCAACAGAGCTTCTTAGTGCTGGAGGATCAGATGAGTTAAAAAAAAAATACACACAATCACAATGCAGTGTGACAGTTTGACTGAATGCAGCACGCTAAAACATCTGAGCTTGAGAACTGGGACAGACCGACTTTAGAAAGAAAATGTACCTGCAGAGGGACAGTGGTTAGACCTTGTGCTTAAAGCTTCATCAAGACGGATCTTGACCCACAGCGGTTTTTGAGTACAACATGTGGTCTGGATGTTTCTGAGCTGACCGCTGAATACAACTGTGGTTCATGTGATAAGCGGGTTAACATGTTAGTGAGGAGTGTGAGAACACGTGGCTAGGCTGTAGTAATGTGTTTTCCTTATGTACAAATGTCAAAGTTCAGAAAAGGTGAAAGAATTTGTCATCCAGCCCTCCGTCTCCGTCCAGGCCGTGCCCCTGCCTGCTGTGAGTGATTTTGTATACAGAACAAAAAACTGCTTTATTGGAACCTGTGAAGGACGGCACGCTCATAAACCCTCATTGAGATCAAGTATAACTGTGTAGTGTTAATTGTGTACTATTCACCTTGTACAGCTGTATTCCTACAAATATGGTTTACTGTATCATTGATACTGTAGTTTCAAAGACGTGAACAACTATTTTTATGAAATGCGACAGTACTGATATATTACATTTTGCTAAAAAACAAAAAACTTGTTTACTGAAAGATATTCTGAAATACTGTCAAATAAACTCTTGACATGGTGTAAAATACTCTTTTCTAGAGGTTGTTTTACTTCAATCAGCAGTGGTGAAACCTCAGTGATTTGTCTCTTGTTTTTATTAAATATTGTAGCCTCATGTTTGCAGCATGTACACCTGTAGGCACACTTGTGAAAGAATTGAAAACCCTTCCAGTCTTCTCAGACAATTCCCATTTGAAAGGCCCTTAAACAAACAAACGTACACAACTTTTGCATTATTGTTGCTGATTGGGCGTCTTCAGCTTAAAGTTAGGCAGAATTATGCAGTGGATTTTCTGAGGTCAACAAACTTGATAAAAGAAACATGAAACATGTTTCACTTCAGCATGTTATGCGTTGCTGAGATGTCAATCAGGCAAATACACACAACCACATGACCCTGAGACAAGGTCTCATTTGCCAAAATAAGTGAAAACACCTGTGTGTCTGTGTGTGTATCATCTTTTTTTTTATGAAGTCAGCTCTACAATGATGTAAGTATTTTGTTTAGCCTGCTGTTCAGTCCTCCTCGTCCAGACTGCCAGTAAAAGTGTCAGATAATTAGTGGAGGTATTAATCACAATCCTTCGCAGGTGGATGAATGGTCACATCTGATCTTACACCCAACCGACATCATCTTTAAAAAAAAAAAAAAAAGTCATATTTACAGGGACAAACTCCATAATAAAACAAATTGTAAACATGTTCCCAGTATGTCATAGCTGTCAGTGGGTTAGGCCAAAGTGGTGAACTGTCAGAGCAGGAACTCTCATTACTGAGTGTAGTTTTCTGTAGGAAGAGTTTCACTGTTTTCCTGCTCATTCAGAGGAGCCTCCTGAGAAAGACAAGGAAAATGCATAATGATTACAGAGAACTTTTTTTCTTTCTACTGAGGCTTGATGCTGTATCAAAAAGTGTGTACTTGGTTAAATATCATTTCACTGGCTTGCCTTAAGATGTTTGTAGATTCCCATCTGGAAACGACAGCAAACGACATCAACCAAAAACCCAACCATCCCATGGAGCATGCCTACAAGTGAGAAAAATATCCAATTTAGTCTAGATACTGATGAGAGTTTAGCTGTGGTGAAAATAACTTGGTTTAAAAGTTGCTTCTTTGGATGTTAAGACTACGTGAACTGTCTGTTTAACAGTCAACATCAAACCTCACCAGCAAAATGATTCCTCAACTATTTAAACTTCTAGCTTTGTCAGTCGATATCTTTAGGAGAGTTAATGACAACAACCATTTCCAATGCGTCCAGTACGTTTTCAGACAGATTTCTCCTCTCAGACTGTTGTTTTTAGTTCAGTTGTTTTAAAGAAACAGCTAAGGTATGCTTCATCTAATACAAGATATTAGCAACAGAAAATGTTACATTTTCGTGCTTTAAAAAAAGAGGCCACAGATAAATAATATGCAAATACAGCTACTCTTAATGTAGATTCAAAGTTAATTACTTTAAATACACTCAGTAGGTTACTGTGTGTATTTAAAGCTGTTAGTGACTCACATCTTCACATCATGTTGTAGTGTCTGACAATACATCTACTGAGTTTTCTTAAAAGTATGCTGAAAAGGAAAACCCATCTACACTAAAGGTAAGAACTAAAACATGACAAAGCTTCAGTATGGCCTTTAAAAAAGGCATCTGACACTCAGTTAAACATATAGCAAGTGTTTCAGAAGGAGTTTATCTACCTGTAGTAGAGAAAATGCCTCCAATTATGCCACAGAGTCTGACAAGGAACTGCCACAGAGGCATGTGCTGCTCAGTGACTCTGACCATTAGTGAGCTGATATCATATTTCATAAATACCCCTGAGACTCCATGGCTGCCAGCAGCATGGTTAATCACTCTGTCCTGCAGAACAGCAAGAGAAATACAAACATAATCACCATACTGATACAAAGCATACAACACAAACATACAAGCAAAATTCAAACGTACCTGTTCAGTGACGGAGTACTGATGTGTTTCTGCAGAGACTTTGTAGGTGTTCAGTTTAGTGGGCACAATGGTGATGAAGTACTGGAACATGTGGTTTGCTGGTGATGAAAACCACAAATGTCTGTGAAAGGTCTGGTTTTGTTTTCTTAAACAACTGTTTAAAATGCGAGACAAAAAGAAATAAGTGCCTATCAATAAAAAGATTCATGTTTGACAACACAAACGTACGATCAGCAGAGACTTTCTCTGTCCCATCCAGAGGGCTGATGAGCCCGGGCATTGCTTCTCCAAAAGACAGGTGGTCAATCCGGTGAGAAAAATTATAAGCTGTAACACAACACAAGATCAAATCAGTAAACAATTATCATCAAATGAACAAATGAAAAATGCTTTGCTGCATGTGTCACAGTTTTAATATACAGTGTGAATATCACTGGCATGTTACAGTAAGTAGACGCACACAACACGGTTTAGGATAATAAACTCACTGTCATGGCTGACGAGTGCAGCTAGATGGGCGTGGCCTCTGGGGTGAGGGATGGACCTGTGCAGGGATGAAAAGGTCAGAGGTCCCATAGTGATGTAACAGGTTCAGGTTAATGTTCTCGACAGATAAAAACATGAACAATCACTTGAAACAGTATGTTTTTTGTAGCCACTGTAATACATACTTGCCAACAGTAATGTGGAAATTTCCTGCCACCTTGTTGACATATAGATGTCCATGAATCCTGCAGGCACTAAAGGAGGTAGAACTGTCCTCACTGTGGAGAAAAGGAGGAAAACAGTGACAGAGGGAATAATTTAATCCCAATATATGCAAGGTGGAACACTTCTTTGTTTATCTTTACTATCCTATCTTTAACCATCTTTCAACTCCCAGAAAAAAGATATTTTGAGAGATCTGTACCTCTGAGGCTCTGCATGAGGAGCTCCTTTAATTGCACCCTTGAAGAGTACATCCTGGAGAGCATGCTCCACTTTTAGACGCTCCTGGATGTGCAGAAGTGTCCTGCCAGTGACAGAATGACTTAGGAAACAATACTCACTCGGAATGACTCAAAACTAATTCAATAGATCGAACAACATCTGAAAATCAGGGCTATGATTGATTTTTACCAAAAGGACATGTGAGCTTTAGCTTTCTAACCAGCTGTCTGCAAATCAGATTAAATAAAATACTTTATTCATATATAAAACACTTTATGCTTTCCTTAAGAGTTGATGACAATGTTACAGTTACTGTTGTGTTGGGACCAAAGATCTCACTTTTTGCCACAGCATGACGACTTACTTTTAAATAACATACCTAAGAAATGATGAATGCTGGATAAAATTATCATCAGATTTATTTAGGCAGTGTCTATAAACGGTTTTGCAATAAAAGACTCAAATCTTACATGTGCCACAATCTTTGCTGAGGAGAGAGCTCAAAGTTGACCTAAAATGTGACAAAACACAGTTTTTAATTAAGCATAAAATGTACTGCACCACTCTGACACAAGGAAAATTTTGAAGTATTTCTCCTAATTGAATCTTTATAATATGGAGAATAAATTGCTCTTGCACACTAGAGAAGCTCATAACTCACCGGCTCATATTTTAACCCATCAGAGGCAACCATAGTCTCTGCCAGATCCAGGACGTCTGCACCGATATCTGCATTTGACCATACATACTATCTAAAATATACCACATGGCTTCTATCTCAACCAAATATGAATGAGTGAATTTTTTTTACAGCTGAAATACAAATAAAACACACATTTTGGTACTTACATTGGCATCTCATGGCCACTGTAATGTCAATATTCATCCTCAGCTTGCTGTAAGTGAAAAGCAGATGCAGTTAATAAACTAAGGCACAATAGTGAGGCACAATAACTAAAAGTCCTGCTTTAGCGCTTACCTGCTGTAGTCTTTGTCTACCTCATACTCATACTTCATCCATGTGTCTCTGTACACAAAGAATTCCAGGAAGGCAAGGACAGCCATGAGGGTGAATGCTATCAGCGACACTAGAGAAAAGTATCAAAATTAGTAAGATTAAGGTACTTCCCTTAAGCAGGAGAAACTTATGTGCAAGCAGAATTAAAGACTACGTGTTTCCACTGGCAATCAGTGAATTCAGGTTTACGCATTATTCTTTTAGGCTTTGAAGTATCTTTACCTGTCCCGCCGCTGGCTGAGGACTCCACATAGCTCTCTGGAACTTTGGGGAAAGCGTCAAGCTCCTTCACCAAAGTCAGAGCCTTCTTCTTGGTCAGTCTCCTCATTTTAGGAGAAACAGTGATGCAGCTACTGATGACTCTTTCATAAAGTGGATGTTTTCAAGCAGCTAGATGGTTCACGCTTTTTTGAGAGACAACAGTGAGGCGATTGTGAAGAGAGGTGTAACGTTAATCTTTAGTCAAGTGTACTTTCCTCTGCTAACGTCGACCATAACTGCTGTTAGCAACCGAGTTAAATGACACTAAAGTTAATGTTAGTAAGATAGCTATCCGGCTTATGTATTAAAAAGGGCGGGTGGGATGTGATAAACAAGATCGTTAGTACCGTCAGCTGGGTCCACTGAAGTCTTCAACGCAAAGATAACTCACATAATGTAAAATGTGTTGTAAATGTGGACTCTACTAGCTAACATGTTTTCTTCTTCTTTTGTTTACTTACAAGGCAAACAGCTTTAAGGTGCATTACCGCCACCCTCTGGACTGGAAGGGGGAGGCGAGCGATTAAACACATTAAAATCGCTCAATAATTCCTGTGCTTTCTATAAATCTTAAAATGACCAGCTTACATACAACACTGACATTCTTCTGCATAATTTTTCAGTGAGCTAATGTAACGTGGTCCCACGTTATTGTGTCATATGAACTCCCTTTTTTACGCTATATTTGTGCTCAGCGCCCTCATGCGGTTGGTTCGGTACAGGTCACAAACACATATTTCATGTTTAAAAAAAAAAAAAAAAACGAATAATAATCGTAGTAATAACAAAGATAAGTTTCAAAACGATTCGCAGATAAACCTTTATGTATCATAAGTTTGGTGATATTTATTTGTCCATTACATAGATCAACCATATATGACAGTCTTTTTACCATACACCACACAGCTGAGAAGAGTCTTTTTGCATTACAGAGAAGCCCTATTGCGTAGTTGTTGTTTTTTATTAACTTAACAGGACCTTAACAGAAAACACACAACCCAGGTAAATTACCACATTACGTCCTTTAAGTTATATTGGATTTTTTTTTTCTTCAAGCCAACTGCAGAGTGAATGTTTCCACTCATCCTACAGTTTTTCTGTGGGACTTTAAGGCTTTTTTAAACTGTTATTTGGTTTTCACCAGGTTACACTGCCTTGATTCATGTAATTTGAATTTTGTCACAAGTTTGTTATGTTTATTTTATATCTTAATTTGTTTTATTTTTCTACTTTATTTATGGACCAAAAGATATTATGAACAGTTCATCAAATGTAATGACATAGCTGTAATGAACATTTTTGAAAGGACACAGTTTGATAAATATATGGTTAATTTTCTTGAGCTGAAAACATTGGTCATAACAAACATACTTTAATTTCTCATCTAAACTTTAAATTAAAGGAAAAAAATCAGCTGTATAAATGAGTTCATATTATTCCACTCACTTTTAACAGCAGGGTCTTTACAAATATGTCTCTCATTATGAAGCAACTTCACCATTTCATTAATACACTCTGTCTCTATGCTTTTTAAAGGGGATTATTTTTCAGCCCACACTGAGAAATATATCACAAGTAATGAACGAAGTCCATTTCAAGCTGGACTTTCCCTTATTGACCAAAGTGACATTTTTTGATGGGCAGTAAGATACTCCACTTACACATCCTTGTCCTCAGCTCTTATATCAAAGAGCCTCTGCCCTGCTAATGTGTTTAATGGTTTGCAGAATCCCCGATAGCTCCAGGGACACTCATCATTGACAATTAACCTTGCCAGAGGAAAGAGGAAGATGCAATAAAGGAAAATTTCTTGGCAGAGAGTGGCAGAACATCAGATTAAATGCTGCTGAAATAATTCATGAAGGCATTAACAAACACCTAGAGAATAACAATGCTCTAATATTACAGTGTTGTTATAATGTGACAACAGTTGTTGTTATAACTTATAAACCTTGAGTACACATTCAGTCTGAACTTTTGTTTTCTGAGTAACATAAAGAGACATCGTAAGGGGCTTTTTTTCTCCTCCAGCATGGTGTGCACCTCTTCACACAAACAAACAAACAAAAAAATAATATGTCTTTAATCATAATATGAGTGAGGGCATTTGCTCAGATTCACTGTTATTACCATATATATACAATACATCTATAGTGAGTTACTATACGTATTATCACCATTATTTTAGTGCTGAGCAGGCATAGGACAAATAAGCATGCCAATAAACCCCAGTGTCCTCATTGACAGTTTACAACCATATTTAACATGATCAGATGATTAATGACCTGAAAGTCAACAAACACTGTAGAGGCCAACACAAACTCAAATATAAAACATGACCTCCTGCTAAAAAAGGTTTAGGGTTGCAAATCCATTTGTAAACTGCCCACTCTACTCTGCAGGTACAGAGTCAGGACCCTCATCCCGTAGGACAGCTGTCTCTAGAAAGTTGGAGGTGGGCGTGTCAGGCAGCTCTTGAGAGAGATCTTCAGAGCATCTGCTCACAGTGGGTGAGATCACATCTGGACTGGTGTCACAGGACTCTGTGCTCTGCTCCGAGGTGGCTGTTATAGTTGTTGTGGCAACACTAGGGGGGACTGGGTCAAATTCATCATCTTCGTCCTCAAGGATGGGGGACTCATGGATATCTGCCAGAAAAAACAAATATATTTTAGGTAGGCTGATGTAGGGAAGTTGGCTGTGGTTATTACTGATGAACAGAAAGAAATTTCTGACTCACTGCTGAAAGCTTCAGGGTACTGCTTAGCAATCTTCCCTTTCAGTGTCCTGGAAAAAAAGATGAGACTTTAGATCAGCTGACCATTAAGTGTGTGTGTGTGTGTGTGTGTGTGTGTGTGTGTGTGTTTGCATTGGGGGAGAATTGACTTACCTGATCCTCCTGAAGATGCTGTCTAGATCT
>JAPZDY010000023.1:10899741-10920309 GCA_029783645.1 Ctenochaetus hawaiiensis
GTGTGTGTGTGTGTGTGTGTGTTTGCATTGGGGGAGAATTGACTTACCTGATCCTCCTGAAGATGCTGTCTAGATCTTTCTTCATCTCCACAAGGGTGCGGGTGTGGAGCAGGAAACGCTCGTTCATCTGCTGCAGTCGCACATTAGACAGCCCGTTGAAGTTGATTAGCATCTCATTTGTTTTCTCAAAGCGATCAAGCCTGTTTCCACAATAATTCAGCAGAACAATAAATATCTTCAGAGGTCAGTTTGTAAAGAACAAAGCATGTGTCTGCATCACTGTCATGTGCAAGTTAAATGAGCAACTCCAAACAGCAGATCTATTTGATATTTAGCAACGCAAAGAAGCAGTAAAGCTACATAAAGCTAAAATGGCTAATGACATCATGACACTCACATGTGTCTCTGAGCCTGGATGATGGCGTTAACATCCTCAGAGTTGACCATGCTCAGCATCCTGCTGCAGAACACACCGGATGCTGTGGGCTCTACCATGATGATGATGGAAAAAACCTGTAAATAAAACTTTTTACTTAGAAATTTACACTAGGAGAGGTATAATGTTTATTTTGATAGCAGCTTAAAGCACTGAAACCACTACGTCATAAAGAAAGTTCAATCATTAAACAAATAGAAACAGTCAGATGGGATTCGGTGACCTTAAAAACCGCTACAGTCCTGAACACCAACCATGATATTCCTGTCAGATATATACAAGAGTCACTGTTAATGGTGCATCACCGGTATTACCAGTCAGATTCAGTAATGTTATTATTCTAATCATTTACCACAGGAGCAATCAACTTCATCTGTTAAGTTACCCTGTGATATTTTTATCGCAGTTTGCCTGTTGGCTTTATTAACAGAGCCTAAGTGAACTCATCATTATTGGATACAGTTAGCTTGCGAGCTAAACTGATAGGCGAAGCAATAAATTCATAATAAGCTAATATTACCTCAGATCCCACGATGTTTATTCGCGTCGACTCCTTGCTGTTAAATTACAGATTTAAAACGACATCTTATAATTCATTAATAAACTCATGGATGTGTAAAGGATGTGATGCTCTACAACAAAAACAAAGCACTTCCGTATTTCTTTAACTTCCTGTCATGGGACCACCGTTTCCGGTACTTTTTTCACGTTTCTTCCTATTTTCTGCTCTTTATTTATAACTGCGGAAATAACTATTATAAACTAATCTAAGGG
The DNA here is from genome assembly GCA_029783645.1 of Ctenochaetus hawaiiensis. Classification (NCBI taxonomy): domain Eukaryota; kingdom Metazoa; phylum Chordata; class Actinopteri; order Acanthuriformes; family Acanthuridae; genus Ctenochaetus; species Ctenochaetus hawaiiensis. The sequence goes on from JAPZDY010000023.1 coordinate 10,900,952, forward strand.
GATTGCATCATTGCTTTTTATACACAGAATTACGTAACTATTACATTCAAAACCATACATAAATAAATAAAGACAAAAAGAAAAACGGATGGTAAAACTAAAAAATTACTAAAATAACATTTATATATCGTTGTAAGCTAAGATAAAAATTCAATGGGAAGTATCTTTAGAATTTGTCAGCCTTGACTTGAATGTGGAACCTGATTGAGACGGAGATGCTTTTTTCATTAAATAATGATTATAAGAGGCACAGTTATAAAAGGTTGCTGCCTTTATCAGCCCAAAGAAATCGCTGGAAATGTTAGTCAAATTTCTTCAGAAGTGGATGTTGTCATGTGCTTTAAATGTGTTTCAACGGTGCTGCATGGATAATGAAGACATGGTAATACTGCAATATTAAAGAAAATATTGTGGCATCTACAAGTGTTATCTTTGTGCAGTTTTTTTTAATAGAAATCACTCTAAAACAAAGTGTTTCTGAATAAATTCATGAACATAAAACTTTTGAAATGAAAGTTTTAATTTTCAAAAGCCTAAATAGGAAACAAAGAAGTAACAGCAGCAGTTTGCGCCTGTTGTATGGAAATGAAGTAGGTTACAGCCAACTTTACTTTTTCCCTCTCAGTTGTCGAATGTTCAAAACTTGATCCCAGACAAGAATATGAAATGATTGAATGCCAAAAAAAATCTAATTTCCAGCCTTCTTGATCCCAAGTTTCAAACTATATATTTTTACATCAAATGAACAACATAAAAAATAGTGTCACCCTGAACCCATATTTTCAATGGGTCCAATATGTCCTAAAATGTCAAAAAAAAAAAGTATTTATAATGTAAAACATTAAAAAAAAAACACTAAAGTTAGTAGTATGAGTTACATTTAAATTAGTTTTAGGACTGAACAACCTGACAAAGAAATTTTTTGAAAATTAGGAAAAACTCCCATTGATGTGATCAAACGGTTTGGCAGATCTTCTGTTTGGGGGTATTTCTGGTAAAATAGATAAATATGCCATATGTCGTGTCTGAAAGATTGTAATTTTACAATCTTTCTCTTAGAGTACTGCTATACTCTCTTAAAATACTTACATGATATATGTCACTGGCATGAAAGTAAATCTCTTCAAAGATATTAAGTACACCATTTAAACTTACTGTTGACTCACTCTGCATCCAGGATCATCCTGCAGAACATTTTCCATCAACACATTTATACCAATAAACTCACTCCATACCTCCAGAAAACTCACAAAAGTACTTTTATTAAGGGACAAGTAAAAAAAGTACATGATGTATAAAAAATACAAAACCGCTTTGTCTAACTTGTAAGCTAAGTAAATGCATAGCAACAGTACATGCAAGTCTAGTGTTAGGTATCCTACTATTCTGTAACATTTTTTAGCTACAGGCTAAAAGGGGAAAAGCACAGTTCGGTTGCAATCTATCATTCGTTTCAGTCTACATGATACAGATCCAAAGTGATGGTATAGAATAAGTTAGGTTGCACTCAACTCAAATGATGAGTAAATAAATACTTAACAACATTTCACAAATATTGACATCCAGTAATTCAACGCAATGTTAAACAAAACCTGCGTGAGAATTACATTCAATTTCTGAAGTACAAAATCAGACTACGCATAAGCTAAAGATGAAGAGAATTCATAGTATTACACTTCTAATCAGGGATGCGGTGATACAAATAAATATGAAATAAATAAATAATGAAACCCATATATGAGCCATATGGCTCACCCAGCCCCTTATGTACATAACACACCCTCTGCTCCCAACTACAACATCACATGTATGAAATTTCATATTAGTGTTCTTTTTAGAATACCATAAACATATGTACAACTGACCTCGGACAAGCACAAGTGTCCATAGAAAACCTGCATTGATTTGACATTGGGTGAATTTCAATGTGCTTTGGCTTTAATTTGATAAATAAAGTAATATTAGGCTATACATCACAACACATTTGTGGTATATAAGAGGCAATGGCATAGAATTTCAGCTTGTATAAAGTCTTTTACCGTATACTGATCCAGGAATGACTGAAATCACTGATAATGATATTGCTGAATGACAATAGACCGATTGTGTGTTTTGCTGTAGTATTGTGTGGTATTATTATGCAAAGACACTTATGTTTTTCCTTTTTCTTTTTTTTTTTTACATATAAAAATAAGTTAAAACTTCAGAGAAATGGATCCAAAAAAATAAAAGTAAGATTTACAGTTTATATAAGGCCATGCAATTTTAGTAGACTCATGCATCAGATCATTAGGTCTTTTGGATGAGTGGGCTTGCCATTCATGCAAAATGCACTATGTGTTGCTGAGGCCACAATAAATATCGCTACTGTCCCTTTTTGTTCCTTAATACCAATCCAGAATTAACACTAGCACTGTCTGTAACCAATAATTAAGGCTGGTGTATTTGCTGTTGAAGCTGTGAATAGGCCTTATTTAAATGGGACTCATGTGAGTATTTGCACAGAGTTGCTAATCCAGTCTACAAACACAGACTCTTTGATAAGAGTGGATGTCAATATGAATAGAAACAAACACAAGGGATACTGTACAGGTCTGTGCTCTGTCATTGTAAAGTGTCATTGATTCCAAAACGAGATATCCACCATTTCAAAAAAGAGATATCTACTCTTGAGAAAGAAAGCAAAACTAATCTCATTATATTCATCATCTTAACATATATGCTTATAAAATATCCACATTGAGAATGAGTTGAATTCGCTGAAATGTTGAGTAATGACTTTCAAGTAGCACCTTTTTTCTGTAAGTAAGTGGATCTATTGCGTTTTGGAATTAAAATCTTTTAAATGTACCAACAAACTAGAGCTCCAGCGTTTCGTCTAAAAGTTGATCAAAAAACACCATGGATGATGGTCCATCGGCAGGATGAGAAGAATATTAAATACAAAAAAAGAGATAAAGTGAAAACACGACAGTCCATAAGTTACCATTAGGACATAATAAACAAACCTCCGACATTATTATGGAGAAGACCAAAGGATTTACAGCTGCTTTATGATTGAAGGCAATCTGAGGAAACTTCTCTCTGTAAGTGCTTGAGATAAAAACAGCACCCCAAGATGTCTTCAGAGATGTGTGTGTGTGTGCATGTGTTAATGTGTGTGTACGCATGACTTTACCACCCGGCTTCCACCACTGCTGCGCTCCTGGTTGGAGGTGTTGTCATGGTAACACATAGCTGTGCAGGCTCTTCATCTCCCTCACACGTTGGTGTTGCCTTCACTTCCTCTTCATCCTGGGATTTCTGCCCGCCGTCATGCACACCCACCTGGCCCTCTTCTACCTCCACCTCTTCTTCCTCATCTTCCTCCTCCTCATCTTCCTCCTCTTCCTCTTGTTGTTGCTGCTGCCGTTGTTTGTTGCGGCAGCATGGTTTGAACAAATGGGGGTCAATGAGCACCTCCCCAAAGCGCCCCTTGTAGATTATTCCACAGCAAACCTTTTGCCTGTGCAACACAACACACATTATATCTATTCATATCTCATCTATTAAAGCCATGTAGTAGGACTGAGGGTTAAGGACAACACAAAACAAATACCAAAATATTTCTAACATAATTTCAAACACATACATCAATATTGATATTGCAACAATATTGTAGAGATGACCTTAAGTGCTTTTACAAAATATCTACACAGATTTTTAATAATAATTTCTAATGATGTGGTTATAATTACTAAGTGGGGAAAGACATACATCAAAACAGCAATAACACTCTTGTACATATATGGAATGAAATCACTCTACCGTAATGCAGCCTTTGAAACCAAGAAAAGACAAAACTCATGCCATATGATGACATCCAAAAGCTAAGGTGATAACTCACATATCAATCTTGTAATGATATATTGTCCAACTCTAGCCTTTACGCGTGTTTTTTATGTTTTGGGCACTTTATAGTACTGCAAAATGCAATGATATTATAATTTTGAGTTAGTTGAATTTGTTTCATATGCACACTAAGTATACAGGAGTGTAGGACCAAAAGTCAGGCAAGATGAGGAGTGTTAAGCCTGTACTTTGAAGCATGCTGTCAGCTTTCACATTGATTAAAAATGTGAACACGTTGCTGACAGATGTTTGTCAGGCATTTAAAATTCTTTTTAATCTTAAAAAGAGGACATAATATTTGCTGTGATGCAATATCTTTCTCAAACTAATTTCAACGCACATAAACACATTGGCTGTCTGGAAGCAGACACATCCACAGGTTTTTTCAGTTATCTTGCCTGATCAGACCTCACATCAGGTGGAAGTTGTCATCAAACTATGAACTAGTAGGAATGATGAAGAAGAGTGAGAGGGCTCTCACACGAGCTAATCATAAGTGTGCATGTGAACTATTTGTATGTTGGGTTTTAACCAACCTTCTGCCTTTCCATTTTGAGTGTCTGAGAAATGTTCTTGTAATTTCATATAAAAACGGGCTGCACTGTTTTGTTGTACAAAAATAACATTCTGGTTGATCAAAAAAGTGCTTCAAATTTCTGACTCACCTCTTCCAGTAAGTTAGGTCCAGAAATGAGAAAACAGGTGAGCGGCTGGATCCTGGGCTGAGCTCAGTGTCTGATCCATCATCTGACAGGTTGCTGTAGCTGGGAGACTGAGCCGGAGAGGCACTGGAGGTGGTGCTGTGGGCATCTGAATCTGGTTGGTAGAAGAAAGCAACCATTTACAGAGTGATCAGGTGTATTTATGACATGAACTCTATTTTTAAAGGAGCATATGTGTGTGCATGAATAAACATGTTACTAAATGCCAAAAAACAGAATTTACTGTTTCTTTTTAGCTCTTTCTGCAGCCTGCTGATCTGACTCGGCCGTGCTTTCTTGGAGATGGACTTTATCTTCTTGGGCCTGGAAGTTATCTTCAGGCTGGGACCTCCTCTGGCATCAACAACCTATTTGGAGCAGAGATGAGTTCTCATAATTTGTGTAATCTATCATTAAAGTAAATCCTCAACCACAATATTAGTACTTTGATCCAAACTCACATGGTTCCAGTTCTTCTTGGTTCCCACAGGTAGCTTTTTCCATCGTTTCACAAGCAGAACACAGGCATTACAGATTTCTCCGGATCGTGTTTCGCTCAGTCTGCAAGATAATTACAGTTTTTCAGGAGAGGACACAGAGAAAAAAGTCTCTCTTCAAACCTCAAGTGTTCAGCTGAGACTCTTACCCAAAACAGCTCCTGAAGTCTTTTTCATAACGTTTGCTGTCCGTGAAACGAGAGCTGGAAGACTTTGCCCGGCAGATGCAGCAGCCGTCCAAACTCCTGTACATTTTTGGCTTATGGAAGCCAAACATCTGCGTGCAAAAAATATGATTAGAGCATTATTATCTAAGGCTGTGATTAGTGTGCGCAACTGGAGTACCTCCTTGCAACGGTGCATTTTTGTCTCACACCAGATGTAATATTCTATTGCATAATTGAGATTTATGTGATTTAATTGTTAAAGAATGTGTTTGTGACAAGCAGAGAGCACCAAAAACACTCAGGGAAGGCGATTTTATTTGAGCATCTCTTCGCTTTGACCCACATGGGGAAGTAGGTCAACAGTCAGACAGCGTGTCAGACAGATCATGTCACCATGCTGCGCTCACAGGATGCAAGCTTCATTTTGGAAACTCAAAATATAAGCACGCACATAGTCCGATCCTCCAGGCTGCAGATGATACGTTATTTGTTATGGTTGGACACAAACTACAAAATATAGTAACCGAAATGCCAGAAAAATGCAAAAACATATATGTGTCTCGGGGAAATAACTGGATATGCAATAAGCGGCCCGATTATGCGGAGGAATTATAATTTATGTTGCTAGGCAAAATTTAATCTCCACAGCACATGTAGACCTGAACTGCGGCAAAACTGCGAGCCGCGCCCCCTAGACTGGATTTTTTTTTTCCCTGCCATCAGTCCTCGGGGTCTCCTGACAGTGCGGTGCCACAGAGAGCAGACAGAGAGCAAGAAGAAGGAAAGACCTCTCACTCTGTCGGTAGTATGAGACTTCATTTGTGGTTGGGCAAATTGGGGGAAAATAAGGAACCAGAAAACTGTCTCGCAATGGTTTAAGAAGTCAGTGGGTCTATAAATGTGAAAAAGTAACACAACAAGTTCCCTAATTGATAATAGATTGAATAAGAATGGGATAAAAAATCGTTTATGTTTTCCAGTAAATGTAGACAGCATAAGTAAGTATGTTGGACCTTATTATTTCTTAAAAATACATCAATGACCTGAGTCATTATAACGAAAGTCGAAACAACAAGAAATCGGCTCCGTCCAGCCTCTAAAAACTGACCGGTTTCAATTAGCAGAAACAAAAAATTAACTTTAAAATAAACACGTGTAAATTCTAACTTTATCCAATCAAGAAGGTGCTTTCCTGAGATTACGACTCTATTTTATGTCAGAGTCCCGTATTAGACACGAGCACAGGTTACAAATCACATAGGCCGAAAGATTTATGATTAAATAGATATAATATCATGAGGGCAATTAAAAAAAACTCATTCAACAAATAAAGCTGTCTATAACATTAATTTACATGTGTCAATTTAAACGTGTGTTATGAAGACAACCTTGTGCTAGCATTGCACATGTATTCTGGAGTCTATTAAAATGCCGACATCATACGCTTTTCACCTTGGAGTAACTCCTCTGTAAATTGCAAACGATCTCTGCAGCAGAATACAGTACGTGACGCAACGCAACATGGCAACACACTTCAAAGGCGGAGGCAGTGTGGAGAAGGGGGTGTGATGCGATTTTCCGCAAAAACTGTAATAATAAAAGTAAACTGCAAAAATTCTCGCGAAAGCAGTTAGTAATCGCATGAGCGACCCATTCACTTTTTAAAATAGGCGAAGACACCGAAAAATGCACTTGTTTTTATCGAGAGAAAAGTGCAAGTCGCCGATTTCACCGCCCACTCCAGCGAGGAAGCATGGCATGCCACACGACCTGCTTCATGCGCACCCATTTTATGATGACCGTCCTCTGCTCGACGATGCCCGACTTTCCCTCCCCACACTAACTTCATGCACTGAGATCAACTCAGGCGAACACATCTCGAAAGCAAAATATCCTGTTTTCATTTTGAAGGGGAAGGTGTTCTCAGTTAATCGTGTAATTTGATCTTTACTCTTTGTTATTCCACAGCCGCGATACTGCAACAGTCCCTCAACTACATGTGCACGAAGTTCAAAGCGGCGGCTGTGTGAAAGTCCGCCTTAGAGCTATTCTCTTACGACAAGCAGCATTTTTAACCGGCCTGAGTTTCGTAAGATGTTCATACATAGTTTGTGTTCGCGATGGCTGATTTGTTGACAGCAGCGGCCGCGTGCTGAGACGCATCTGTGGTCCGGGTGGGCGTGAGAGATTCAACTTGGCTTATTTAGCAGGCGTAAATGTGTTGTAGACTGCAGGCGCACTGAAAACCACGATTTGGACATTAAAGCGTTGAAGAAGAGCAGGTTCCCGACCGGAACGCTTACGGTAACCGACTTTAATCACGTTTCGAAAGCGATACTGGGGCGATTTCCTTCCAGAGCCAAATGCATCTAAACAAACAATAATAACAACAGCCGTCCATGCTCATTATGCGCGCATTTAATTCCCATTATTTGCGCTTATTTCGTCTGCCTTCCACTTTGCCCGGTCACTTAAACTGGCTGTAAGGTGACCCACACATTAAGTTGACCAACAAATCGGTCTTATAGCAGGCCCCAAAACAGCGATTGTTCCGAGACAACTCAAGCTTGTTTTGAATTACACATTTGAAGAGCACAGCCAAGACTTTAAAACCGCCCAAAGCACCAAAGATCCGATAAAACATGTAAAAAGCAGCTGCATTGTTTACCTTGTTGCAAGTTGCGTGAAGCTGATATAAAAGTAATAGTCCTTATAGCGCCTCGTTACGATGTGACTATTATGAAAATCAACCCGCATCAGTAACCCGCTCCCTTGTTGATGTCTGCGCTGGTGGACGGGACTGGATAGTTGTGGACATGGTGCGCATGCGTCGTATCCACACCTCCATTTCAGAGTAGGGCAGAAGGCTTTTTTCTTTTTCTTCAATCAAAGCATTTACATAAACGACGTGTGACGTCTCCGTGCGTCTGCATTCTACTGGCCTTATAAGGATGGGAACATTGCGCGGGAACAGGGGGCTCGGCCCTGGTTGCTATGGCACATTGGAGAGTGTAAGCAAAGGGGCGGGGCCTATAGTTTTACTACAGAACGCCAGATGGCTCGTCTGGAGGCCTACGGTTTTTAGGAGGCTCGGCGTCTAGCAGGGAGATGCACTTTGTCGATTTCAATTTTGGACAACGGACCAGATTAGTAGTTAATAAAAGGTGGGTGAGACTCGGCCTCCGTCTAATGGTTAGTTCAGGGCGAACAAAACCCGACAGTCTGCAGCGAACCTGTCATCATGCCTTCACAAAACACTGCATCAGTTTGAAAACAGTTGCTTGGACGCATAGACTGCTGTCTGTGCTGTTGTGTCGGTTATACAGTTTGGAAAAGCTTAATTCAGATCACAAGGCGCGAGCCCGAGTAATTACGTGGCTATTAAGGTGATCAAATTAAACAGAGGTAGCAATCTAATACACTTCTGAATTAATCTCTTTACTCTCTTGCACACACAACACAGACACAATCATGTAATTTAAGACACCACAGAGTTGGTATTCAAAAAGTGCTCCCTGAGTCTTAATAAGCATAAATAAAAACTTAATACACAACCCACCTCACAAAGTAGATGTTACTTTGGGTGATTGAAATTAAGTGCATAACCACATACTTTCTTGAGGTCATTCCCTGTGTTAGTCTGTTGTCAGATGCACCAGTGACAGCCTCAAACAGATCTAATGAGCCTATGTCAGAGGGCACAGCTGAACCATTTGCACAATAGCTGGTCAAGTGTGCATTTTGAAAAGTTTATGCAAGAGTCTTATATGCTTTCAGACATTAATTAGAGACAATTTTAAAAAGAAAACACATAAAAATACAAATACATTGACTTGTCAGTTATGTAAATTTTTACTTTAATTTTTGACAACACATTTCATAAATAACAATTTATTATTGCTTTATCTAATCTGTATTTAAATGATAAGAGGCTTGGTCATTATGGATTACATAGTGCTCGCAGGGCAGTGCAGGAGACAGCATTTTCAACTGTTAAATTAAATGCAACATTAACATAATAACAAGCATTTATAAGAACCTGTGCTCTGCTCATTGTCTCAAGACAATCGAACAGTTTAGAAACAAACAGTCTGACTTTTTTTTCACATAATAAGTAAAGTGTGTCCATAGTGGAATCTATTGTTTTGCACTGACACAAACAAGATGCCTCTATCCAGGAAAATATGCCACTAATTTATTACACCATAATAACAAATGGGCACAGTTCTATTAAAGATCTAATGAAGCAAAATATTTACAATGAGAGAAAGAGAGGAAAAAAACTCTCACAAAATGACAGACTATTTGAACTGACACAATTAGGACACCAGTTTGCTTTCAGTCTTTCACCAACTGAGAATTTCATGAGCACAACTCTGCAGTGTGTGACCCGAAATTGAAATAAACAGAGAGAAACAGGCAATTTTTTACACAATATAACAAGAGCATAATAATATAACATTTTCTCACATGTTGTAGAGCAAGAACATTATCTTTCTTAAGTATATTTACTAAGATTCTCAATGAATAAAGTCAGGAAAAAAATGCTTATATAATAAGGCCTGAGTCCTGATATTTCAGATCACAACACACTAATACATAAAACAAACAGATTTTGGCCATGCATGTGCTTAGTTTCAAGTTCAAGTGCAAGCAATACAGCAGTTTAGGGAGAGTAATAGTAGTAGTCCTAGATTTAGGTGCAGTAGATGATGTGAACTGTGAAAATATTTGCTGTAGAAGTGAAATTATGAGTGACTGGTTCTCCTTGGGGAAACAGATTTTCACAGTGTAAACAAGCATAGGAAAAATCTGACTATTTCCTGAAGCAAATATAAGACATTTACATCAGTGAACAAGGCAATATGTTTGAAGCTCGAGTTGCCCGTGGCTTTATCTAGTCCACTGTTCTTTTTTTAGAATAAAGTCACATTTCTTGAGTTTGAATGTACTTCTATTACCCGCAGATGGAAAGATGAAAATGTGAACTCATCAGCATTCCTGCAGCAGTTGTAAGAGCAGGGTATGAATTCTGATCCTCTGTCAGGGGGTCAGAGGTCAATTCCTTTAACCAGTGCAGTCTCCAGAGTGATGGTGAACTCGTTCAGTGTGTGAAGGATGCGGGAGAGGGAGTTTACAGCAGCACGATCCCGCAGCAGCGCACCTTCTTCATATGTTCGTGCTGTGAGGGGACACTCTGCCAGCAGGGGGAGCCACTGAGAGAGAAGACGGTCCCTGCCAAGTAAAACAAGTCGATGGTCACTAATGGCCCAATAAATACAAGATGAAGTTTAGTATTGAATTGTAAATGCATTCGCAGACTGTAAGACATAAATGGCACCCTTTACTTCCTCTTAAAACAGCTTAAACCACAAGGATATGAGATACTTAAAGTACAGATTAACCTGAATGTTTAGTTCATTCAATGTCAATCTAAGACATGGACACTATTATCTTTGGATGAAAAAGTTACTGGCTTCGGATACACTGCATGCCCAAATATAAAGCTAAGCTGTTCTTTCTATTATAAATTACTCATTACTTTAATTGACAGAATATGTGGCAAGAAATGGAGAGGGAGAGAAAAGAACATATGTGACTTTTACAAAGTTACTGATTAGACCCAAGCCAATTGGACAGTGCACACCTCTACTTGTTAAGTCACAGAGACCCAACCTCTGTCTTATCACAATAACTGTCTAAATGGTAATACTGGCTGCACGTGGTATGTAATATGAAAATTAGGAGAGGAACAGCTTAAGTCACTGAATTTCTCTTTTCACCTGAAATAAACTGCATCATTTTTTTTAAAAATGTGCATTTCAGACATTTCGTAAATTAAGTGATCAGCCACCACTGATCAGGGCTTTTTGATATTGCAGCAAGGTAAAGCACAATTCTGTGTTAAGTAAAAACAATATTTTTAGTTTTATTTTTAACTTTTTAAAATTACAATGAGATGAGTAATTTCCAAAATAAATCAGCTGTTTGTCTCACAATGTTACATTACAAAATTACATAACTATCACTCTAATTCTAAACCTGTTGTTGCATATAAATTCCTTCAGTATACACAATAACTATCACATCTTTCTTCTCATCGTTTTTAGTTACCTTTTTCTCACCTACGGATCCAATTACACTCACTGCTATTTAAGGAAGATTGTTTCTTATGTTCTAGGGTGCTTTGGTTTCTTTCTGGTGATCTTTGGCTGTCTATTGCTTACATTTTGTTACGAACATTTTTAAAATTATGACCACTCACCTGATTCCCAGGCAGACAAACAGCTGGAACTTTCCCTCTTTTCCAATGTTTCGTGGGGAGGCGTTGATGGCACTGACGTAATGGCACAGTGAGTCACATGGTGGACCCTTTGTCAGTGTTGATCCATGCAGGTCACCCATCTGATCAGCTGTTTCCATGGAAACTACTGCCTTCTCTATGGGAAAGAGTTAGTCATACTGTCAGTTATGGTGTCAGTTCACAATTTATTAATATACTGATGATAAGGGAAAATAAAATCATACGAAAACAAACACTAGTGAAAAACACGTCCATCATGCTTTGTTGCATGCAATTTGATGTGTGAACTTCATTCTCACTGCCACCAGATGGAGACAGGACACGGACATCAGCAAGAAGTAACACTTTATTGAACTCGCACTCATTGTACTTACCCACAAAGTCCCACACAAACATGTTCCTCTGGAAAAGACGGTTGGATTTTAACCCATGCAGGAGGAACTTCTCCAAGGAAAGCACCAGACCTCCTTCACCACATAACAAGACTGTTAAGTTTCCCCTCTACAATGAGAAAAATGGGAACAGAGTAAATAAAGGCACTAAGCAACAGGATCATCTTTCAATGTCAGTAAATCCTGTTCTATGAGCGATAGGAAGCACTGAAATTTGTTTACTCTTTTATCTAAAAGCCTTACAAGGACAGAAGTAAACAGAACAGAATAAATGCTCTTACATCAAAGTCTGTGCACTGAACGCACTGCTAAAATGTATTGAAGGCCCAGTACAGATAAACTAAAGTGATCCATCAAGTCTCTTCAGTGCTTTTAACTTGCCGTTTGTCTGGCCGTGGCTGTAGAAACTGGGGTTATGAGCCAAGTTTGACACAAAGAAAAGCATCTTTCCATTTTTATCATTTTAGCTGCATATGGTTAAGTGAAGCTGTGGGACACACTCACTATTAGGATCACATACCTCTTGTTCAGGTTTGTGGAAGTGTTTAACAAGATTATTTGCGGCCTCCCTCATGTCCTCATGTACTTCAATAGACAGCATTCCTGACATGATAAATAAAGAGGTGTCAAAAATAGAAATATGAGGATATATAATGACAAACGGAAGGAAAAGTGGACAGGGGATAAACAGAAAGGTGATACAGGGAACGCTATCAGTTAGCATCTGTGAGCACACCAACAAGTGGGTCAGCTATTGTGCAAAAGAATGTGTTCTTTGTCAGTACGTACTGCTTCTGCTGCCAAGCGATCCCAGCACTGTCCGCACACTCTGGGAGGGAGAGGCCAGCTCCGGAGGCGTCCCTGTCCACCTTCCAGCATCCTCCTCTCCACCAGGTGACACCAGCTGACCAATGAGAACTCTTTCCAGGCTGCCATCACCTACGCCTTTCCCCAGCCATCGACCGCATGGGAACCTGAAGGGAAAGTAGAAACAGGGTTTGATGATATCCAACTAATAAACTTTTAATTTATTATACAAGGAAATGGCGTGGGTAGGCCCATCTGCTCTAATCAGCCCGTCTGTGTTCAGTTTTCCAAATTCCTCACTTTTTTGTAAAGAACACTGGATTGGCTTTTTCTAGGCCACTGACTATAAATCACATATAGTGTAGACAACTGGAAAATTTTCCAATAAATAAAGTGTACCTTTAGATTGCATTGGACTCTACTTGGCAGCTGGTTTTTAGTTTTTAATAATGTATTAAATAAACTTGCAGGGACCTGAAAAATGCATTGGATTAGTAGTCCATCTTTTATTTTCTTTCTACAGTATGTAAGTATCATGTGATAAAGCAGCTTTTTCTTGAGAGTGATAAAAGAAGCTCAAAAATCCAGTGATCAACAGTCAGGATCCTTGAGACGTCCTTGTATCTATCAAACACTGAGCTGTTATCTACAAACACATTTTTGTATGATTAGCCAATGTGCTGTAAGGCCAAAGTCAGTGTTTGGAGAAGCCACCAAGGTCAGAGTAAGAATCTTACTTGTAGGTGTGTCCAGTAATCTCATTGTACACCATCACACAGTCAATCAGACACTTGGCCAGCAAGCCAGAGTTCTCCTGTCCCAGCTGCAGAGTGCTCAGCCTGCCCAGGTTCTTGCACTGTGATGAAAAGAAAAGCACATATCACCAGTTTACATGTGGCTCCACATGTGTCTCTGTCAGATGTGATATTGTTTGCTTAACAGTGTGTACAAACCTGGAAAAATATCTCCTGTGTATTCTTTGACAGCTGCCTTACTCCTGAATCACCAAGCTCTCCTGACACACACACCCAAGGGTTAACTGTGGCCATCGCAATGCTCAGCTTCTTCATGGGTATAATAACAACACGGTATGGAATATCTGGAGAGACACAAGAGACCAAAACCAAAGTTTGATTCATACAGGTCAGTTCCTTCACACATAAAAGTCTTCTCACAATAGTCAGAGATGCTCAGTGTGATTCAAGTATGAGGCCGGGGGATAGGGGTGGTGGTGTTATAAAACACAAACACAACCCCAAGCAAACTTTGATTGTCCTTGAAAGCTGTAACCCAGACAGAGAATTCTTCCATTCTGTTGTTAAAGTTCATGGGACTTACTGATGGAGGTGAAGACGCGTGTGAAGCAGAGGTAGTCCACAGTGTTGAGAGAGAGTAGGTGGAACAAGAACTGCTCCCTTTCTTCCTCACAGAGCAGGAATGCATGAGGTTTATACAGCTGCCTGTCGGGGGACAAGAAGAACAGCAAACAAGTCAAAATCATAGGATTTTATATATAAAAAGATCCAGAAATATTAGATTTGTGTATTCTTGTCATGAGGTCAGTTACGAGTGAATTGTGACCTGAGCAGCTCCTGGTGTGTAAGCAGCTCTTTCAGGTGTTGGGACAGCATTTTCTTCTCCAGAGCCAAGTGGATCCAGGCCCGAGCCTGACCCACCTCAGACAGACCCTCACTCATGGTCTGGATAAACCTTGAAGGACAGATAGACTGGCATGAGCAGTAAAAAAAACAAGCTCTAATGTTTTACTGTTTTGTAGGTGTTGCATTTTACACTTATTCAAAAATACGCCAAAAGAAAACAGAACAAAATGTTGGAGATATAACGCATGTGTCATTTATTAGAGTTTTTAGTTTATGTCTTCCTCTAATCTTCAGCTGAAATATTGTTTACTTGAAAGAGAAAATGAAGCAGAGCTATTTTTATCTGCATTTTTAGCTAAACAACATCATATTTGCTCTCATTACCTCATATCCTGTATCAAGGATCCTCTCAGGACGAGAGCACCATCATCAAATGTTCTCTGGTCTGAGCCATTAGACCCTGAACAGACAGCAGGTTAAACACCAGTGATCATCTGACTCTCGGTTCAGTGATTTACATAATAATAATAATAATAAAAATTAAAGAATTAAAAGGTTAAAAGAAAACAATTGGGTTGTGTTCAGACCTGGAGACTCAGCTGGTGTGTGTGTCTTTGCCTGGGCAGCCTGGTAGTGAAGCAGATGGGACCAAAGAGCAGATTTCCCCTGTTCACAATAAACACACCTATCAAAATTCAGCCTGCTCAAACAGCCTTCTCTTTGATTTAAATTTGTTTACATGAGAACACACATTTTCAGTCGGTCTTTGTAGGTCATCAGAGCTGATAAGCATGTTAAATTATGTGTCTGACCTGTTTCAGCTGCAGACCATGGCCCCAGGTTCTCTCCAGTAGGTCACACAGACCGTAGATGAGTGTGTTCTCCTGCAGGCCTGTGATGTTGGCTTCTCCCTGACCCAGTTCTACGCTCTCCTTCCCCATCCTCTCCATCAACATCCGTTTGGTCTAAAAAGCCAGAGAACATTTTTGAAAATTAATCTTGAAGATTAATTAGGAAAATAATTGAAAGAATGAAGCCTCCATCAGCACACAGACAGATCTCTTACCTTCAGACGACACTCGCTCAGCAACCCGTCGACAAAGTCTCGGTGAGTCTGAGTGACAGCTTGAGGCGATGAGTCAAGCAGTCTCGACTGGCGGAGGTTCTTCCTCGCAAATATGTGCTTCTGTTAAATAAGCCAAACATGACAAATAAGGCACAAGCTCCCAAAGCCCTGTGTGTGTGTGTGTGTGTGTGTCTGTGTGTGTCACATGAAAGTACCTGTCTCTGTTCATTGTCGACTCCTGAGTGTTCAGTCACCGTTGACCTCCTGGGGTCGGTCCTGCGTGAAGCTGTAACACGACTGGACCTTCTGTTCAGCCAGATAACACAGTAAAATTAGAATCATAGTTCAAAGTATGGCTGTCTCTGTGTTTAAAGCACTTGCATATTTAATAAAAATAAAGTGATAATAGTAATAAAAAACACCCTGATAACCAATGATATACAGAACAAATGTAATTGTTTTCATCTTTAATTGTATTACAACCCCCCCACCACCACCACCACCACCACCACCACCAGCTTCATCAGATGAGCTAAATTATCTGCCATCAAATGTGTTCATTTTAATTAACTTTAAAGTCTTTGTTTGTAAATTACTTTGCTAAATGAAACAATTACCTAAGACATTTGGCAAACAGTTTAGAATTTTCTTACTTAATGTTGGCAATTTAGATATTTACTTGTTTCTCTTAGCTTAAATTTACAACTCATTTTCATTTTTTTTAGATAATCATTTTGACTGTGCAGTTTTAACGGTTTGTAAATAACTTTCAACCACTTATCCATTAGTTCACTTTTCTAACTGCTTACCCTCACTTTGGGTAGGTATTAGCAGGCTCCTGTGGATGGGTTTAGAAATCATTGCTCTAATATATTGTCACTAAATTTTGGCTGAAAACAAAGGCTCACTTGTTGGTGTTGTGCCCCTGTGCGAGCACATCGGCCTGCAGCTTAGGGAAGTAGCCCTGCTGGTGACGACCCTGGCCAATCCTCATGTCCAGCAGGTGGGGATGTATAGCTGTGTGGTCAGTCTTCATCAGTCTGCGCTCAATGGACTGGGCTGCGGAAACAAACAGTGTAAAGACTAACATTCCACACTTCTTTACATAAAAAAGTCAAGATAGGTTATAGAATTTACATTAAAGAGATTTCAAGAAATGAATTATGTATGTAATTTTAATGTCACCTCCCACAGAAACATCTTGTGTTCAGGTTAGTTAGGTCCTACATAGTTTGTTTAGTTGCAAATACACTCACAGGTAGATAGAAACATACAGTGTAATGCAACACAAAGAAAAATAATGTAACTGATAGTACGAAGCAAATGGAGAAACATCTCTTCACCATGGGAACTTTGGTAAAGACAGACTGAGATGCAAGCAGTGTATCTTTTCTGCAGATAAGCTGACAGGACTTCAAAGCAGAGGGTTTGACACAAAGCTCTGCCTTTAGTGCTTAAACCATATAATGCTCATCCCCTTCCCTATCCTTAAGTTCACCCCTCTCTGATTTCCTAACTCTACCTGCCTTTCCCCCTGCATAGCAGATTACACTTCATCCCTGTTGTGCTTAAATGATTTTCCATCAAATCTTTCTACCATTTGAATAGTTGAATGCTCTGGTACTCTGGTGCTTTAAGAGTAGTTCAAGCAATTTCAAGATCTTATTGCAAATGAGAGAAAAAATGGTGATTGCAGAAAAGCCACGCAACATCATGAAAACACTGTACAGTATAAATCCAAATAAAGGACAGCCAAGCAACATGATGAACATACTGTCCAGCATAAACCCAAAGAGAAGGACAGATGGCATCAGATTTGCAGATTTCCTAAAAGCCTGGCATCCAATTCAATCACAGCATTCTGCTCAATCTAACAACTGAGGTTTCAGTCATTATCTGGCTGTACATTATCAAAATGAATACTGAAAAAAACAAGTGAAACACCCTGATGTTACTCCTGGTTTGTCAGAGATGTAAAGATGTAAAGCTAACTACTCGTTTATTTCTGCACATGCATATCACTTTAAAATTTACATGAAAATCTTTGGAAGTGAAGCCAAGTTATATTAACGCTTCTTCAGTGAGAAAAAATACATTGACTAATGGTGCATCAACAGCAACACCTGAGCCAGATTTCTGGTTTTGTTGCATAGTTTTTCTTTGGCTTCATGTTGCAGGAATACACTGTTAATTTTGTGACTTATCTTGCAGCAACATATGTGACATAGTTTTTTATTTTATTCTTTTTTTGTTCATTAGCGTCTTTACATACCTGACTCAAAGAGTGAGGTGCATTTCCTGTAATGACAGCTGTGGGAGTTTTCTTCGTCTGTGTCATACAGTCGATCTCTCTCCAGACGGTTGTCAAACAGCTGCTGCATTGGTTCTCCATCTGCCCAGCGAGAGATCACCTTCCCATCCACAAAAGTAGAAAACATGGATGTCTCCAGGAACCGGGACAAGAAATTCAAGTGGGTTGCAGGCTGAACTGCAAGGAAGGAACCCTGAAACGATATTTAATGTTTTTTTTTATTATAATAAAAACATTCAAAATATAAAATACAGTAATTTTACTAGATCTACCAATTCATTCTTGTCCACTGACAGCTATTAAAGTACCTTGTCAAAGCTGAACGTTCCCTCTCTGTTGCTCAACCAGGAGTCCAAATCAAGAGCGCTGTGGATGACAAAGTCCTCATACCTGCCAAACATGGCAGCAAAACGTCCAGAAAACACCTCCCTCAGCTGAATGTTCAGCTTTGCAGCCTTTAGCTCTTCCTCCTCCTCCTCAAACACGTGTCCCAGCGTCTTCCCTCCATCTGATGTTTTTTCTCCACCACACCTCCGTGCCAAAGCCTGCAGCCTCTCCAGCACCGCAAGCTCCTCACCTCCCAGGTTCCCATTCCTTCTGTCCTCCATCAGATCCTCCAGCACTAGGCTGCTCAGGCGAGCAGATGTGGTTGCAGGCTCAGTGACAGCACCGCCCTGTGGAGGGAGCCCAAAACGCAGCAGCACTTCACTCAGCTCCTGGATAAGTTCAAGCCGGTCTGGAAACATTGGAAGGTCTTCAGGGACCTCGACTGAGTGGTTGTCAATGTCCACAAAGCACAGGTTGGCCTGTGTAAGCGATACAGACAAAAAAACTATGGAAAACACTTTTCAACCAGCTCTTCCAGCAGATAATCATAACAGGTTTAACCAATCACAATGCACAGACTCTTCTGGCTGAGCTTTAGCATCCAATTAAGATTAGAGATGAAGATTTACATTCCATTAATAGATTCTTGGCATTTCACCACCTCAGATAAGCACTCAGAGGATATGAGCATGTGAAGGATTATCTAATGATTACTGTTATCAGTGCAACAGGGGAAATTGTTGAAATATCAGGCTTTCACGCTGGCAAACAAATCAGAAAGACACTGGTGCCCATGAAGCTGCTGAGCAAAGAATTACAGTACTGTGTGAGAGAACGATAGGCACTGCTTTAAAAATACTGCTTCTGTAAGCAGCGATGGAGCCCAGTGCAGTCAGCAGCAACATGACCTTCAACAGTGACCTCAGGCAGGCAGTTTACAGCCTCGGGGGAAGTTGGGAGATGTGCTGTAGCATGGACACTTGCATACAGCCTCGTACTCTGTGCAGCCTCATCCTACTAGTTAATGATTTCACTTCTTGTCTCTCCCTTCATCTCTTTCATTCAAATATTGGAAAAAGACAATATATTTTCAGAGGTTTTCCCTGCATATCATAATTAAAAAGGGCTGTTTAAGTGTCTTTGGGGGCTAAGTGAGGCAAACTGTGCCTCTCTTAACATTGAGAAAAAAAGAAAAGGAGGAAAAACACATTCCAACCAAATCATACATGTTTGATTAAAATACTACACATTTCCATGCAAATTAGAAACCATACATCTAGTTGCACAAGTCAAG
>JAPZDY010000023.1:10922529-10935169 GCA_029783645.1 Ctenochaetus hawaiiensis
AAACATATGCAATGATTTAACACTTAATAAGATGCAATGATTTAACGCTTAATAATAATAGTGCAGAGTGTGAAATCAGATCCAAATATTAAGTGCTTTATTAACTAACAATAAGCAACAGCGACAGTGGAGAAATACAGAGATAGTATGACAGACAGAGTGAGAGAGCCAAAGCAAAGAAGGCCAGGGAGTGATAAGAACAAGACATAGGAGGTTCGAGGATGACGCCCGTGTGTCTATCCCAATCTATGGTGAGGTGGACAGCAAATACGACAAGGGTGTTGGCGCCCTGAAGGGCAAAGAGAAGGGATGTGTTATGCTTTATGGTTGCAGATATAAGAACCATCTTGTGACTACAGACGAAGATGACGCGGAGCCAGATATCGTCAAGGCGATGGAGGCAGAGCGGCACCTACGCGGGATTACACCAACATTCCGAGATGACATCAACATTCCACATTCCACATTCTTATTGAATAAAAGACTGGGTTAGGGAGAGACAGGTTGTCAGACTTCGTGTACTGACCCGCACGCTGTTGTTCGTCAGGGAAAGGAAGATCAGACCCAGAGCTCTGTATGCTTTATTCATTTACTGCTAAATAAACAGATAAATTGAGACCGAATATCTTCTCCTATTGCTTCATTAAAGAACGCGCAGGATTTGGCTCACACATAGAAACTATTTTTTGAGGATAGACTGGGCTCAAATCCAACACTCCTCAGATCTATTCAAGGCAAAACTGACCTATGTTTCTCGAGTTAAAGGACATGTTTTGACAGAAATTGAAAAAAGTGTATCAACTACATAAAACAAGATGCTGAACAAGTAACTTAATTTTTAAATATAGAATAACATGATGAGAATATGAGAATGTCCATACGTATGTGTATCAATACCCTAAGACTATAACATTTCTTCCATGTTTTGTTCTATTTATGAAACTGTTTTTCAGGATCTAATAACCCAATATAATTACATAAAAAATATTTATAAATAATTCACATTTCACTGATGACGCTAATAAGAAACACAAAATACCGTGTCATCCAGTGCAAGGCTCTTAATTTTGATGCCAAAGAGGCAGGCATTACAATAAAACTAATTTAATTATATCTGCTGCTAGCGATTCTTTTGAGGCTCATGCTTTCATCATCCTGACCTGGTTTTCCAACAAAGAACAAAAACATGTTTTGTGTATTTCAACAAAAAAGACAGAAAAGAAAGAAAAGACAATATTCTACAAGAGGCTGCAGACAAGCAAAGATGAATGGCTCCTAATACCATTTTTATCAAGTTGTTTTTGTTATCATGTACTGTTTGGTCATATATATAATATTCTTGTACACAGATTGGAAGATAAACAAAACATTTGCCTTACAAATGAGGCACATCTTGTCCTTTTTCATCATTTCCATTGTTGTAAGAGAAAATAAACAACACTGAAGAAAGATGTGAGAAAGATCTCACCATGTTGACTGCATCCTTGTTGAAGGGGTTCCTGTCTGTGCTTTCAGGAAAGTGCACCAGAACCTTTGACTTGAAGGACCGTCGAATGGGGCTCTGCTCAAAGGCCTCGCCTAAAAGACACACAGGAGAAAAAAGATGTCACTACGCCATAATCGTATTAGGACAGAGTGATGTTTGACCTTCATTGCAGCGGAGAGAGAATTCAAATTCAAAGGACAGAGCAGAGGATGTTACAAAACAACAGCAGCTCAGTTTTATGAAAAAGCTCAGACAAGATGACCTTGTCTGAAAAAAGCTGAGAAAAAAGTTCATCTGTTGTTGACAGCAAGAGCCATTTTGCAGCAAAGAGGGAAAAACCCCTCCAAGGGTTATATAACTCAACTCATTATCATAGAAATAGACTGGAAAAGCGGTAGAACACCCCTCATCCCTGACACTCTGCAGTATGAAACTCTTTATGCTTGTAGGGAGTGTGCACAGGGTGAAAATATTCACCTTTTTCATACATCAAGAGCACTGCAGCTCAAGGTGAGGGATGAGGGAATGCTGTGTAAAAGCTATGTTGACATGAAGGACTGAATTTGCAGTGCCTGCAAGAAAACTCTACTGCATACATTCGCAATGCACAGATTTGATGCAATGTCGGGCTCAAGTTTCTCCTCTCATCAGTCTCTGCAACTTGTGTCAGCTTTTAGCTCCAGTGACACACAGTTTGTCCAGACACGAGTGGCTGAAATGGAGTGGATGAAAAAGAGATTTGAGAAAACTGTGTGTGTATGACTCAGTGTACAGAGTACTGGTATCGAACGAGATACTTTCATTATTTATCCACTTTCTGAGAGGGGATGCCCTTGAAAGGTCCTCTTCACTGTATTCTCGCTCCATTTCTGTTTTACTACTCCACCATGAATTCTCTGACTTCATATTCGGCTTTTATTGACATCACTGCAACTACGAGAACAAAAGAACAACTGCAAATGTAAAGCTAACAGTGTTCTCTCAGCTGCCTGTTTTGACGCACTCATTCAGTATTCAGGATCATCCACTTCATCTGCCCACAAGATGACGCACGGCACCCCGAGAGAGGAAGCTGTGCCGCAGGAAAACCACTTCAGGTTTAACTGAGTCAGATTGGTAGGTGGGAGACAGAAGCTAAAGTCAATGTTATTTACCACGGACACAAATTGGTGTCGGTGCTAAGAGATTCAATTGAAGCCTCACAGAGAGACACCTAGTTGCCATGGCAGCAATTTCCACCATGAACTCGAAGATAGCTATCAAGACAAAGCTCGTCAGCGGTTACGTCACATCGTGTTTCATCAGCTGACCCCATTAAAACCCATGCTCCTCCTGACACGAGTTCCCACCAAAGAGTTTGCATAGAACACAGCGTTGTCTCTCTTTTCTCAGTGTTAACAGAACAGAGCAAGAGGGAGGTTTGTTTTACTGTTTGAATGGAAGCTTAAATGCTGGTTTCAGTAAGGCTGTAATTAGCACATTTCATCCTCTTACCACATTTACATACACACAGTATGTAAATATTGAAAATGTGTGCGAGCAAAGGAGTTGTAGAATATTTTACATCATTAAAGAAGGCTGCAGCGAGTTATTATTTTCTTTGTTATTGAATCCGCCCTTTATTTTCCTGATTCGTTGATTATTCTTTTTGTCCAAAAAAAGTGTCAAATATCCATCACAATTTCCTAAAATCAAAGGCAAGATCTCCGTATTGCTTGTTTTGTTTAACCAGCAGTCTGAACATCACAGACATATTCAGTTTACTATCACATAAGATCAGAAAAATCTGCAAATCCTCACAACTGAGATGGTTAACTAGGTAAGGCATTTTCTTTAAAAAATAAATACATTAGATAACAAGACAATTGCTGATTAATTCTCTGTCTAATGGATTTACTGTTTCAGATGTAATCCTCAGTAAATGTAAGTCTCATCACTGTCTCTGTAATATCAATAATTTTCATGTTTTTGAGGATAAAAATAAGTAAGTCTTTCATTTTCATTCCGCTGTTTTGAAATTCATCACAAAAGATGTATGCGGCCCTGACTGGTCATCCATCCCTAAAACAATCACACTCAATCAGGAATGATTGAACAGCCATGAAGGCAGTAATCCATCACATCATGTCCCATTCATCACATCATTACATGAGTAGATGAGAACAGATATAAAAAGGGGATTAAAATGACGGCCAATGTCAGCTTGTGTTGACTGATGAGGAGTTATTTCTTCCTGGCTCAAGCAGTTTAAATCACTCTGTCTTTTGCATTACAGTTTTGTCTGAATCAAAGGGGAATTACATGACACAGAAAAAAAGCAAATTTTGCTTTTCATCTCAGCCAGAGACAGAGACATGATGCTGGCCTTAAGTGCTTAAAATAAAAGATAAAAGTAAGTGTTGAGAGGCTTAAAATAAAACAACTCTGACTGGCATTTCTCTGCATCAGCAGCACGTGCACAAATAAGACGAATGCAAAAACAGCCACATCTCTTTGCAATCAGTTAACATTATAATGCAGCTCTCGATTGTTCGGTCAGGGAGTTCTCTCCCTCCACTGATGTCAGACCCCTGTGACAGTCATCAGGCCTGAACGGGCACTGAAGCCTCTGCCTTTCAGCCTGCCAACGTCACGTGAAATTTGATTAGACTGCAGAAAACACAGTGGTGTCTATTGAGAAGCCAACAAGAGCAGATTGTTTCTCTGTAGGCATTCACTAATTACACACATACACAACAAGAGATACTGTATGACCTCACACATCCAAAACACTTACAAGGCTGGTGTGCACGAGAGAATGAACATCTCTGTCTTGACTGCAGCTTATAGGATATGTATGTAAAGAGACAGAGATCCCTTGGAAGTAGCAGAGCCCCCTTGCTGCAGTGGGTCTGGGATGACCTGTTGTTACATAAGCAGATTGGTGGAGCTCGGATAAACTAGCCAGCAGCACCGCAGGGAGCAGCTATCAAAGTCAACCAATGCTTGAATGGCCGAGCTCATCCTATATTACACTATATATTATTCAAAAGACATTTGGATGAAAAGATAAACAAACAAGGTAGGATCAAGCATGTCTAGTTGCAGCCAGTTTCTCCCTGGGGATCTACATGAGCTGAATGTCTGCTACAACAAGGAGAATACAGGGTGTGACTACTGTCAAGCTACACAGCTCAAACCTGGTGGTATCAGCACACCTACACGGTTCTTTTTCCTCATTAAGACCAAGGCTCCTACAGAAAAGGGCATGTGCAAACGTCACAGAGGGCTTCTGGCAGAAATCTGCTCTCACTGAACCATGTTGAGTGTCAACAGCTCAGTGTGGAGGAAAGCAACACCACCTCTGTATTTATATTTTTATCCATTACAAATATACCATCACTGTGGGTGTCGTCATGGCAATCTGCACATCCACCAACACTACAGCACGACTTCACCACCTTTGGCTCTAGGTCACTAAAGGACAGAGGTATTTTTATTGGTAAAACAAAGGGCTCATCTCAGTTTGAGAAAAGAAAATAATGAGAGCTAAAAAGACAAACCACACAGATTATTACTGCTTTGTAGAACAGTGCATTCATCTCTGTTTTAACCATGAACCGCTGCCTGGAAGCTCCATCTGTGTTTCAGCTTCATTGGGCAGAACAGGAGGATGTTTTTCTCCCTCTGCTCAATCCTTTCTTTGCTCTATTCCTTATCCAGGTGTAGCAGTGGATGACTTGCAGAAACCAGCAAAGCTACATTCTCACTACTGTCTCAAAAATATGATCAAAACACAATGAACAGAACTGCAATGTCCCCATACAGAGATTACACAAAAGGACAATAATATTTGAGGACACAGTGTGTTGTCTTTTTAAATTCAGTCAAATTGCTTTAAGTTTCAAGGAAAACGATCCTTGTCTTGGATCTTGTTTTTCATTGTCTGTTTCAAATAAAAATGTTCTGTATGTTCAAAAATACACGAATCTTGCCAAAATGTATTATTCTGTGTATTAAAATATTATGATTTTTTAAGGATATGATGTTAATTGCCATAACAAAGGTTATTCTGCACAGACTACTCGCAGATTTTTTGTTGTCAACAACGCTTTAAAGGAAGAGAAATGTGGCGTCCAATCAAAACACTTAATGGATGTCACCCCGACACAAACAATCAGAGCTACATGAAATCGGAAATATTTTTAATATAGCATTAAAGTGAACACCGCCTATCCTCGGCCCCGGGTGTAAGACTGTTTTTTTGTTGTGTGGATTTGTTTCGATCATGTTTATAAAACCATCTACCTGCTCCATCGTCCGGCTCCAGGCCCGTCTCCGTGTCCACTCCACACACAACGAAATAGTGGGCGAAACGGCAAGAAGCCGATCCGGTGGCCGCTGCAGTCCCGTTCATCCTCGACGCGTTTATGGTGTGAGAGCTCCGTTTACTTCTGCTTCACGCTGTGGATGTTCATAATCAATCCGAAATGTTTTGCCCCCGTTTGATCCGTGCGCTGGTTCTGGTGTCCGCCTGCCTGCACTCGCTGATCGGCGGTATGACTCTGACTGAGCACAGGATGATCCGCCGATGGTCATCTCGTTTGTTCAGAGGGGGGAGGAGGCTGCGTGTAGGCCTGCGAGAGAGCGAGAGAAGGGAGGGGGGAGACAAAGACCTGAACGCATCATCATCATCAGCGCCAAAGCAGCCTCATTTTATAAGGTGTCGTCCAAATTCATCATCTGCGCCCACATTACAAAATCCACGATTTGTCAGAGGAAAATCTCTCACATATCTGTATAATCAGAAATACATTTTTACTCTGGATCATTACATAAAAGTATGAATGAATCTGGGAAAAATGACTTATTTGGTACATCTCATACACAAATTAAATTAAAAACGTTAACAAAAACACATTGCAATCATTACAACAGATAGGTAGAAATGATGTAAGTGCAAGGTGAGTAGATGCTTAAAGGGACACTCCGCCAATTTTAGAAATGAAAGTCATTTTTATTTATCATGAAGAGTCTTACTCATCCAGTGAAAAACTGTTGTAGGCTCAATCATCTGTGACTCTGACCAAGCTTTTTAAAGTCTGACCAAATAACTGTGATGATGTCATCATTCACCTGATGGTGTCATTTAGCTTATCTCAAATTTGAAGTGAAATCTCAAGTTTTTCATTACAAACTTATACTACAAACTTAAGGAGTGGTGTTTGAAAAAAATGGGCTTTTTCCAGCCAGTGAATGCCTATTGAAGAATAAAGATTTGCTTAATGGGAAATGTAGAATGTAGTGTTTCCACTGTTTTTGGAGACTGACCCACAATAACATGATTGTTCATTATTTTAAAACCTGTCTCTTTTAAATCATTCAAATCCACTTCATTACCTTATTAAGGTTGTGTTAAAAGCTGGATAGAACCTGAAAAGATCATTTGTTTTAACTCCGAGATGCACAGCAACCTTGATTAACTAAATAATCAATTTCCACAAAAAGTTTAGAAACATTTAGGAGAGCCCTGTCAGTTGACCTGTGAAGCTGAGAAAATAATTATAGAAAAAGACAATCTGTGCTGTATTTCAGTTCTAAGCCAATGAAAGATTAATATAAAAACAGCACTTATTTAAACGCTATTCACTGAAACACCAGGAACCAAAGTGGCAATCAGAGACATCATGTAATGTGTTTAATTTTCTTCAGCTTTGTTACAACTCCAGCAGCGGGTGAGTAAGATAAAATTGCCTGAGAGTTGTGTGGGAGGCCTGAAAACGACCTATACAGTAATCAACAGCAACCTGCTGGGGATGAATGTGTGAACAAGATTCTCTCTATCAGAGCTGAACAGGAGTTCTCTGATTCTTACTTTGTATTGAAGATGGTATAAAAGCAGACTTTGTCATTGAGAAGAATTCGACCCTCACAGCCTTCATTTACAAAGAGTCACATATTCAATGTTTCTAGTTGAATGTGTAAATACAGGAAGTAAGGATGCAGATATCCATTTTATTTTATATAGGGTATTTATTGAAACATTCAAACAGACATAACAAACATATTTCTTATTTTATAGGCAAAATGTTGACTGCCTTCTTTAAAATAAATATGGTAATCTAGGTCACAAGTAAATCAGCCTCCTGCTGTATTTGTTCTGGTAAGCATGTTGCCTGAGATATTTAGGATTTAGGTTCAATAAAGTCAGTGTCCAAACTTTAAAAATGTGCAGCATTTCTTTACACTCAGACTGGCTTCATGCCATAAATTTCTTGCTAGACAAAAACGACACATTTCAGGATAATCATCACCTTTTTTCATGCAAACAAGAAGTATGTACCTACACCATCCTTCATTCCTGTAAATATAGATAACAAGTCAGCAGATAGTCCTCCATCTAGACAACATGTGGACTTGTCACTTAAGAGTTTGTCTTTTTCAGTAAGAGCACAACTCAACACAAAGAGGCTTCAATTTAACATTCAGTTGCTGTTCTGTTCAACTACCATTTTATGCTTAAAAATGTGTTATCCTTGTTGTTATTATTATTGCAGACTGCTTTGTCAAAGGTCAGTCCCTCCTCTCTTCATTTATAAGCTACACATCTGCAAGATATTTGTGGTAGCTGAAACAATTATACCAGTCCAGATATCCTTTTCCTCTGCAACTTCCTCCAGCTCCTCCCAGTGGGATTTGCAGGTGTTTCTAGGCAGAGTGACGCAACCCCACTGGTATGTCCTGGATTAACCTTGGGGTTTTCTACCATGCAGCTGTGGCTGATGCACCATCGAGTCAAATTTCACACTGTTGCATCCTGACTGTGTGTCTCAAGCACCTCAACAAGCTCTCCTAAAAGCAGGGCAGGCAGTGTTTTGACTCCAAGATCTTCCTGACACATTGAACGTCTCACATTGTCACAGAAGGTGAAGCAAACCACCCCTTAGGTTAACCTCACTTTAACTCTTCTCAAGTCACCATGCAGTGATTTTCAAATTAAAAACACAGATAAAAGATCTTGCTTTCATTGGAAAAGAGACCATGATCTGTAAACCCAACATGCCGATACATCAGTAAGGACTGGAGCTGCTGTACATCTGTTCATTTGTGTCTCCAAGGCATGCTAAGGTGCATAGCAAAAGACCTCACAAGCTCTCCATCTGAGTGTCTCTCTGAATGAGAGATGGGTAGTTAGTTGGGTCAAGTTTCACAGTTCATTCTGACACATTCTCTAGAAAATGTTTGGCAGTGGGTTTGGGTTCAGAAATTTCACCTTTAATACATTTCAGAGAAAGAAGGTGAGTTTCTCAGAAGGAAGGACACTGTGGATATTTGAAGGAAAATAGTTTCTGGCAAAATTCTTGCTGGCAGGAAAAGAAACAAGAGAGGTGGCCTGTTTTTATACTCTGCTGAATGAATGGCTTCTTCCTGCTTCCTTCTCACTCACTGCTCATCAATTAATTGTAATCCAAGAAATTAAATCAGGAAAGTGACTGGTGAGGTGCAACAGATCATTCAGCTGAGTAAATGTGTGGTAATAATATTAATCTACCTAGCACAGTAGGTAAAGAGAGTATGGGAGTGTAAGCTGAGCATCAAGATGAGGCTAAACAGCCTGTTTTTTTTTTTTATGAGGTTCATGTCAGAAGATCTAGACTTTAAATGGAAGAGTGATAGGTTGATGACTTTGGTAAAGCGTGTGGAAGCTAAAGCTGTGCATGGAGCAAGAGTGCAGAGGTGGAGGCCTAAGTCAATATGCGAGCCACCTGGGCCTGAATGTCTCCATCAGGGTGTGAGAGCAGCTGGACCAGTCTGCTATGGAGCTGAGAGGACTCGTCTAGCATGACCCGGAAGAGGCAATCCTGCTTCCGCCTCAGTTCATCAGCCACCTGGGCAGAGGGCCTCCAGGCCTTTAAGTTCCCTGCAAATGTCAGCAGTCGCAGAAGCACCGAAGTCGCCGTCCTTGCATCAAACAGCAGCACAACAGAAGCTGGTGCCTACATGATTTAAAAAAAGAAAGAAAGAAAGAAAGAAAAAACTGAAGAATGCTCTTTTAAAAAGTTTTGACAACCTCTTAATCAGGAATCTCAGTAACTATCTTTTGTGTATTATAAGAAGACATGGAAACTATAGTGGTTGTTGACTTACATGAGGATGATAAGATTTAAACTGCATTTTCATCAGTTAATTCTTACCTGAGCCTGAACAAGGTCATCCATCATATCAGGATTAGATGACAGATTCACAAGGACCTTTGACGCCTGAACCTGAAAAGCAAATATTGGAAATGCTTTGTTCATTCATGCTGCATTCACAGCTCCATCAGCCTTATCTGTTTTCCTTCAACTTTCAAGATGTATCAGTATATTATCATGATATAGGACTTGATAAAAAGAACTTCAATCATTTTTGACAACTGATTTTCAAAAAATGTAAAAAGATACTCACCTGTAATGGTTCATTGCTTACAACAAGTAAAGAGAGTAGAAGTGTAATTGATTTCTTCAGCAAGTGTTGATGTTTATCTGTGACTGAGAGGTTGGTCAGCAGCCTGAGAGCGCTAAGCTGAAGGTCAGAATTCACTGGTGACATCTCAATCAGCTCCAGCACTTGCTGCACATAAATCTGTGAGACACAATAAGTCTTTGGGTAAGACCTGTCTGTCACAAAATGGATAGAGTATATAGCCATACTCAGCAACAGATTGTAAGTAACCAATAACATACCTTTATTTGTTCCTGGTTTGGGATGTTCATACAAAGATTATTTAAAGCATTTAGAGTCTGCACTCTAACCTCAGCAGCAGGATCAGAGAGGAAACCGGCTATGATATGTATCCCTTCAAATTCCCTTATAAGATTCTGGAGGAGAAATAAAAAAAGTTTTAAAAATACACTACATAACTGAACAGATAACTATTTCACATTTGAGTGACATCACTTACAAAATACAACGGCTACAAAACCTTATAATGAGAGGATTTACAATAAAGCAACCTTTACTAAACTCACTTGCAGATAGCTTTAGAGAGCTTTATACTTTCACTCTACCTGATTCACAGTGAAGGCAGCAGCATTTCCTAATGTAAGTAGGATCCGACATTTGTCTGATGGATTGTTGCTGGTTTGTAGACATGAGAGCAGCATTTTTAAGTGCTGTGGCTCCAGGTTGCCAGGGGACTGGTGGATGACATCACCTATAGAGCAAAATAAGCATTAACCAAAATAATAATAATAATAAAAAAAATTATAATATTAAATTTTGCACGTGTTTGCAGTGGAGGGGACTCACAATCGCTGGCTGTGGTTACTGTGTAAAGTCATGGTCCCTCCATATAAATCTTTATTGAAACCTTGACATTAAATATATAGCAGTATTCAGGAAACTGGTGCTTTGTGTTTAAACGCAGAACATTTGGAGAAATTATATACCCATATGAATACCTGAACTTTGTGCGTTAAAAACGTAAATGTAATTGTACCTAACAGTTGCATACTAGTTATTTTATATGGCAGAAAACCCGATGCAGCATTTTAGGCAGAATCGGAGTGTTGCTTCATTACCGACACCAGTAACGATGTCAGAAGAATCCTAGTTTAGATGTGTAACTTTGGTACTCTTCGGCTTTATGAGCTCAGTGGCGCTTACCTGATGCAACATCAGGTCGGGGACAGACAACATTCAGTCCGGACACTTTAGCCAACAGGCTGCCTCGCTGTAGGGTAACTTCATCGGGCTGACTGCTCCTCACACCAGGACTTTCATTGCTCACACTTTTCTTGTTTCTCTTGAAGCTCCCCCCGCTGATGAGCTTGTATATCCCGTAAGAGGCTCCAGCTCCGGCAACGATTCCAAGCAATGCTTTCATGTTACCGAGCCTTGGAGTAATACTGCCATCACCCATTATGCTGCGATGTCTTTAGCTAAGCTCTGCTAGCTAGCTAACGTTAAGCTACATAGACTCTATAACGTTGAGTCAAATCTGTTCGCTCACCAGCAAACTAGCCGGCTCCCATAGCTACCAATGACGACAACCAATCGAAAGTATCACAAAGCCCACCCGAATTAATTTAGACAGAGTCATTACTGTGAACAAGTTATGCAGGCTGACAATCCACAATCCACAGTTGTCAACAATGTTGTATTCCGTTGTTCCGGGTCGGGCGAGCAGCTCAGAGTGGCCGACCAAATCTTTCGCTGGGTGATGAGCAAGGAGTTTTTGGCCATATACAAAAACTTGTTATTTCATGAACTCAATTCTACATAGAGGCTCTCAGTATATATCAGAAATGAAACTGTTAACTTTTGCAGTTTCTAAGATAAAAATAGTGTGCGTCATTCCGTTGATTTTGTGCCGTTAAATTTAAAACTTGCTGCAGCGCATTAGTTGACCAACACTTTATATTAGTTAGTTTTACTTCGTTACCTGGCAACCTTAAACTGTCAAATGGAGTATAAGGCAACGTTTGACACGGTAATTAGAGCAGACGTTTGGTAGTTAACGCTGCTTAGTTGCTCCTTACTTGAATAACTATTGGTTCTTAAAAATGTGACCGACAAGGTATGGCAAAGACAATCTCCTCTAAACGGAATGCGAACTGGAAAACTACCTGCCATAAATACATCGGGTAGTAAATCTTGTGTGGAAATTTTGATAACGTTATGTAATGTTGAATTAGCTAGTATAGTTAAACCAGCTCATGTGACATTCAAGTTTTTGTTAGTATATAGATAGATCAGTTCTTTGGTAGTTAATACTTATTCAATTCACTTTATTTTTTCTATTATCAACACTTGAGATATTTTTTCCTTGATGCGAAAAATCATTCTCTTAGTTTCACTCTGACAACAGCCCTATGAGAGTTCATGCCTGTGTTGTCCCAATGACCCAGTGCAATTAATAAAAAAGGCACAAGGCCTCGACACTCTTAAACAGTTTGATTGGTAGGTAGTTCTCCTTTCCTGCGACTTTCCTTAAGATGGACACTTGGTGGCTCACTTTCTCAAGTTTTCCTTTACTGATGAAGTGAGAGCCGCTGTAGACTACCAAATGCAGGAATAGTGTTTCTGTCACATTGTTTTAAGTTGCATCATGTATTCCTCTGGTTACATTCTTATACGTTTTTAAATAAAATTAATCATACTTATTTCGTTGTAAGTATTCAAGAATTCATA
>JAPZDY010000023.1:10935768-10957858 GCA_029783645.1 Ctenochaetus hawaiiensis
TTTCTGTCACATTGTTTTGTGGACGATAATAGCATGGACGATAATAGTTAATAAATTTATATATATGAACGCTTCCAAAAAGGACCATACCGTATTTTGAACCTGTTTGTACTGTTTGTTAGCTCACCCTTAAGAGCTACACTAACACAGTGCTGTTTTGGTGCAAGTTAAATTAAATATGTTCACGAATTTGGTGCTTAATGCATCGACTTAATTTCGGATCTGACCAAATCAGACAATTTGTTACTTCTTTAACCAGTGACAAATACTTCATTCCTTTAATGCAAATTCACTCTGGATATGGTCTGTTTATGTCAGTGTGTGTGTTTTGTTTTGAGGCACAAGTATCATTGCTGATGCAGAACAGCACACTGCAACAACCTCCCCAGTTTCAGACAAATAGTTCAGACTCAATTGATTTGAGTGCTTTTATAAACATGCTGTTTTGCTCTGTTTTCTTTCCCAGCCGTTCTTTTGTCTATTTTAAAAAAAAGACCTGCTCCTGTTACAAGAAACTTTAGGAGTTTTAATTTCAGGTAGGCCTGCAGTACTGCATCCACAATCAACACATGACTGATTCTTGGAGAGAAAAGGGAAGAATGTGCCGTTAAACTTAAGATTCATCATCAGGTGGCTGTTTTTCTATGTTTAACAAATTCAGTTTTAGTCAAACAAGACTGAAGTTTAAGACAATTCAACCATCCTCCTACCCACATCACCTATGCTTGTCTTCACTGCTGAAACTTTTGATAAGCTTATGCAGTGTGACCCAATCAAAGGAAGAGAGACAGCTGTTTAAAATATGCTATGCTTTTACTTATTAGAGCAGATGTATGTAGAACCACAGAATCCTGATTTTCTCCCAGCTGAAGACGGCAACAGATCCTGTTGGATCACAAGAGATTAAAGTATTTCCAACTTTTGAAGTGGGAGCAACACGTACTCATGTTATGAATACTTACCAATACTTGCAAAGGAGCTTGCTGTCAGCAATTTCACCTATAATAAAAAGTTAAAAAGAAATAAAAAAGGCAAAACACAAATTTTATTGTGTATTAAGACAATTTTCATACTAGGAATATTTTCAACAGTTTTGTTTCTGAATTCTCAAGTTTCACAGATGCTTGAGGGCAGATGCCTATAGCATAAAGCAAGGAAACTGGCTCACCCAAGTAACTTTAGGGTGGGTTGCAACTGCCCAATTAACCTGTATTATGAAAGGTGGAAAAGTTTATCTTGTTAAGGCAATTTACACTTGAAACTTCTCTGATCAGTTTATCCTCATGGTTGCCCTGAACTTTACCATGTTTAAAACATCACTCCTTTGCTCCAGATCTTATAAAAAAATGCGAACGCATTTGAAAGACCCGGTGGACATTGGTGCACAGACTGTGAAAGCCTCACACAATATCTTTCTCATTGTTAATGAAGAAACTATGAATGCACACCACTTCATATAGTATTTTTAAATGATATCCTGGCTATCTTCGCACAATGTTCACAAGCAAAATAAGTGAAAGTTTTCCATACCGTTCAGTCTTATTTAAAAATGCTGATTCTTTTACTCTTCTTCAGATCCGCTTGCATTGTGGGATACTGTGTTCTTGTGCTTTTGTTTCCTTGGAGCAGGTTTCCATTGATGTTCACCAGTTCTGCCCTCATTTATGTGATAGAGTGCATAATGGGTCTTTGACAGAGACGTCTTGCTCCTTGCATAGCTTTTCCTGGACTTGACAATGTATGTGCTGACAGATGGTGTTGACTTCCTTGGGCCAGTTGACTTACCAGGAACCATTTTAGTGTTGTCACCATTTTTCCAAAAGATACTATTTAAAGTAGAACCAGAAACTTTGGATGCAGACAGTTTAGGCTGTTGGTAAGCCACATTGTCCTGCTCTTTGTTAACATTGGCTAGATGCCTCCATATCTTGGTCAACAAGAAGGAATTTCGAGGAAAGTCAGCTCTGGTTGCAGCTAAATAGCCACCATTTAGAGAAATGCCTCTATGTGGGATAGAGAAGTCGACGGCAGTTCTGGCACCAAGTATATCACCAGTTGAAAACCTATCTGAGTTTATTTTTGAGATTTCAAAGTTTCTGGATGTGTCACCAATACCATATGATCTTGAAAATGATGTTTCTAATGATGATGTTGGAACTAAGTTAGTTACAGAGTCTAAGCTTGCATAATCAACTCCAACTGGATAGGAGATCCCAGTCTTGGTGGAATCTAAGAGACCAGAAAGAGCACTCAAGGTGTTGTCAGTCATTTGTTGTGGTTCCTGAATGGTGGAGACTGGATTTTGTCCAGGGAGATCTGATCTCTCCTCCTCATTTGCCTGGTCAGTCAGTGTGGAAGAAGGAGTAACATCAACTATCTGGTCTCCAAGATAGCTATTAAGAGAGCTGGAAGGCTTCACAGTAAACACTCTGTGGGATCTGACTGGCTGCTCTCTGTTGAAATAATGTTTCTCAGTATTATGTAGGCTGCTTGTTTGGACACCCATATGACCGCTACTATTCTGTGGTACAAGCGTATTCGAGTTTAAAGAAACAGAGCCACTGAGTACAGGCTGGTGGACAGTGGGAGTGTAGTAAGTATATTTTGATCCCTTGTTGACAGGGGGTTGATGAGGCTGAAATGATGGGGCTGGCCTCTGTCTGCGCTTTGGTACATAATCTAGGATATTGTGTTGACGTCTTGGTGTACTAACATACACACTTTTGGCGTAGGAATTCAAAGATGGGGGATTTGGCGCAGGCAACACATTGACTGGAATCCGTCTTTCTATCTCCTCACTTTGGAAATCTTCATCCGATGGTTTTTGATACTCTGTTAAGGAATCTTTACTGTGTGTTGTGTACATCTTCTCAGAGGTTAGGGGTGTTAAATTGGATATCTCATTTGAATAGTAGTTCAAATCTTGAGATGGGCTATTTTGAGGGTTGACGGTGGATGCAGTCACATGGCCACTGAAAGGGAAATCCTCTCCAGCGAATGTACCAGAGGGTATTTGTCCCTGGAGCTTGTAGCTTGTTGAGTGAACATCATTTTGCACATCAGGACCAGTTGTGAAAATATCAGAGTTTTCCCCATAAATGTCAGCATTGTCAAAGCTTCCATAGTTACTGGAAACATGTTCTGTGGCTGCTAAATGAGGGCGTGCATAGAGAGCAGAGCCTGGGCTCAAGCCTTGGTTGTCATAAAAAGTGGTAGAAATGAGGCTTGCAATGGAGTTGACAGGATCTGGGACATATAAGCTTTCACTTGGCATTTTGTCGGTGGTGCCCTGCTCACTTTGCGCAAAAACTGTATTCACAGGTTCACTCCAAACTTCATTTTCACTTGCAACATCGTGGGCAGTAACTTCTTTTGTAGGATAAGACTTGTAGCCTGTGTCAGTCTCTTCCCTGTTATTTTGAGCATTAGAAGTCACTTCATTTTTCATAACTCTCCGTGCAGTTTGAAAGTGTTTTGTCAAATCACTTCCTGGTGTCAAAAATGAGCTTTTCATTGTTTCTATAAACCATTTGAAGTCTGTCATTGTTGGGAAACTGACGCCCTCAATTTTCTTTTGTGCGTGGTCCTTTACTAAAAGGCTAAATGGATGTTGATTACCAGAACTTTCATGCTCATATTTCTGCACAGAAGGAGATGAAGGGACAAATGAAGTCTTGTCTGGCTCATGTCCTGAATCCAGTTTGTTTTGTACAATCTCTTCACTGAGACTAGTAACAGAGCTAGCATCCTCATTGTTTCCATGGTGGACTGGTTCTCGCTGAGGGGAAACAAAGCTTTGGTATCTCACAGCTTGCATGTCATCCCTTGGACTAACCGAGTCATGGATTGTGTTTAAAGATGCTTCAGATTGAAACTGGTTTGAGGTGTGTGAATCAGGCACACCCACATGATTACTGAGACCATCATCATTGACAGGGTAGCTATGTGCAATATTGTAACCTATCAGGGAGTAAAGAGACATTAGATCCAATTAGAAGCTTGACTGTGGTCAGGAATAATAATGAAATTCTTACCTTGTAGAGGAGGAAAACAAATGCAGCCCCATAACAGAGTACAAAGCCAAGAAATGCTGGAAAATAAAATAAAGTTACAAAGAAAAAAGTAACATAGACCAGATGTAGTGAGTAATACACTTGCATCTTATTTACCTTAATGAAAGAAACATGGCAATGAGTTCAAACCCAACATTCACCTGCAGCACAACAGTGGCAGATTGTTGATTACAACTAGCAGCACAGATAGAGATCTATCCTGCTCTGTGCTTTCTTTGTCCAGAGAGTTAAGAAAATGTGCAGAGGAAGAAAGCAAAGCTTTTTTAGAGTCTGCTTTCATGATTGCAGCTGGTGGTTGAAACAGCTGGTGCTGTGTGAAAATCAGCCTAATTAGACAAGAGCAGGTGGCTGCATGATGATGGCTTCAATATCACTAAAAACAAACCAGAAATTCATTGGAAGGATAACAGCTTGTCATTCTCCTCATGTCTTAAAAAGTTTCTGAAATTAATCCACAACATCATCAAGAAAATATTCATAAAACCAAGAGAGAGTGAATCAAATGTAAATCTGAGAAGACATTTGTCCCATGTTGCTGAAAGTCTTGAATGTTTCCTCTGGATCATTGTTAACATGCTTCTGGGTTCATGAGTACAGTGTGTTCTGTTTCACAGATTAGGTTTCACCTGTCTCATTGTCAGTGAAAACTCCTGTATCATTTTCCTTTTGTCAAGTCAATCACTCCATCCTGTCGGACATTCAAGCCAGCTTCAGTTGAGATCATTGATAGAAAATACAACTGAAGAGGCAGGTGTCTTTAACATTGAAATAATATCATTTTATTTCAACTAATGCAGGTTTCTGACAGTCACCCCTATGTATCTTCCTACTGAATAAGTGATAAACTGTGTTTGCTGTCGAGGACAGAAAGGGGAAGAGGTTCACTAGGTGCAGGTTTCACAGAGCTGGCCCTAAAGATGGATCTGGCAAAGAAGCATCTTGAGAGGAAACGCAAGCAGGTTGCTTTTACCAAATGGTCAAACTGGGTAAAAATACACAAAAAGACACAGGCTGGTAAGTTTTTACTTGTATACTTACATTTCTTACCAAGTAGTTCTAAATGTAAATGTAACAATTAGGAGTTTTTACTTTACTCCCTATGTTGTCTGACTGTGTTTGCAAACTCTGGCTGTCTCATGTGTGTGTAGCCAGAGAAATCATGCAGTGTGGTTAAGAAATGTGTCTGGATTTGTATAATTTCTTCCCACTCTTGTGACTCATTTTGTCCTGTGTACCATCCACTCTGAAACTATGAGACTTGCCTCTCCTTTTGAAAACTAAATTTAAGCAAAATTTATCTTGAGATTCAAGACATTAAAAACAGTCACACTTAATGAGACCATGTTTTCCTCCGTTAAAATAATATGCAGAAATACCATTACTCATTCTGCTCAAATGTGATGGATATTTAAAAAGATATTCTTTTTTTTTAATAGTTGCCATTGAGAAACTTGAGAGAGTTGTAAACACTTTCCATCTTAAATGCATTATTGCTGCATGGCATAATGTTGCAAAGGACTCAGAGAGGACAGACGAGTACTTTAAGGTATAGTTCGTTTTTAATTATAGATAGATATAAAATATTAAATTAAAGCAATTCAATTCAATTTAATTCAATTCAATTCAATTCAATTCAATTCAATTGTTTCAATGTTTTCTATGTCTTATTGTTTGTTTGCATGAATCTTGCAGAAGTTAGAAATGGGGTGTGTGAAAGTCTGCAACAAAGTCCACCAGACTGGTGAAGCATATGACAGGCTCTCGGTGCTCCCTAGCAGCCTCTCTCTAAAGGTAGATCTTCTTAAACCACACACTATTCATGTTTCACTCAGCTGGTTTTCTCATGTGTTCTTTTATAGTCCAGGAGCCTATTTAGTAACCATGCAGACAGATGATAGCCCTGGTTTGAAAGTTATGGCAGCTTCACTTTTCTGTTCCTTAAACAATCACTTATGAGATCACAATCGTTGCATAAGTCTTACTGTAAACTGGACTCAGCTGTAAACATGGTTATGCTCTCTTTGAGACCAGTTGATTAAAGTCAGTTGCAGCTCATTATGGTCTAGTTTAACTATAACCACAAAGGGGAATGTAGCTGTGTTGTTTCTTAAGTAATTACAGCAGTACTTTCATACCAGTTACTTTGTAATTTTCAAACGTGTGAAGAATTCCAGTAAACATTTTTATGACTCTGCTTGTACTAAGCAGTTGTAACCTTTGTTTGTTTTGGAATTACATGTGCTGGCTACAAGAGTGCAGCTGTGGCTTTATTTGTTCCAGTGTTTCTGTCCAACATCACTGCCAATATATAGTACAGCATGTCTATGTTTGGAGGAGGAAAGAGATTGCTTACACATGAACATCATACTTCCCTGCAAAGTGACAGCGGCAGAGGTGGCTGTGATCCTCATCCTGTTTACATTGGCCCAACCAATGGGACCATGCATGTTGACAAGACGACAAGACTTGTTCCACCACATCGTCCAATCTTACAAATACTTGTGTTATGAAATACATTGATTGTACTTTCAGTATATTCAGACATTATGACAAGAACATTATGGAAGAGCACTGAAAAGGCTGGGGAGGAATTTCAAATGTTTCCACCTTTCTAAATGTTCATATTATTGTTTCTTCTGCAGATCTTTCAATATTTAGATTTGCGAGACTTGTTGAATTGCACCCATGTGTGTTGCACGTGGAAAGCAATCCTACAGTCAGGCACATTGTGGAGTCAGGTCTGTATTAAGGAATTACGTTTTGCATTAAATTCATACTGGTAATTAACAGTATACTTGAAACAATAATACAAATTTTCCCTAATGCGTGTCTTTGTAAGATCAACGTCTCTGTGGAAAAAGACTGGATAACAGACAGCACATTGATGCATGTTCTGCAGAACTACAGCACATTTGTGGTCCATCTCAATCTACGTGGCTGCACATCTCTAAGACGGCCCAGTTTGGAATGTATCAGTAAGTACTGCATATTATGTTGCCAGATAGTAAATTTTTTTGGCATGTGTTTCTTGTGCACATGTTTCACTGATTTGTGCAATGTCTCATACAGATCATTTTCTTATAGTAAGAAATACCCATAACAGTCACATAAAATTTTTTGATAATTGTAATTTGATTAAAAAGGCAAGACACAAGAGCAACGCTGAAAATTTAGTTTTTCCATCTGATACAGACTGTTTTATAGCGAGGTGAAAACATGGATCAAATTTTTTGAGTCAAGACAGCCTGAAGATCTGATATTTCTGCGGTGCTCTCAAGTGGCTTGGCTCCAGCTCCTCCTCCAGCTCTCCCTGCACTTCCATTGCTGTGTTCCATAGTTCAGGGTCCGTTTGGTCTTGATCTCCTCTGCTGTGCTGTCTGTCTTTTGGGCATTCTTTGTTGTAGGAATGCACATACTCCTCCACACTCTCCCCAGTATGTTCAGGAGGGGAGCGACACAGTAAGCCAGAATGCCTCACCCCTGGGTGCAGACGTAGCCAGTACACCATGTAGTGGATGCTGAAATAATACAATCAGTTAATTATTTCTTGGGTTTGTCTATAAAAATCATTGGAAACATTTGAGCAGATGAACCCACCTGTAGTCACAAACCCAGGGGTTTCCTTCTAGTTTTAGTCGTGACAGGAAGTAAAGGTCCTCAAGAACCCCGTATTGGACGGAATGTAGGCTGTTGTCAGACAGGTCCAGCTCATGAAGGTGCAGCAGTCCAGACAGTGAACCTAGAGGAGGACCGAATGAGATGTATGATCATAGCCTCCTTTTGTTTATTGATTTTCTCAGTAAAGCTTTATTTAGACAGTCCACTTTCTGTTTACTATAAACCGAAAATTTATAAAAAGTAGTGAAATCAATCTCTGATGGGAATGTGCGGGTTAGCTGTTCAGTGTCTGAATCACTTGAGCACAGTGATTACATTATGCCCATGGCCCTCTCAGCTTTCCCTACTATAAATAAATCCAGTATTGTATACAGAAAAGATGGCAGAATGCCAGCTGTGTCCAAAAAGGAAAAATGGTCAGCAGAAGTCAGCAGCCGTTGTATAACATGTTCTGAACCTTTTGGCTTTCCATGTTATCAGCAAAATATAAATGCAACTTCATTAGTGCAAGAATATAATACAAGGATACAAGGAAGTTTATCGGTCATTATATAACACGTTGCATAATGAAATTAAGTGATCATAACAGGAGTCCCATGTAATTTTTACTGATTGTGATTAATAGGTGTGCAGTAATCAATTAACAATCAACAGATCAGCACAGTTACCTGTGTTAATGTGCTCCATGTTGTTATTACTTAGGTTTAGGACTCTGAGGCCCCTCGCCTCTTGGAAATCTCTGGATCTAAGATGACTGATTGAGTTATGGGAGAGATCAACATGAACAACGTCCTCTGGAATACCTGTGGGCACCTCAGTTAGACCTAAACAGAGAGGGAAAGGGGTTTCTTAAATACATTTGGTTTATATTCTTCCTAGAAATAAAACTGCACAGTCCTATTTTCAATATTTTTTACAAAAATAATATCTTTTCAATCTATACATCCAAAATGTATCAAGCCAAAGACTAGTCCATAAATTTATTTGAAGTATCCACATTTAATTCTGCAAATTTAGGAGCCAAGTGGCACGGAGGCAGATTTATGTTTTGTGTCTTTCTGTAATCTAAATTTAATACTAAAATCCAGGCTTCCTGCCAATAGGAGACAGATGGTAGCAACACATTATTTCATTTACTATATTCTTAGGTGAATTTAAAAATGCTTTTGACTGTTTTGCAATGAGCTTTTTCTGATGTATTAGCCAAACTTTGTTTAGCTTATGTTCTCCAAGTTATTCATCAGGTTAAGGAAGCAAGCTACATAACATTGAATAGAAAACAGCTGCCAAACCAAATGTGTCTCTTTGCCAGTTCTGTATCTGGCCCTTAAAATGCTTTGAGAAATGGGGATTTAGTCATTCAGGTCATGCAACAGTAATATTTACTCACAAGTATGAAAAATCTCTGACATAAAGTTTCAGAAGTGTTTTTTCTAATCACCCTGTGGATAAAAAACATGTGTAATGCATTTCTAAAAACACAGCGAGGTTCATAGTAAGGTACAATGAATCATACTGTTTTAGGACAATAAAAGCTGATTGTGAGCTTGCCTCGGTTACTGCAGTCCATCCGTATTTTGGGGAAAAGGTAGGTATGACAAGTTGTGGTGGCATCTGGTTTGGTGCGAATTGGAATGGGCACTACAGGGTGTGTGTCTTCTGTTTGGTCGCCCTGTGGATCACCAGTTGGGTCTCTCTCCTTACAGAGTAACTCAGGGTCCACCAGCTTCAATTTAGTGCCTTTTAGCCTGATGGGCTTTGCACACCTTGACGAGGAAACACCATTAAGTCACAGTGGCATCTGATGCGATATTTGGGTTAGTAATGACTTGTGCACTTGTGCAATCGGAACAGTAAATCACACAATGTCAAACTCTTTTTGTGCAAGCACTTACCTGGCATGATTTCCTAGATTACGGTTACTTGGGACCTGAAGAGTCCGTATGAGACTGTCCATTGGGCAATCACAATTCCATGGATTTTCATAAAGACGTAGGTATCTAAGGTTTGGCATGTTGATGAGCGCCTCTTCACTGAGTGTTCCCAGGTGGTTGTGCTGCAGCAGCAGGGTTGTTAGGCGTGTTAGGCCCTGAAAGGCCTCTTCCTCCACTAAAGTGATGTGGTTTTGCTGCAGGTCCAGACTGGTTAAACTCTCATATCCCAAGAAGGCCCCCTCACGAAGGACTTTGATCCTGTTGCGAGCTAGAAGGAGGTGCTTGGGTTGCTCGGACCAGGTCTGTGAGGGGGGAATGGAGGTGAGGCGTCGGTCCTGACAGTCTATGAAGACGTCCCGCGATTGCATCAACTCTGAGCATTCAAGCTTGGGTGGACCCGATCTGGCATGACGCCCACCACCCCTTACTCTGACAGTTTTTAAACAAAACACACAAAGAATGAATAAATGGCTTTTAGGTTATAACAGCAAGTGAAAATGGATTGAAGAATGAGATCCAAAAGTAAATCCATACCTGTCTCGTGCTAGTTTGTGTCTCGCTCCTCTGAGGCCTCGGCCCTTCCCTGCTCTTTTCATCTCGGTGGAGGGGAGCAGGAGGAGGAGTAAGGAGGCTAAGAGGAGTGAGTAGGTCATACGCATCCTGAGCACTGCAGCGTTTTTTTTTTCACTTTTTACTAAGAAGAGCTGAGGCAAAAACAGGAATTTAGAAAGATTCTTAAGAAAAACAGGTTTGGCGACAGAAGTAGTGGGTCAAAGGTGAACATGTCTCTGTTGATGAAACACAGCTGCTGGGGAAAGAGTGAGATGTAGCACATTATGTAAGACATAGGAACCATTTAGGAAAGTACATATAGTTTTAAAAGAAGTCAGAATTGTGTGAAACTTTTCATGATGTTGCATATTACTTCACTGTATTTTCTACATACTTATAATGATTATAGAAAAGTATTTACAAAAACAGGCAGCAAAAATTGATCAGCCATTTCTCTACTCTTTACATCTTTTCTCTGCATTTTGTTTACTTAGGTGAATGTAAAAATCTCCAAGAGCTCAATGTGTCAGAGTGTTCTAATGTTACAGTAAGTAAAACTTTGTCACGACCAATGATCATTTGTAGACAATAGCAAAATCCTAAATCTTTATATTAGATTTACTGCTTTATTCTTTATACAATTTTCTTAGGTGTCATAACAACTGGGTCGTCATAATGATAAATTTTGTTAAAGTGCTGGCCTATATTAAATGAAACACAAAATCCATTGAAGAACATCCTTCAAATAACTATACACTTAATTTCCCTGAGAAAGTGGCCCTTACTGTTTGTTATTGTTCAGAGGTTGCAGTTTGTCAAAGATAAGAGCAACATTGCATTTGTTCATTGTCTAGTCATATTTTTCCAAGTTTTTTTGATTTTCACATAAAATTGGTTCCATTTCATGAGAACCAAGTGGATTAAATGTTTGCAAAAAGCACTGGTGATTGTGATATTCCAATGTGTCACACGCTTTAGCAACAGGTGCCTTGCTGAGAGAGCTGAGGGTAACATTTAATTCTCTGCTCTTCAACAGGACATAATTGTTCAGAAAATTTTCCAAGGCTGTCCCTGCCTGCTCTACTTGAACCTCTCTTGCACGCTTATAACAAACAAGACTCTGAGAGAACTGTCCAGGTAAACTTCCAGTTCTGATAAAAAATACCATGTGACTGGATATGTGCTGTAAACTGTGGTCTGACTCACTCACTCCATATTGAGCAAAAAATTTCCTGCATGTTGCATCTTGTTTCATGGCCTTCTGCCCCTTGGTTCCCAGAATAATCTGGTTTTCCCTTTTGTTCAGTGTGCAGCTCACTGCTGGACTATACTTCATGTGAAAGCAGATTGATGATTTAGAGGAACAGATGTGGCACTGATAGGAAAGTCCAGACTGTATGATAACATTTATAATAGATTAGACCATTTTTAGCCATTATCTCTCTCACTCTCATGGGTAGTAGTGTAAGCAAAATATTTGAGAAATTATTCATATTTTACCATACAAGAATTTTTAATCCAAAATATGAAATTGTTTTCTTTTAAGGAGGAACATTTCATTGCTCAAAACGACCTTTTCCTTTGTAACAAAACTACCACTTTTAATCCACTTTAATCCAAAGTTTAAATGCAAAAAAGCATCCTTAATTTTTTTACATAAACTATTGATTTCATACAGGAATTGTCACAACCTTCAATACCTGAGTCTGGCCTACTGCAACAGATTGACAGATGTAGGGTTCATGTACCTGACCACAGAGAAGGGCTTCCACAGTCTCATCCACCTTGATCTGTCTGGATGCACTCAGGTCAGTAGTTTTACTCCTCTCAGTTTGGAATATAGTCCCTCCACTCAGCTTCAGTTGCACACAGGATGCAACTTTTTGCCTTTTTGCCTCTTTGAAAGTTCAGTGGTCAGTCCTCTTCGGATAAATCCAGTCACTCCTCACTGTTTGCACGTGTCTTCTTTTCTTCCTGACCATAAGCTGGTGACTGTTTGCACTCAGTCAGAGCAACTGAAAGATCTAAAGGAGAAGGAGAGTAAGAGGCAGCTGTGGCCAAGTGGAGGGTTGGACTTATATAACCAGCTCTGGCCCACCCACTCACCATGTGCACGCTCTCCATAACATAACACACATTCTTTGCTACATAAAATGAACCTTCCTTTGGGAATGTGCGTTAGTTTGGTTCCAGATGTGTGTTTTCACTTTATGGGGCCCTGGAAGTGTAAGGAGCAAGAAAAACTGCATCCAGGAGAATGAGTCAGATCCCAACATACACTAATATTTTCCTTCCTCCTCTGCTCTTTTTCCCCTAGATGACAGTAAATGGTTTCAGATACATTTCTGCGGCATGTCCTTTACTCAGAGAGATTGTGATCAATGACATGCTTACACTGTCGGATAGTTGTGTCCTGGTAAGTTTGTTCATTTATAACACATAACAGATTTCTTATAAGGTCAACATCCTGTGGAATATTCAACAAAGACACTGAAAAATAAGGAAAATAACCAAAAGAAGAATTTGATTTGTCAACTAATATTTTTGACAGCACATTCTTGACCCCATACAGCAAAGAGAAGTCTTGAATCTTA
Source organism: Ctenochaetus hawaiiensis (assembly GCA_029783645.1). Classification (NCBI taxonomy): domain Eukaryota; kingdom Metazoa; phylum Chordata; class Actinopteri; order Acanthuriformes; family Acanthuridae; genus Ctenochaetus; species Ctenochaetus hawaiiensis. Next base: position 10,948,540 of record JAPZDY010000023.1, read on the forward strand.
CTCTTTACTCACAGGCACTTGTTACCAGATGTCGCTGTCTGTCTGCCATTTCTCTGCTGGATGCTCCTAATCTTTCCGACGCAGCCCTCAAAGCCATCGCTCAAGTAGCCAAACTGAAAACTTTTGGCATAGAGGGTGAGATCATTTTGCATTTGGTGACATTGATTCCACATGCACATTAAAATACAGAAGTAATTCTGTTCCAGCTATGTGAACTTTAGGTAACAACCAACTGACAGACGTTAGCTGGACCACCCTGTGCCGCAGCTCACAAGGCCTTTGCAGGCTCCGAGCAGCAGAATGTCCCAGATTGACTGACACCAGCCTCAAATCTGTGGCTGCCCTAAAGAACCTGCAACACCTGGACATCTCCAGCTGTAACAGGTGTGTTCGTTGCTGCTGCTGTGTCATATTTTGTGCTTTTATGTGACATTGCATGATGAAATGGGTTTACTATTTGTATTTCAGGGTGAGTGATATTGGGATCCAGTTTTTAACTGAAGGTTCCTCATCCACTAAACTGAGAGAGCTGAATGTCAGCCACTGCAGTCGCATCACAGACATATCTGTCATGAGGATTGCACAGAGGTAAACAGTTAGACTTCACACATACACACACACACACATCATGTTATCTGTTAAAAAGTACTATGCTTTTTCTGTTGTGTGTGTGTACAATTTATCAGGATGCGTAAACTGTACCATCTCAACTTGAGTTATTGTGAGAAACTGACAGACATGAGTCTGGAGAGGCTGAGTGGCAGCTTTATCTGCTCTCTTGATATCAGTGGTTGCAACATCCAGGATCAGGTATTGTTTCACAACTTCTTGGAAAAAGGAACTGGTCCTGATGGTGAAATCTGTAACTTGGTATTTTTATTTTTAGGGCCTGGCAGCTCTTGAAGGAGTTCGCTTGAAGAAGTTAGTACTTGCAGAGTGTATTTACGTCACGAACACTGGCATAGAGGTACAAAACCAAACTAGAACTTTGACACATGACCAGATGAAGCATTTGTATTGAACAATATTTGTTTCAAGATAATGTCTTTTTTGCAAAGTTTACTACTTTGAGCAGCTGACAGGAAATGTTGCATCATGTTCCCTAGAAAAGCAATTCCATAAAGAGCCATTGATTTCCACAGTTGATGTTTCACTTGCTGTCATTGCTTATTGACAGTTGTGGACAGGCAAAGGCATCTGTACTGTCTTGTAGATATGGTTTTTATCCATTTCCTTCATGTCCTCCTCATTATCATTTTGTTTTTCTGTTCACATTTCATCCCACATCTTTCTCTCATCCTTTGCTGATCATGATGGCAGAAACTGTGCAAAAATATGAGAGATCTGGAACATGTTGATGTGTCGCACTGTGTAGCTTTGTCAGACATGGCCATCAGAGCTACTTCATTTAACTGCAGAGGTCTAGTCACACTGCGAATGTCAGGTTGTTCAAAGGTATACACACACGCACACGCACACACACAGACACACAAAATACTCTTTAAATGTTGTTTCCTCGTTGAGGATTGTGTTCCCCTTTTCCTCTTATGGCGCATTTCTGTTTTCTTCTGTTTGCCTCAGATGACAGATATGGCAGTGCACTACCTTACAAGTGGATTTCAGTACCTGCGAGAACTTGACGTGAGTGGCTGTGTTCTTCTCACAGATCGCACTATCCGATACTTGGAGAGGATCTGTCCTCCCCTCTGTTCCATCAAAATGTCCTGCTGCAACAGCATCTCCAAGTGAGACACAGACTTTTAATAATGCTGCAAGGTTAGAGTTACAAACCATAACTGTTAATGACCAGTGGGTGTTTGTTTCTCAGTGTGGCCGCCTTAAAGCTTCAGCCACGTGTGAAGTACTGGGAGTACAGCAATGACAGCCCTTCTTACTGGTTATGACGTAACATTGGACCAGATGGTGCATCCAGTCAAGAGACCCATCAATAATGATGACAACTGGGAAGCAGTGAAGCACTAAATAATGACAAGAGCATCAAATACAGAGAGAATAGAAAATAGAGACAGAACTTAATATATAATTATTTGAGAAATTATTTGCATCATCTGCAAATAATTTTGAATGACACACCTGACAAAAATGATCAACATAACTTTAATACAGCATCACTAGTAAATGATCAGATTACACCTTAATGAGTAGAAGCACAGAAATAACTATTTTCGGTTTCTCACCAATATATGGATAGACATATTTTATCAGCTCCTGGTCGTGGAATACTCATCAACCCTCCTAGACTCTAGTAGGTTTATAACTATAAGTTAGATAGGCAGTGCATGAATATTTGTGAACATAAAAATAAACAGTTTAATGTCCTGTTTAATGTTAACAGTCCTTATCCCTCCAGGATAAGTTTTTGATCTTTTATTATTTTCATAATTGATAAAATTGATAAAATTGTACAAACAAAATATCCTATGTATGTATGTTTGTACAGTCGTATGTATTGCTTCACATACTTCATACAGTCAGAGACTGAAAGCTTGAAGCTCTGAAATAATTTAGTGGATATTGGTTAAAAGAGCTAAAATGGTACCCAGATTAAGAAACTTCCTCAGTTTTAAAAGTTTGGTTTTCAGACTTTAGATTAATGTTGTGGACAAAGCACATTTAATGTGCATGTTCACATTGAAATTAATGTGCTGCCCACTATAATAAAACAAAATTGAGTACCCCATGTCTATGCTTACGTCCTAACCTATGTCTCCTCTATATCTACTTGCTGTTGTAGGCCATGTGCAATATGAGTGAAATATGCATGAGGTCAAAAAGTCAACTAAATGAATAATTTTTGCATTAAATATAAACTGGAAATAGTCATTTCTGTAGAAATTGTGGGAGGGAATGCTGAAAAATGCTGTCAGCTCAGCCAATGCTGAATCTGCATCACATCGCACTGCAGCTGCTGACACTCGGCCACCATGCTGCCTGTAAAGGTATCTGAAAAGGTGACAATCAGCTGATATGCTGTTGTTAGAAAGCAAAACAAAATCAAAAGGAGTTAGTTAACAGCAAACAGATATATAGAGAGACAATGACACAGAGGAAAAAAAGCAAATAAAACTGAAAGCACCTCTAGACTAATAAATACTAATAAAAACTAATGAAAACTAACAAATTAATACTAATCAATACAATACTAATAAAAACACTAATAAAAACACATTTTTACAAGATGACAATAAATATACTGAGGCATGAGCATGTTGTTTTAGAGCCTTTGTCTCATGTGACTGGTGACGCTACATCCCTCATTTCCCTTTTGACCACAACCATTGCAAAGGTTGTTGAAGGACCGTCTGCTATAAACTTGGTGCATTCAAAACTAAAGGTAGCTCACAGTCACATAGGCCGATGCCTTTATGAATGAATAGCATTTGAATGATTCACTGCACTGCTTTTAGTCCTATTTTTTATACAATAAGCCACATGTTGGTTTCAGCACCAGTCGCTGTCCATTGCTGATTTATGCGCCACAGCAGAGCCAGCAGCATCATTTATGAGTGTCTTTGTCTGTCATTCCCACTCAACATGGATAAAAATAGCCTATAAGCTAATAAGCATGTGGGGACTGTCTAGTTTAACAATAAAATAGCTTATAGTTATCTTCTAAAATGTAAATAGGCTAAATAAAAAATAGAGAATCAAACTAATCTGGTGAGCCCCATACTAGAGTTTAAAATCAGCAGTTGAAAATAATCCATGTGAAATCAGGCCGCTGTCACCTGGGCCAAGCGGGGGCCAAGCGGGCCCCAGTTATTAAGATAAATCAGGTTGGCTGAGGAATTGAGAAGCTTAAAAACTTAATAGACTTCATAGCTGGTTTCTAAGCAAGTGAGCTAGCATTAGCCCTCTTGATTGCTTGTCTATCAAATATGTCTGTAGATGTTGTTTATAAATTAGAAGTTCAATCTGTGGCTGAACTGCTCCCACACCTCTGATATCACTTTATGGTTCCTAGCACGGATTACATTTATTTTTAAGTTTTAAGTGATTATTTGCTTTAAATTTTTAATGCAATAAGCTATACCTAGGGAGTGTTGCTGCTCATTTAGGGCAGTAAAGCACATTTGGAATATGTAAAAAGGATTGTTGAAAACATATTGTAAGTCAGTACTAAGTGCTTGGATTCAGATAAAATTTACTGTAGCAAGGTCAATACCACCCAAGATTCAGACTTTGTAATCTTAACTGAACTTGGCAGCACAGAGGCAAAGGTTAGATTGTGACTAAACTGGCCCCTTGATAAAATAAAACACTTTCCATGCTTTTGTCAAACAATGAGATAATTAGTTTTGTAATATTAAAATAGACATACATCACATAGACAGAAAACTTAAAAAGCACGTAGTAAACATACAGTAAACAGTTTTTAATTAACATCCAAACCATCGAACAGTTCAACACAAACCAACGCTGGTGAGCAGTTACACAGTATATTTTTCAAGCTCAGTTTATGTACAGTCATTTTTTTTTTACATACCGAATATTCATTAAATACCATAATATGTGACATCCTTATTTTGAAGTTCAGGAGCACTGTTTTAAAGACTTCAGTGAAGTAAAGATACATCCTTTTTTGAATAGTGTACAGCAAGTGTACAGCAGCACAGCAGTTTTGCAGTATTATGACTCCACATTCTGTCAGTCATAGCTCAGCTCCCCAGCTTCAGGGACTCAAACCAGCTTTGTGTTTTCAGTCTGAGAGAGCCTCTGTCCGACTGAGCTTTAATCCATTGGTCCCCTGGAGACTCTCCATTTATACAGCCTTAGAGAGAAAAACAGGTTTATGGAAAGAAAAACAGAACATTCTGTTTAGTTAATCAACTGCGCCATTTAGTGTGATGTAATGAAAAATATTGGCTTACCAGTAACTTGGGTTTGGCCTTCAGTTGTGATCTTTTCTACTCCATGGAGAACAACCTCTGGGCTGATATCTACTGATGCTCCACAGAGCTTCACCTCAGCTTTCAATGAGGAGGGAACGCGCACACACAGTGCTCCTATATATGACAGAAGTATAAGAGAAACATGATGAAGAAGAATATGACTCAAGGAAGAAAAAACAGCAGTTCATGAGGTGAATATTCATCTTTATTTACCTTGATGACTGTGTAGTTCAGCACTGCCGCCATCTCCCACATAGACATCAATGCCTCCACTATGAGAGGAAATCTTCAGGAAATTATTTGAACCATCTGTGAAAGCAAAGACGGTTGCTTTAACCCTCAATGACACATACCATACCTATCAATTTTGCAATCACAGTGGCAGCTTGCTTACCAATGACTGTATTTCCAGACACGTTCTTCACGGTGGCGTTACCTGTCATTCAGTAAAAACAAGAGCTCAGTTTTAATCCATATGACAAGCTGTCTGATTAATTTTAGTTCCTGATCGATCAGTTACAACATCCTTTACTGGTAAAGATTGAGAACACGCCTCTGTTACAGACAAATACACGTCATAAACCTTAAGGACATAGGTTAACAAGATAATTTTTTCTATGTCTTCTACGATGAGAGCCTCAACTGTATCAGGAGGAAGTTAAAATTCTATGTGGGTGACTGTACTTCACAATGTTTTTTTTAGTTTATTCTGTTTTTCTCACGTGCCTATTTACAACTTATTATTATGAATCTTTATAGCTACCCCAAAGCAAACATCAAGTACAGAATTTATGATAAATTGAAACCACATTACAGTTAATTAGACTCAGTTTGGATTGGAGCCCAGGATTCCCAATGTACCTAATGCCTGTTTTACCAACCAAGTTCACATAATGTAGCTGCATGTAGCTAGGGCTAAAATGGATTTTTAAGATGTAAGGACTCACTGACAGAGTGACCTGCTAGCTCCAGGTTACAGATTGATAAATTGTTTTTAAGTGCAGGCTACACTGGCCCCCAAACTGTTGAAAAAGATGTTATATATAGCATTTTAGCCCCAATTAAAATATTGTGACTTAATGCAAGTCTGGCTAAAAATTGTGGTCAAACCTACTTAAAATTGTTTTCCCCTGTTATTTCTCTTCATCGGTGCATAAAATGTGCAGGTCTCATATGGTCTTGCATAAAGGATTCCTGGCTTTACCCAGGCAGCCCCAGGTTCAACTTCCCATATGGAAACAGTTTCACGTCTTTCAGTCAACATTCATTACCCCTTCCAGCAGTCTTGAATTTCTGTAGCATGGTTCTAGACATCAAATCTAGACATCAACATACAGTACACAGCACGAATTTTAACTCTACACAGGAATGAAACTGTAATCAGGCTAAAATATTACACATAGCACCTTTGAGAAAAATGATTGAGTGTAAAATTTAGGTGTTTTCTCTACTTTACATTTGAGTTTGGCTGTAGCACTAACATCTACACAAACAACACAGAGGAGGATAGATGGATCCTTTGGTAAAGATAAGGAATGGATGCTGCTTTTTGCTCACCATGCACGTGCCCAAGTTCTATTCTGCCAGAGCCAGAGGAGACACAGCTGGACTCAGCATAGATGGCTTTGACCTTTAAAAGGCCTCGTTCTGTTGAGACATTCATTTTGGTGCCTTGGAGCTTCTTGACATCCACTGCCTGCAAACACAAAAATAATCAACTGTCTCCCTATTAAGATGTACAGTAAAGCTCAGTGCTGTAAACACATTTAGATGAAGCCTAAATTCAGGCAGCTGCTGCCCTCTAAAGACCACTGAGGGTAAGTGTAGCGTTGTCCTTACACTGTCTCCATGTGCACTGATGTCCACATTGCCATGGATGGTGCCTGTGCCTGTAACATTTCCTCCATGGGAAACGACCTCAACTTGATGAGCCTGAGATACAACAAACAACAATGAAACAAGTTCCTTCAGCTCATAAAGTCACATCTTTAGTCTTGTGGGTTACTTAATTTTGACTTATTCAGTGTAGATGCAATCCATTTCTGTCTTTTTTCAAGTTGCAAAGAATAGGTGTGCAAAACCTACATTTGGTGTAACACAACAGAGGTTAATTTTAATAGAGAAAAACAACAGATATTTTTGAGGCTATACACTCCCCCATAGAACAGCCAACACTGTCTTCAATTGTCACTACAAATGTAGTTACATTTCTCAGACATGTAAAGCAAAACATAAGTTTTGTATGGGTGTATGAAGTGACAAAGAAAAGCCAAAAAAAGCATTTCCGGTGTCAGCTTCGGTCAAATATATGTGATAACAAAAATACTGAATCCCTATTCCCTAGTGACATATTTTAATGGTGAAAGCCACTGATAACATACAGTTATGCAAGCATATCAGTGCATACCCATATGTTGACACAGCACCTACCTTTACAGAGTGCAGCAAACAGTCGCCTCTTTCTGTCCGCACCTTACACACATCACACTCCATCTTCTTCACTTGCACATCGCCTTTGCCTTGAGTAGTGATAAAGAGATCTGACACAAACCGAATTTATTAGGACAGCATTATACCAACTGCTAATAAACCTCGCCTGATCACATTAAAACCATCATAAAGATCAATGATAGACCGTATTATTGAAAAAGAGTCATTTTCATCATAGACACACAGAGGCACTCACTACTTTTTATGGGTGCAGCCAGATCGATCGACATGCCGTCGCGAGCCTTCTCTCCTGAGATGAGCAGCTGTTTGTCCTGGTCATCGTAGTGGATGTTTATGTGATCCAGACCGACCTGTTCGGTATCTGTACCACGGACCGTGATGAAGGCTCGATCAGCCTCAGGGAAAGCGTGCAGGTCAAGCGGGCGGACGGAGATGCTGCAACCCAAATGTGCCCTGATAGTGCTGAAGGGACTCACCTCCAGAGCCCACTGTTTCAGGGGTTGGTTTGCCTCTTCACGTGTTGGACACTTCGAGGGGGAAGAGATGGAGAAGAGTCGTGAAGTATGCAGAGGACACTTCGGGGTTGTGAATGTCCCAGTGTTAACTGTAAGGGACCAGCAGCGCAGAAGTCCGACACATCCCCGCTGACCGGCTGAGCTCCAAAACATTTCTGTCAGCTTCCGGTAAACTATCTCATTCACGCCGTCAAACTGCTGCTGTTACAGCTAATGACCAACACAAACTATTTAACTAAACAAGCTGCCATTCAGTACACATGACCTGTCACCGCGCTTTCATGACTGTGTTGAAACAGTTAGCGCAATGCTAATACTTCCGGTATGAGTTTTCAGAGTAAAAGTGATGTGTACATTAACAAGATGACCAAAATGTTCTTTTCAGCCATAGTAAATTAATTGTTCTAATGAAAAAGAAACAATAGATTTGATGGTAAATTACTCGTGTAGTTGCAAAAAAATGACAAGACGAAATAAAAATTAGAGTATCACTGAAAACTAAATTAATATGAAGCACCCCTGTATCACACCCACAAATTTTTGAGTTGAACTGATCTGAAAGACCTGGCCTGGCCTCTGTCAACATCTCCTTGCTTTTGCGCAGTTTGTACATTTCCTCTGTGCTGGAAAAGTCTACTATGTAACTATTAGGTGACTAATTTGCGAGGTAATTACTTCATTATACAGAGGTACATTTAGAATTGTCAAACTTTAAGCATAGACCTGAAACAAATGACTCAAGTGTAGACTTTTACACACGAATCCTCTTCCAGACATGGCAAGACACACAATTTCAATTATACGTTAAGCCTGAAGGCTTCGGAGGCCCTTTATGGGATCACTTGCAGTGGCATTTATGTTAATGCTGCTTGGAACACTGCACTTTGCAGGCATTAAGGAGTGCTCATCTTTTCACTCCTTTCATAGAAACAGCGGTGGTAAGATACAAAATCAGCAGACTGTACTGTCCCTCAGATTTTTTGTATCTTTTATGTTGAAGGCAAATCTTTTTTCCGGTCCTTAGTTCATGTGACTCCAGGAAACTTCACGAACCGGACATGCAGTCTTGTGTAAACCTAGCACCCCGCCCCTCTTCGGTCTTGATGGTTTTAACCAATCAGAAGGCCTAGCCTTCGTGAGCGAGTCGTAGGTGACGTATGGTCATATGCTCGAGTCGAAAGGTTTCCCGCATGAATTTCGATCTCCTTAATACATCCATGGTTTAGATAAAAGTCTGGCAGCTGAGAAATTTCATGTCTAAGAGGAGTCAGCTGCTTCTCTGTTAATAATTTAAAACAAATGAAACAAAAAAGGCCCACCTTTTATTGAATTTATTGGTTATTTTCTACTTAGTTTGCTAGTTTGTATCTATCTATCTATCTATCTATCTATCTATCTATCTATCTATCTATCTATCTATCTATCTATCTATCTATCTAT
>JAPZDY010000023.1:10958581-10983682 GCA_029783645.1 Ctenochaetus hawaiiensis
GTGTGTTAAAAGTGTACAATAGCCTAACTGTGTGGATAGTATGTTGGGTTTTATTATTAAATTATAAAGAGCATCTCAGGAGCTTATGGTTGAAGTTAGTAGTGAGACCTTTAATGTTTCTTTCCAGCACGCCCTTGCAGAGAGCCACAGGTCACGGTGTAAAGTCCTTTGGTCTGATCATCATCTTGACAGATTTGAAAGACTGTCTGTCGTTGGTGGGGTAATACTCTGTAGATATGTTGTGCCACGTCCCCCAGAAAATCCCATCCCGGACCCCTTTGTACTTCCCCACATAGTATCTCCCGTTGAGGTTTGCAGCCATGCAGGCATCAAACCACCAGCCGGAGCTGTAGTAGGCCCCGCAGTTCCCGGATGGATAGCGGTCGTGGTCCCTGTCCGGGGTGGTAAACGCCCTGTTGTTGTGATCGTAACTTCTGCTGAAGCGCAGAGCATCACCTGCAGTACCTGAGTACCTGCCGATATTCAGTCTGTAGCGCAACCGTTCACTTGCTACCTTGAACTGTTCGTACTCGGCATACTTCATCACCCCGTCAAAGTCTTCCAGCTCCACCCGCAGCATCATTTCCCTATTTTGGGTCAGCAGGTGGATCAGATTGTTGCCCAGCCAAAATTCCCCTCCGTCCAGCTCCCCGAAACCTGATCGGTACTCAGCCCAGGTGCGGTTAAAGTTAACGCTGCCGTCCTGTCGGCGCTGCAGGAGCGTCCATCCTCCTCCACCCAGCTTCATGTCACAAAACACCGGGAAGCTTCTGCTGCGGAGGTCCGGAGTCACCAGGTAAACTCCGCTCCTTGTTACGCCGCTGAGCAGGTGGTCGGAGCAGTCTCTCTTCACAAAGGTACCTGCACATGAGGGAAGAATTACAATGAAATATTTTTTATACCTCAAAATGCTTCAGAGCTTGCCATACTTTTTTTTAGTGGATGATCTAAGTCTCTCGCTCATATTTTGCAGGTGAAATTATCATCTAGCAGCTGGGTTTCAGCCGTGAAATGAGGTCACAAGTGCAACAGGTCAGTGCTAAACTACTTTTCCATCATAAAATTTTTAGTGTTTTTGAAGCCTTTCAAGGTGGACCTCCTCGTAGAAGGGCTACACTTACAGCATTTAAGATTAAAATATTAGAGAAAAGGGAAACTGAGATCACTTGTCACTATTACATCATTTTTTAGCATGAGTTTACAGTCTCCTTTTTCCTTTTTTAGGATAAAAGACTAATATTCCAATTAACCTGATAAAAAGGCAAAAAGCCCTCTTGACCTTCACCTAATAATATATAATAAAATATAAATAAGTAGGCTCACAGGCGTTGGTAGAAATCACATGCAGAATCTGAACTCAAGCTTTCAATTAAATAAAACATTAGATTTGATTTGATGTCAAATCATTCACTTCACACCTCACGCTACACCAAAGGATGTTTTAAAGCTGTTAGTCTACACATAGTTGCGGTTTCATCATCAGACACTCACAAACACATTTTGAATCCATATGCAAATTCCTTCTTGGCAGTGATGTATGGTACAAAGATGGTCTCAAACCACAGGGTTCTAATATTACAGTAGATCTGAATGTGTGGTCCTCTCACTTCAAATCCTTTCAGCTCAGGTCACACCAGTTTTGCTTTTTTGAGTGAGTAAAACAATTATAAGCACTAAAATTCTAAAACACATCAGCTCCTTAACTATTTTCTCTCGGCCTAATTTTTTTTGACGCTACATCAACACAGGACACGGTTGTGGCTATATATGCTTCCTCTCCTTCCCTTTGAGCTTGATTGTGTTTACTTTTGTTTAATTTATATTACTTAATTTTTCTATCGTTTAAAGTTATATATGTGAATATAATTACAAGCAAGCTTTGTCAATAACAACCGCAACCCCTGCATAATGTTATCTACTCCATGTGTAAATCAATGGTAGACAATGCATTTAAAGCAGAACTTGATGGAGCACTGTGATAATTTTAGAAATAATATCTCTTGCCTTCAGATGGTATGAGTGTTGGTCGTTTGCTGTCTGGCCTGTCAGGCTTGCTGCGTCCCTGGTTGTCTTCTGGGTGCTCCATCTGATGCCTGTCCTGTGGTCTTTCATTTGGACTCAGGCTGTTGTTGAAGAAAGCAGCCACCTGGTTGATTTTCACTCGCAGCTCACGTGCACTCGGAGTAGACACTTCAGGAGCCAGAGGCTTGGGGCCAGAGGTGGTAGGGTTTGTTGACCTAAGGTCAGGGCTGGTTGTAGAGAAAGTTTGAACACTTGCAGACTGGACTGGAGTCATGGTTTTGTCTGTAACCGGAGTTTGTCCAGGAACTGTTTCCTCTACTTTGTGAAATATCTCAGCCTGTAAACTGGGGTCAGAATTAGAAACTTGTTTTGGCATTGCGGATCCCGGACTGGTGCCAGGGACAACACTTGGGAGGATCCCACGCATGATTTTGTTTGGTGTTGTTGTCATTGGAATCAATGTTGGTTGACTGACTGTTTCTGATCTTAGATCAGACGTAATCCTGCTGTTTGAGCTCGTTGTTCCAGGGACAGTTTGTTGACGAGGGAAGGGTCCAGTCTCCAGACTGTTGGAGGTCTTTGGACCAGGAGTGATAGTTTTCTTCTCACTGGGACTGGACCCTGTGTGCCCAAGGGTATGAGTCACATCTACAAACTGTTTAAGAGTAACAGACACAGGTGGCCTGTTAGTTTGAGAGTTTTGGATGTCGTCTGAATTAGTCCTGCTGATTTGAAAAGGATCTACATTTGTTTTGGTGTTCGGACTTGGCCTCAGTTGCCCTGATGGTTTTGGCCTTTGATCAGATGGCCCAGCTGCAGGTCTGTTTCTGTCTGTAAGCAGATGCCTCACTGTGGATGTTTTGTCAGATTCTGCCTCAGGGATTTTATCAGGCACAGATTGGGAGTTGACATTAGGGTTTTGGATGGGCTGAGATGTTTCAAGCCCTGGATTGGTTTGAGTTGTTTGATCAGGTTTAGGCTTCTCATTTGGTTTAGTATTTTGACCTGTTGTGAGATCTGGATGTTTATGGCCAAGGCTGAGCTTTTGGTTTGTTTTAGGGATTTTCTGGCTGGGTTTGGACTTATGATCAGGGGGTTTGGTCAGAGCATGATCAGATGTAAGCTTTTGTTCAGATGATAAGTCTTGGACAGATTTAGGCTTTGGCGAGGTGTTAACATTAGAATTCTCTATTAAATGTGATTCAGGCTTGAGGTTAGGTATTGGCGTAAGGCTAGTTCTTTCACTTCTATCAGGTTTAGGTTCTTGAACAGGTGTGAAATCTTGGTTTAATGATGGTCTTTGGTCGAGTTTTGGTTTTTCTTCAGTTTTCAGCTCTTTGTGAGGTTTTTGTTTTTGGTCAGGCTTGTCAATTTTCAGAGGATGAATTGGCTTTCTCTCGGGTTTTGAGTTTTGATTAGATTGTTGTATTTCAACAGATTTATTTTCTTGGTCAGTCAGAGGGTCCTTGTCAGAACCAGTTGTGTTAACAGTTTGAGGTCCAGGTTGAGATGTTGGTCTCTGGACAGGAAACATAGAGTTTGGGTAAGTTTTTGGCTTTTTAAATGGTAACTGGGTCTGATCAGTTGTATGTTCTTGGTCGGGTTTAGGTATTTGGCTGTTTTTCAGATTTCGATCAGTTGGTAAATTATCAGGTCTCTGGTCATGTTTCGGAGTTTGGGCTGATTTAAGTTCTTTACCTGGTTTAGATTTCTGGTCAGTAGTCGGTTTTTGGTTAGAAGGCTTCTGCTTTTGGTCATGTTTTGTTTTTTTGTCAGGCAAAGAAGCTCGATCGGGTTTACTGTCATTCTTAGGATTTTTATTTTTTCGATCTGCTTCAGGCTTAATTGCAGGTTTACTGGGCTTTACTCCACGACCTGGAGGAGGTTTCGTATCAGTCATAGTGCTTGAGTTGATGTTCTTTTTAGCTGTCCAGCGGCTGCGGTCTGTGACTCCTGGTAATGAAATTGTGTATAAAGGAGTTGTGGTTGTAGTTGCCATATTTGAGCTGACTTGCCCCTGGGGGCCTGCCCCAGGTCTTGCACTGGTCGGAGGGGTGAGCCTAGTAGTGGCTCTGGTTATGTCCCGTCTTGGGCCACCCAGCGTGCTTATAGTGGATGTTGTTGACCTGCTTGTGCTCCTAAAGCCTGCCTCTACATCAGGGATCGGGTGCTCTGAAATTCCAGCTGCTTCAAGGCCTGTGCTTTGAGTTAATAGTCCATCAGCAGTTGTTGTTATTCCTTGACTCACACCTGTGATCCAATGTGATGTCATGCTGGACAAAGGAGGAGATGGAAGAGATGTTGTAAAGGTTATAGCTTTGTTTGAGTCCATGGAGTCATGCCTTGGAGCTAAACTAATAGCAGAGTGAGGCGTTGGTGTGATTGAAACAAAGTCTGTTCTCTTGAATGCCTTGCTGGTTGCTGATTCTCCATCAGTGTCTCTTTGCACACTCTGGACCGTTTTTTCTCCATCTGTTTTGATCTCCCTTCCCTTCTCCCTGTCCTCCTCCGCCTCCCGCTCTTTTATAGTCATCTCCTTTTCTGCGCGCCCAATGCTTTCAGTCTGTTTTGGTTTCTCATTATTTCGCTCCACTTTTATTCCCTTTTCCATTTCCTTTTTCCTCTCCTCCCCATGCTGCTCTCGCTCCTTATTTGTATGCTTATCATGGTCCTCAGACATCTTTATTCCATCACCGCCCCTGTCTTCTTCAGTTTGTGTCTTTTTCTCTGTTTCCTTTCTTTCATCCCGCCACACGGGATGGTCACTTTCCTCTGTTTTCTCCTTATTTTTTGTTTTACTTTTATTCTTCCTCTCTTTTTCATTCTCCAATATATCTTCTCGATTTGAATACACTGTTATATCTTTTTTATTATTTCTGTCTGTTTCTCTCTCCCTGTTATTTTTTTCAGCAACATTTTTTCTGACTGTATCCACTGTTTTCTCATTTTCACCAGCAGTTGGCACCTCATCCTGCTCTAATTTGTCCTTTCCTTTTGCCCCCTCTGTCTGAGTTTTTCCATCTTTTTCTGACACTTCTTTTCGGGTCTCTGCGTTCTTATTTTCTTTTACTACTCCTTTTTCGTTCTTTCTTTCTGCTTCCCATTTCTTTCTCTCTTTCTCTTCAAAAATATCTCCTTTTTCAGAGTCTGTAGCACCCTGTCCCTTAATAGTATCATCTGTAACCCTGTCTTTCCCACACTTCTGACTGAGATCTTTTAATTTCTCTGGATGTCTCTCATTCAGCCTGTTCCTATCCTCCCTATGTCTATCGCTACCTTCATTCAACTTCTCATTCTCTCTTTGTCTTCCACACTCTCTCTCATTTTGGCTTACTGTACAATCTGCACACATCTTCCTCAGTTGATCCACATTGTCCTTCAGTTTCTGCAGGTCCTTTACAATCTTCTCCAGTTCTCTGAGCTGCTTCGGTAAATGAAATTCCAGCGGCGGCAGACTAAATAAGTAGGGGCACGTGCTCTCATCCTGCCCCTGTCTGCATGGCCCCTCAGGTCTCAGAGTTGCAGCGCAGGGCCCAAAGCCAATGTCCTCCTGGATGTTTCCTTCATCGGAGTCCACTGTGGTCCAGGAGAGGCTTGAGACGGCCAGCAGGGTCCCACATACATACAATGCTGTCAACCTCATCGCGTCCTGAGAGTAGGAGTAAAAGGAAAGCAGGGAGAGAGTGCAAAAACGACCCACCTCAGTTTGCAGACACAGTGACAGTGAGAGGAGGAGGTAAGGTAGGAGTGCAAGGAGGAGGGAGGGGGAACTGATGGAGCTGTTCAGTGGAAAGTGAGTCGGTGAGGAAAATAAAGAGCCAGAGGCTTTGAGAGGAAAACAGGTGAAATAAAACAGAGTGTGGGGAGGATTGTGTAGATGTACTTCTCAGTCGATAGTCTCCATGAGAATGATGATGATAAGCATGAAGTATGAAGAAATGGTATAATAATTCTACTTCATAGCAAAAACAGAATCAGCTATAACAGTCATAAATCAGTCATTGAAAAGCCCAGAGTGTGAAAGCTTAAAAATCATTTGTCTAATTGTAATCATTTAACTTTCCACTGTATCCCTGCTTGGTATCATTGCTGTGAATATGCATGTGTGTCACAGTTGCTTTGGCAGGCGCTTCTCAGGCTTCCTGTCAGTGAGTCCACAAACATGTGAGTGACAGATGCAACAGGTCCAAATGTGCTTTGCATTTGAAGAAAAATATTGGCAGTTGGGCCAGAGCCAAGAGTTTGTCAGTCAGATTTGTAAGGACATATTTCATTTTACTGTAAGCTGTGTGGTTTAGCTTAACTTCAGAGTAATGAAAGTCAGGAATTTCAGATTTATCCAAAGGCCACTTGATTCAAACGCAATACAAGAGGGGAGAAATTTCTATTGCGCTATTGACTTTGTCCAGACAGTACTAATCCTCAACATGTGCCGAGAATTGGTGAGGCAATCTCCGGGTGGAAAAGCTAATCTCGCAGTGTGCAGACTGTCCGTCCATGTAAGATTTCAATTCTGTGCTAATTCATTGTGTCTATATATAGTCAGAAAGAAGAAAGAGAGAAACACAGTCACATGAACTAAATGAACTAAATGAGGCATCTGCTTGGCAGGGAGTTTAGATAATGAGGCTTTAGTTTCTAAGACCCGGTGTGTAAATGTCAGTCCCAGCACAGGATATGAGATATGAGTGATAGCATGCAATGCCAGTGTTTGATGTTTTATACATGTGTCCATTTTTAATGCTGGGTAGGCCCCTTAAATTGTCTTGCTTTTAGACTGCGATGAGACGTGACCTTTGTGCATTTTTGTCCTGTCTCATGCACTGTCTGGTTGCTCTGTCTTCACAAAGCTGAAGATATTTCTCAGCTGTCCTATAATAATGACAAAGGAAACCATTTGTTTGTCGAGAGGAGTGTGGAAAGCATCAGGTTAAGGAACGAAAAACGAGTTAAGAAGGAAGGAAATGGCTTATTGTAGAAAAGCACTGGTCTGCAGTTCTTAGTTACGTCTGGAAAAATGACCCTGAGTAAGAGCTTAATAGCTTCAAATTCTATAGTTTGAACAAATGTTGCATTTTTAGAGGATGAAAAGAAAAATAATTCAGTCAACTTGTTTGGAAAAAAGGCTAAAATATAATTAGATTGAAATCCTTGCACCTGAAGCTTGTAACTATCTGCCCAAACCGTCTCTATATGAAATTTATGTTGCAAGTCGGACCCTTCCTCCTTCTTCCATGCAAATGCAGCTCTGAGCACATTTGATATTTGACAGCTGCTGGCAGGATAAAAGCCAGGATTAAGTATTCTTTCACCTTTCACAGTCACCCCAGTACTTCAACACTTACACTGTGAAATAGTGTGAGAGAAATGTTTACACTTTCAAGAGACTTGTGTCTGAACCCTAGTCCATATTGATTTATTATCATAGAGGAACATCTTTTGCAGTGCAGCCAAGCATAAATCTTTGACAGTCACTGCTTAGCCACAACAAACTATCCTGATGTATGAGGAATGATAATGATTAATACAATTGATTAAGGTTAACAGGGTCAGGTCATATGATTTAAGCCAATCATTCTGAATCAGTTCTGTTGTTGAGAGCAGTAGAGCACAGCCATGAACTCTATTATTCCCAATAATACCCTCACTCCTGGCTTTACCCATTTATGGACAGCTTTTTTTTCTCCTCAGGGTGCCCTCTTGGGATACAGTGTTTTGAATTCCCCCAGTGAGCTGGCTTGGCCCATTCTCTGTCCTGGATTGTGTAAACACTGTGGTTTTTTCCACTCAGACTAGAACAAACATCTGACCATCAGTTCAGCTTTGCTGCTGGGGCTTCCTGGCAAACCAATTCATCTCCCTCCACTTTGGGCAGAGGAGCCAGTGTCGTTGGTCATGTCTGTTATATGCATAAGTGTCCAATTTCCAACGGACCTCGATTGAAACCAGTGACAGTCATAATGTTGCGCCAGCCTCTTGTAATACCACACTTAACCTGCCTGTCTGCAAGTATAAGCCAACCTGGACAGTATTACTGTACTGACTTTTTTCTCTCAAAGAACAAATAAACATATATAAATTTACCAAACAGTTACATTTAAATGATGCAACATCTGCTTTAACCATGGGAATTAGTATCATTTTCTTAAAATTAAAAGTTCCACTTTTTGTTTCATTCTCGCACTCTGTCTCTTTCTCTGACAGACATGCAGACATTCATATTCACAGGAACTGTTCAAATCTTTATTTCTTCAATAACTGACTCATCCGACTCATTACTTTCTCATATGAGAGAGATTTTTTTTTTATCTGATGGTAATTCTTGAGAATGAAACATCCAAATATCCCTCACATCTGGGCTGGATTTCCTACAGTTCGTCAACACCAGATAATGTCGGGTCCTCTTTATTTCAATTCAAAAGCTTGGACTTTGTTAAGATATTGTTTATATTTAAGACTTCTTGCCCTGATAAAAGAAATAGAAAGTGCCGTAATGTAGGAATAGGTTATCAGCTGCCGTGACTTCCTGACCAACAGGAGCGAACTCTGAGATGAAGGTTGACATTCTTTAGACCCTGGCATGTACTAAAAAATGGATAATTTACCATGTTGGGAGACAATATTTTGCTTTTTTGGGTATGTCTAAATTTTCTGTAAATAAATTTATTTTCCCAGCTGTGGTTGCTAGAAACTATGTTGATGGGCAAGATCTTAATGCACAAAAAGTTGTGACTGAGTGTCTTGCGAAAGTCAAAGTTAATTGACCTATTTCTTTTTCTCTCTACCAACTCTACATCAATATTTAGAGAAGATTATAGACTGGTAAATGCAATAAAGGATGACTTGTTTTATTCTCCAGAATACTAAAGCTTAGAGGTGAAGGACAGAATTCAGATCCTTGAGTAAAAGCAACAATACAACACCATAAAAATATTTCACTGTCAGTAAAAGTCCTGCATTGAATATATTTTAGTAGTTATGGGAAGTGTTGTGGTGTTAAATTTTATACTATTTCATTCATTTTACTGATTCATTCATTAATTTTATTGTTATTGGTTGTTTAAATCAATAATTGTTTATATTAATAATTTAATATAAACAATGCATCATATTTTGTTATCTCAATGTGCTTATCTGCAAAGCAATATAGCAGAGCAAAAAGTACCATATTTTTATATGAAATGAAGTACTGTATTAAGTGGTGTTAATGAGGAACAGGTACCTAAAATACTTGAGCACTATTCACCAATGCTGAAGATGATATAAAGGATTATTCTCTATATGCACTTTCTCTCATGGGCAGTAAAAATAACCTGCACTGCAAACTTTGTCTTCTTCTCTATGGTAACTGTTTAAAGTGCCCGTGTGAAGAGTAACATTTACCCAATGAAAAATCTGAGTTGAAAGAAATAAACAAATCTTATTTTAGAGTAAGCCAATGTCAGTGCTGATGAACAATGTGTACACTACCTTTGTAATCTCCCTGGTAGATTATGACTTTCACTTAAGTGACTGCAGAAACAAATGAGAGTAAATGGAAATGGACGGAGTGAACACTGATGTTTCTGGGAGAGAAATGTAACTTTAAAACATTGTTCCAAGATTTGTTTGTTATCCGTCATAACAAAAAGATAATACTCCATCAATGAATGAATGTTGAAATAAAGCATGAAGGCATTGTATTGAAATTTTAATAATTTAATGTTGAAATTTAAAAAAATGAATAATAGTATTTAGTTGCATTGGATGCATAAAAGTAGTGACTAATTATGTGATTATTTAAGTCTCTCATGAGCCCTGATGACACAGCTGTGAGGGTCAGAGAATTAAAACATCTCCAGAAAAAAAAGCAGCCCTAATAGAGTCCTGTCACTATACTGACATCTAGTGACACTTTTTAAGAAATGCATATATTTGCACATTAGATTCAGAAAAAATGCCTTACCCTGAAGGTGCAAATTATTTATAACATTAATATCTCATAATTGAACTGATAAATATGAAACCTTAAAAAATGGCAATTTCTTTATTGTTTTCAGTGATACAATGTAACATTTCATTGGGTGTAACCAGGGTGTAACATCCAAACATAACACCACTAAGAAGAACTAGAAATGTCTTTTTTTCTTCTTTATATATATTGCTGATTTTTTCGAGTTTTTTGTTGTTATTACACATTGTTGCAGGCAAAAATTGATTAAAAAATTATTTCAACAATAATTATTCTTGAATTATTGTTATTCAAGAAAAGAAAAATTTAAAAAATGAAAAAAGGTCAGTTTCAGGGAATATATTTCAGGGCATCACTACAAAATGAAAAAAACTTTTTCAAATGAAACTAGGGTTCTAATAAGAATACCTCGACCTCTTTGAAAAAAACTGATAAAGTGACTACTTCGGCTCAGGAGAAAAAAACTCACAAAGAACTGAGATCATAACTGCCCTCTTCTGTCAGCAGGCCTCCTCGGTTATAATTATCGAAATGTTGCAGGTAGCATACCTGCACCGTTTGCAGCAACTGCTGTGTGTTGTCCTACAGGCTGTAAACAATCCTGTCTTCACCTTTCCCTCCTCCGTGCGTCTTACGTAACTCACTAAGCCCCGCCCCTGGCCTAGCTCTCACGCACCAGTTACGTCTGACCGTAAAAAATAGAAACTTCCAAGATGGCCGAGGCCGTGGACTCCATGCATTTCGCAGCAAACAGCAAAACAAATTCCCCTAAACCTTTGATAGCTAAACGGCCACCGGAGAGCCGACCTCAGTCTTCCAGCGATATTTACCCACCGCCCCCTAAGAAGGTTCGGGTGGAAGAGAAGGGCCTGAAGCACAGGAAACTGAACGGAGAGGTGTGCGCAGGGGAAAAACACAACGGGAAGCAGAGTTGTGGGAGCCCAGCGAAATGGAGTTTCGGCCCGGCCAAAACGAGCCACTCCACCGCTGCCGCGGTACCAGCTACTCCCGCTCGGAAAATCTTCAAAATCAGCAACTTCCTCGCCTCGCCCAAAGTGAAAAAGGCAAAAGAGAAACGACACAAGGAGAAAAGCAGTGAAGCGCAGCGGAGCTCAGCAGTTGGTGTGGAGAGAGTGAGCCCAGCTAGCTGCCATACAAAGACCGAGAACGGCGACATGAAAATGCTACAGAGAGGTATGACAACACAGCCAGTCCGCTCACTGCAGCACACTGTGAAACCAGTTTATGGTAAAACTGGACCCTGTAGATGAAGCAATATTGTCATAAAATAATTTATTAAATCATTACATAATTTTCTCAACCACAGGCCCCAGTATTTATTAGGCCCAGATGGTGATATATACACGTGGAAATGTTTGTTCGTCAGTTATGTTGCTCAGCATGTAGCAGCATTTCACCCTCACTCTCTCTTCTTCTGCTCTTCTCAGATCACCATGTCAAGGAGAAAGACAGAGAGAAGAAAAGGGAAAAGAATAAAGAGTGGAAAAATCACAAACTGCCACCTGTACATGACATCGCAAGAGAAAACGGGGAGGTGATTTCTCCGCAGAAAGGTAGGAATGAAAACTGACTAGTTGACTTGTTGAGATGAAAAATGTTTTCGTTTTTTGTAAATTATTTTTTAAAACTTTGTATTCTACTAGCGTCTTGAATATGATTCACCTTGATACAATGTTAGAGGTCTGTCTTGAGAAACTTTGCTCTAGTCAACTAAAGAAAGCAAGTTAAACCAAGCAGGCGGCTCAATATGATGAAATATTTAATTTGTAACAGTATATCATAAATTAAAATATAGCGTTAGCTTTTTAGAGTAAAAAAATACTTATTTAAAATTCATGAAAATTTTAAACACTAACTTTTAATTAAAATGTAGTTAAACTAAAACATAATTATGGTGAACCTACACTTGTGCAAAATTGTCAAGTTTAAACGCAATCTCAAAAATTGCTATGTCTATATGAAGTATCAACCTCATCTACATTGTACTGGGTTAAAACGATGTACAGCAGTTTAGTACTCTATAAAAATGTTTTATCCTTCATCACAGAGTTTATGGAGAAGTCTAAAGCTAGTTCAGAGGAAGACCTCCTGCTGAAGAAACTCAAGAAGAGGAAGAAAAAGAAGCACAAAGATGGTGAGCGGATGAAGGAGAAGCACAGCCGACCCAAAATGTATCATCGCTCATGTCAGACAGTGTGTTCAGGAGTGTCTCTGGCTCTTCCCGAGTTCCTCAGTCGAATTAATGGGAACAACAGCATCAACAGCAGCAATCTACACCACACCACTGCAGCATCACAACAACACCAGGATTCTCCTGCTACTGCCGCTACCTCTGCCTCCATCTCCTCCATGGTCAGGGACAGGCTCAGCTACAGCTCCCCGCTCCAGTGCACCCCGGCACCAGGCATGCCCAGCCTGGAGTTTGGCCGCCTCATCCACATTGAGCAGCAGGCCAATGGGGGAGCGTCTGTGGTGCATGCCTACAGCGAGCAGCTCTCCTGTCTGTCTCCAGCTGAGATGCAGCGTTTTGCCCAGGAGTTTGTGACGTTGTCGTTCAGCGAGGACGAAGCCCAGGCTGCATGTTTTGTGATGGGAATCATCCATGGAGCAGCATCCTACCTCCCAGATTTCCTGGACTACTTCTCTTACAAGTTCCCCAATGCACCGGTGAAGATGGAGGTGCTCGGGAAGAAGGACATAGAGACAACAACCATGGTCAACTTCCACTCTCAGGTAAGATGATTGTTTTTGACATCATTTTTTTTCTCCTCTACACTGAGAAAACACAGTCAGAGAGCTCTGGGTTTAAAAGGATACTGAACTGTCTGCTTCGATACTGTGAAGTGCCAGTTTGTAGTCTGGACGTGTGAGCAGCACACACTCAACTGCCACAAGCTCAAACAACACATCAACAGTTTTTTGTGTTTTGTAGTTTCAGCCCTGGTCCAGACTGTTGATTGGTAGAGCTTTTCACACTGCCTCGAGCCATCTGTACTCCTGTGTTCAAAGTGTTTCAGCGTCCAGGTTGTCTTGTGGAGCTGTAGGCATTAATGGTGTGTGTCATGTTATTTGTCACTCAACATAATGGTTTTTTGAAAAGCTTGTCTGTTAGACTTCTTGATAGTAATTATGGCACCTTTAGTCGGCATCATGCTTTCATGTCAGCCTCTTAAGATACTGCTGAGGAAAGTTTGTCTCTAAGTACAAAACAAATGTTGTATGCCTTGTAAAGAAGACAGCAACGTGGTCTGCATTCAGAATGACAGTTTTGTTGTCTTGGTTTGTGTTGTTTTGTCTTACTGGAGAGTAAAATCAGCTCACTGAACTCACTGAATTTTAAACTCTAAATTTAAAATGAACACTTCAGGTCTACTTTTCTTTGTAACCTTGGACAAGAAGGTCATGTTTTTGATCCTGTCTGTCAGCAGAATTACAAAAAATACTACTAGCCTGATTTTCATGAAAGCATGGAAGAACTTAAATTTTAGAACAAAATTTTATATTTTGGAGCTGATCTGAATCTTGGGTATACAAATATTTTTTTCACTTCTGTTAACATCGCAGGAAAGGGCATTTGGATCTCAATTGTGAAAAAACGAAGCCGCTTTTAAAAGTAGGATGGCTCCATATAATCATCTACATTTGTAGGTATCAGTAATTCACTGGGGTAGCCAACATATGTAAGCTAGCTGCTCAAACTTACAGAAAACATTTTTATGTTGCACTCTGGAAAAGAGATCTAATGACAGAACCAGTAAAACTGGAACATTTCCACAATTGTAGCAATGCTTTTTGGTGTGGTTATAGTAATGCAACTAGTTATACTCTAACTAAAGCATGAATCTCAACTGTCTGCAGAGATATTTAGGAAAAAAAATGTACGCCCTGCACTTCACAAGTACAAACAATAAAATTAACAATAAAGTAATTTCCTCCCATTAAGATAGTTTTTTGTAACAACTGTCCATGCATCCATCCTCTACCGCTTATCCGGGTTAAGCGGAATCACCTCCTTTGTAGACAGTTTGTAACAACTGCAATTTAAAAATTAGTTGCCATTTTATGATATTACTTCAGTCTTAGCATTTTACATTTTTATATATTTAAAAGAGAATTACGTTTTTCAGGTTTACACTAATGTATTTTAAGTAAGAGGAATATTCAAATTTAGAAATACATGATAAATGCAGAGCCGAGACAATGAGGCTTCAACTTGGCACAACCATATATTTTGACTTAATTCAGGTAATTTTAAATATACTCAGACATCTGTAGTGGCTTGTTGTGGATTTGTATAGCATAGAATAGTGGACCATTAGTCTTTGCCTCAGGGATGCTGCAGTAAGAAAATTTTCTCAGTGGTTAATAAACTCGTGATAACGTCAGAGTTACAGATTACAGCAGATATTTTGTGTAGAGCACTGTATCAAGGCACTGCTCATGCAAACTGAACATTAAAAGCATTTAAATGATGAAACACAAGTTGACTCTTATCGTGGAGTTAACTAACTAGAAAATGCAGTGTATCATTAAGCTTTTGCTCTTACCGTAACTGTTTATTAAAAATGTGTCCACAAACCAAGACAACAGTCTTTTTTTGTCATTTTCTGATGGCAGATCAGTTTGAAATATTGCGGGGATTAATATATCAAGAAGTAGCAACAACATTGATCTGCTAGATGGAGAACTGCCTGCAAACTCCAACATCTCCAAAGCATCCTTGAATAATCTGAAATATTGCCAATATTAGCATTGCTTTTGCATTTCGTTTAGACATCTTTTACTTTGCCATTATCTTTTCGATCAACTCTCCATATTCTTGTCACGTGAAAAGTGAAATCTGACTCCTGCTACTCTGTGCTGTGACTCTGCTGCTGCAGCTGTACCGTGCAGACACTTAGAGTTAATTTTAGAGTCTGTCATTGGACTGTATATTGATTAGAATAGCTGAACATAGGTGTGGTGGGCAAGTAATGTAATCGGTCAATGCCCGCACGCCATGTAACACTGGTAACAATGACTACTGCAGAAAACCTAGCTTTGGCAGAGGTCTCTTTCCAAGTGCCCTTGTATTTTAATATGGTACATGTTGTTAGCTCTATATTTTGCCACAAGTCCCTTAAAATTCTAGGTGACAATCCCAGGTTGTTGCTTTCACGCAAGTGTCTTTTATTGTTAAGAAGTTTCTGATTGCTTTTCTTTTGTTTTGAATAGTTTGAAATATTTCTCTTTGTCTTTGAGTAGAGTGTAGCATTCTTTCCTAATCAAAAGTCCTATGATATGATTTAATTTTACAAGATGCAAATAGGATTACACTCATAGATCAGAAAATATGGATAGCAGGATGCACACATTTAGCTGCTGATGGAGGCTTACCTCAGAGACAGATGCACATTAGAATATAAAACAGTGACTTGGCTTAGCAGGTGAGTTATTCACACACACCTCCAGAAAGTGAGTATTGCATGCATTTAGAATAGGACACACTTTTAAACTCACACTGATAGGGAGACACTAAGTCACAACCTTGCTAGCCTTAAGTTAGGAATAAGCAAAAACCTATGTTAGGTTAGGTTAGCAATGTTACAGGCACTTAACTTTGAAGAGTACAGACAGAATTGCATTGTTAGCCAACATTCTGTAAAGTACCAAAAAATGTAACCTAAAGTAAGGGCATCAAATGGCAGGTATTGTTACTAGTATGTGTTCAAAAGTTACCTACCCAACTTTACTAACGAGAGGACAAGGACAGGAGGTTAGACATTAGCCATTATCCATGCCTGCAAGTCCCATAAGTCCACTTGACAAACAAGCCAGTGAGGAGGGTTGAGCTCGTCTTGGGTAAGTGGAGCAGAAATGCTCTCCTGCTGGTTTTCATGTCCACGGGGTTTGAGACTAGTCAAACGCCACTAGAGTAGCTCCGTTTGTTACTCTTTGTTGGCCGTTAGCCGCCCTTTCGACACAGCAGACACAGCGTCTCCGCACTTCCTGATTTGGACATCGATTACCATGGAAACAGTAGAAGCTTTGAATCATTGGGGTCAGCACTACGTTGTCTTTCAAAAACAAACATCTGGTTACTCACTGTAGCAGTCCAGCATAGAGCAGAGTAGGAAAGAAAACAGCCCTCCATGTGCTGAGAAGCATAGAGACCACACAGCAAAAGCATCCCCATAACAATCACTCCGACTAAACACTTCTGCACTAATACAGAGTGACATAGAAAATGAAAGACAAATAGAAACCAGTAAAAGAACAGGGGTTGTTGACAAAAATTATAATCTCTTTCAAACAAACATTCCTAAATATGAGATATATTCTGCAAGGCGTGCACAATACATTAGGTATATCTCGCATTATACTATGCTTTAACAGCGTTTCCTTTTGGATTTTATTCAGATCACCCAGATTCTGTCACATAAAAAAGGTTTATGAGCTGTTTTGAGGCATCATCCTAGCTTCATTAAATCCCTTTTACACTGTTGAAAAGGACACTTAAATGTTGCCATTTATCCAGCTGAGCCTCAGGTTCCCATGTTTCTGTTGGGTGAACCATGTGTAACTGAGGTCTGATTTTGTTGTTTTGCCATTTTCTAGTTTTGGTGGTGCTTGATAATCTCAGTTTTTTTTTTTATTTCTTTGTAAGACAGACTTTCATTCCTCAGAGTAACAATAGCCTACCTTTAATTTAGCCTTTTTGTTGACATGTGCCTCTCTTGATGATTGTGAAGTGATAACTGATAACTACCAAGCAAATGCTGATGACACTTGTAAAAAGTGCTTTATTGAAGGCAGCTGCACTGGAAAGGTCACACCATTTGTATTAAGAATCCACTGACAGGATAAACTGCTAGCCTCAATTGTAAAATGAATGTTGTCTTTAAAGAAGAGTATGGTATTTTCATCTCGCACTAAGTGTATGTCAGTATTAAACTCAGATCTGAGGAATTAGAACATTTTAGTTCCTGTCAGGTGAGGGTCTGATCAATCTCCACTGTGGTCCCACTTGCAGGTGAAGCGGACATATTCCCAGGGAACTTACCGTGCCGGGGCCATGCGGCAGGTCAGTCTGGTCGGGGCTGTGGATGAAGAGGTTGGAGACTACTTTCCTGAGTTCATCAGCATGTTGGAGGAATCCCCCTTCCTGGAGGTTAGTGTGTTTTATAATTGACTGCGTATGCAAACATCCCATCAGCCTGTGGATGTGTGAATGTCTGTCTCTCTGTTCCCTTTGTATGCAGTGTTTCCTCTAAGAAACAAACATCTTGCCGCAGTAAAATGTATATTAAGGGAATGTTGGTACGGTCACAACTTATTATATAACTTGAGGTCCTTCACATTGTGTATATGCAGAGGACTCTGCCCTGGGGAACGTTTTCTAGTCTGCGGCTGCAGAGCCCCACTGAAAGCGACGACGGCCCCATCATGTGGGTCAGACCCGGAGAACAGATGATCCCCATGGCAGACATGCCAAAATCCCCATTCAAAAGGAAAAGGTGGGTTGACTTATTGAAACTGTAAATGTGCACAGGTGTTATTGTACCCTTGGTTAAAAAATACTTTTAGCTTATCATTTAATGTCACATACTTCATACTGGGACATATCCTGACTGTTGTAAATAAATGTATTTCAGGTCCACCAATGAGATAAAGAACCTGCAGTATCTACCCAGAGCTAGTGAGCCCAGGGAGATGCTGTTCGAGGACCGGACGAGAGCCCACGCTGACCACATCGGTCAGGGGTTTGAGAGACAGACTACTGCTGCTGTAGGTGTGCTGAAGGCTGTGCGCTGCGGAGAGGAGTGAGTACACAGTGATGTCTTTTTCCCCTATCACGTACAGTATACACACCGACACACCCACACACTAATTAATGCATGGAAATCAAACTGACATCTCTTTGTTCTGCAGCTACAGACAGTTGAAAACACAATGTTAATGGGCAGTGTGAAAAAACAAAACATGACAACCACCATAAGTAGAAAAAGTCTTCACAGATATAAGGTCATTGAAAAATAAATCATGGAGAATCTTTCTCACTGTGTCTTGTGTTGCTGACAAAAATCTGTGATGTGAGCGTAACAGTTGGTGCTGCAGTTTCTTTGTATTCATACTGTTACTCAAATTAGTGACCAGGACTTTGCTTATTGCCTTACAGCAGTTGCGCTCCTGCCAGGATCACCAAAGACGTTGTGTGTTTCCATGCTGGAGATTTCCCAGATGTGGTAATGAGGCTGCAGCTGGACCTCCATGAACCTCCACTGTCTCAGGTAGGTCAGACTTATTCATTTTGCCTGGCTGCATCCACTAGTATAAATAGATATTTCTTGTGCTTGTGAGATCAAATGTATCAAACAACCTTTTCAGCTGCAGTTGTTTTGTTAACAATGAAAATTACTGTGTAACGTAAAAAGAACCGCTTTGCAGTAATGACTCTACAACCATTACCCACCTCTGTAGTTTACTTCTGCTCTGCATGTGTTTCAGCTCATTGTTTTGGTTTTATGGCGTAAGCTTGGTTTGCTCTCTACACACTTGTCAGCCCTGCTTTCTAGCAGCAGGCAGCTGTTGTCAGTAAAAAAAAAAATAAAACTCCAATAACCCCACAGTATACCAACAATACAGCACCAAACCAGCCAGCTGGATAACAGAGTGCAGGATTTAGCTGCTATAGAGATATATTTTTCTCAGAAGTTGGTGGAAGCCAAAGAAAAGACTAGAATGAGAGTGAGCTTCCACAAAAGCAAGTGCACAAAAGAAGAAAACCCAGTGCTTTTTGCTGTCTAACGCACAACATTTTTTGCTGGTAACCATTTATAGGGCATGCACAGGATCTTAAAAACTGGTAAAATTGATAAATCTATTTAGTAACAGTTAAGACCATTGAAAGGTAACAAAGAGTCTGAAACCTCTTTTTAAATTGATTTTTGTAGCCTTTTTTAAATATGTATATTTGGCCAGAGAGTTTAATTGCTTAAAATGTTTTGGCAAATGTGATTCTGCATAGGTTCATAGTGGGATTCTGTATATTTCATTTAAGTAATCCTGCTAGAGTTGATATCATCTAGGAAAAAAACACTGTCAGTACACTCACTGACTGCCTGAATGATGAAAAATGAATTGAAATTCTTTTTTTGATTATTAGTGTGCAAGTGGTCCCTGTAGCCACTTGTACACTATTAAGGGTAAAAACACAATAAAGCCCAAAGGCTTATTTCCACTGGGGTGACTGCTGCTTGATATAAACATGTAAAGGTGCAACCTCTTGAATTGACTTAAAGGAATACTGCTTCGCTGTCGTAAGATGACAAGTGTAGCCTTGATGGGGATCCTACATGCTAAGTCTGAGCTTTAAGAGTTGGTTGTTGCCACTGATTTCCAGAATAAACTAAGTGTCTGTTTCACAAGATCTTGATTCAGTTTGTTTCCGAATTCAGTTCAATATCTATTCAATTCGGAATATTTCAGTTAAAATAATTTAATTCAGATATGAGCAAGGTTCTTGCGAGGACTAATGATATAACTTGCACAAAGACACCACTAACCTGGTGCATTATGGGAAATAATAATGTTAACATTAAGAACCAGACAAAATTGTTTAAGGGATGTTTTTAAATCTTTCCATACAGAAATCAGTGGGATATTGTAATGATTTTAACACCTTATTGTCATAAATGTATACAAGAACAAAAAAGTAATAACAGAGGTAGACTTATGTATAAAACTTTGTGCAAGTTTTATTGAGGAGTTTTTGACTGTCATGCTCCTGTCACTGCCTTCACAGTGTGTACAGTGGATCGATGATGCCAAGCTGAACCAGCTGAGGAGGGAGGGGATCCGATATGCCCGAATTCAACTCTACCACGATGACATCTATTTCATCCCCAGAGGAGTTGTCCACCAGTTCAAAACTGTGTCTGCTGTCTGCAGTCTGGCCTGGCATATCAGACTCAAACAGTATCACCAACATGAAGAGAAGGAGGAGGAGGAAGAGGTAAAGGAAGAGAAGAAGTGTCCACCTAAAGAAGTAACACTTCATATCAAACAAGAGGAGGAAAATGAAGGGGTTGAGTTGAAGGAGTGTGACCCTGCTGTACAGACAGCGACTAAGCTGGAGGACGAGGAGACCAAGGGAGGGGAGGGGCTGCCCTCACAAACACAGATGATCAAGGAGGAAGAGCAGGAGAACGGAGCTGAGATGAAGAGTTTGTCAATGACGCTGCCTCCATCATTTGTCAAGGAGAGAGATGAGGATGTAACCACTCCAGTGGAACCTAAAGCTGAGGAAGATGAGAAAGAGCAAGGCAGAGGAGCGGGAGATGAAGATGGAGACACATGCCGGTCACCGCGGAGGGGCCACGAGGAGGGTGGAGTAGACAGCTCATCATTAAAGTCACTACAGCTGACTGGGAAGGAAAATGACGTGGAGGAAGAGAAGCGGCAAAAGACGACAGGACCAGGCCAAGGTCTAAAAGAGAAAACTAAAGATAGTATAACAAGCACTTATAACACAACACAAATCAAAAAGGAAAAAGAGAAAGGAAAAAGAGAGAAGGATGAAAAGGATAGAGTTAAGGACAAGGAAAAGAAGGATAAGGATAGAAGTAAAGATAAGGAAAAAAAGGATAGGGGAAAAGACAGGGATAGAGAAAAGGACAGGGCGAGAGAGCACGAGAAGGTTAAGGCTGAGGGAGGAAGAGAGGGTAACACATCGACGCAGCCATTGCCACAGATGAAGAAAAAAGAGGATGACGAGCGGACAAGAGAGGGCAGTAAAGCCCCTCAAACGTCCCTGCCTGGACAGAGAGATGAGAAGTGGGCCAAGGAGTGGGACTCAAAGACACAACCACACGTCAAGAAAGAGAAGGAGCATGATAAAGAGCGGGGAGGCACACAGGGAGCGTCTCACTTACGGCCAGACAGAGAGGAGGCTCGAGACGCCTGTTTGCATAAACACAAGTCTTCACACGGTAAGAAAGAGAAAAGTGGGCACAGGGAGGGCAAGGAGGGCAATGTGGCCAATACGCAGGCGGTGCAGGCAAAGACGGGGCGAGAAGACGGAAAGACGAGCACCCCCAAACCTGCAAACATTCAGGTAAAGAAAGAAGGAAAAAAGGATAAAGACATCAACAACAAAGAGGAGAGGAAGAAGTCTGCCTCTGGTCCTGTGCCACCAGAACACAAACCACCACGGACGCTCATGACCTTTGACCTCTTTAAGCCAATGGAGGCTCATCAAACTCTGGCCCTTTCCTTCACAGACAGTAGGCCTAAGACCCATCATCACAGTGACTCTCGAGGCTCTTCCTCTAAGCCTGGATCTGACAGTCGGACAGTTGTGCCCTCTAAAGGACCAAAAGTAAAGGACTCGGTGCAGGGAAAACCTGCCACACCCCTACAGGACACACGGCCACAGCAGCCCTCGTTAAAACAGCCCCTTAAAACACACACACCCCAAACACAAAAAGACTTCTTAATATGAATGTCTAGATGTCTAGTCTTCTTTTTTACTGTACAACTTACGCTGAGGCTTTGTTAAAGTATTTGAAAATGCATCCTTCCCTCAGACACCAACTGCTCTTTCTTATTCATAATAGATAAGCGGGTGAGTTTCTTTGCTGATACAGCCACATTAATTCAGTGAGGTAGTGAAGAGGATGCAGTCTCCAAGTATTTTATCAGTGCCTAAGAATGTAAGCTAAGTAGCTCACTTCACGTTTGTTAGCGAATGTACGTAGGCTCTGTAAAAAATGTTATGTGACCCATGTGTCAGTGCCTGTGCACTACTTAGCTTCGCTCTTAAAGCACCTATTTTAGGTACTGGACTAGCCATTCTGAAAACAACCATCCTTGCTCCCTGCTATAGGAATTACCTACATTCACTGTTGGGGGGTTTCGGTAAGTCACCAAGCTCCTGCCAAAATCCTCTTTAACGTGTTGCTTTAGTTGAGGAGTCTGTTGTTTATAACACTCCAAAATCGGAGCAAGTTGTTGTTTTCAGACTGGATGTTGTTTGACTCACACAGGGCTGTAAATGATACTGTATGTACCAAAACTGTACAGTATAGATGTTATGAGCACCAATGTGAGAAAATGTATACAGAAATTGCATATATTTTTTGTAAGACAAGTTTTATTTTCCATAGAACTTATTTATATCATTTACTGTCTGTTTTTATTTGAAACCAATGTATGTGAAAATTTTGTTGTAAATACATTTTATTTCCTAAGATAAGACTTGGTAGTGTGATTTATACTCTGATGAGAACCTCTCAATAAATGGTTCAAAAATATTGGCTTGTTGTTTGTGTCTGTCCTGCATTTCATAAGTTTTAATCTTTGTCTTTTTAGCTATATGATACATATATATACATATATATATATATATAGATATATATATCATATATATAATGAGGTGGTCCTAAAACCACTGGATTGATTGCAATTAAATTTGGTGTCACACCAGTCCAAAGTTCACTTCTTCATCACTTAAGTTCATGTCTCAAAAACTACCTGTCTGCCTGAGCCCTAATTTTAGTTAATGTGATGTTAATATAGAATTGTAACATACTAAATGTTTGCTCACTGCAAACTTGCCATATGTCCATGGAAGCAAACTGGCACTTCTCACAGCTGACAGTTTTTTCTTGTTTTTGTAGGAAAGACACAGGTGTTACTAATAACATTAATGATGCTGTATTGTGTAAGTTCCCAGTGAGTCAGCCTGCAGAATACCAAGAACCTGAAAATGAAGCAGCTAAATGGAATGCAGCCATCGTTTATTTTATAACCTGTGCTTTTCCTAGTGCAACATCTTGAAATGTCTTTAGCAAGAAAGAACTACTTGCACATACTCCAACCACACCTAAACATACAGCTGAAGCTGACAAAGTGCAGCTGAATCTGAGATTGAATGCACTTTTTTAAAGCTGATTTGGACAAAAGTCTCTGCCACATTAATAACAAAAAAAGAAGTGCAGTTGAAGCTGATGGTGTCTGACGTTTGGCTGACAGTACACTAAATGAAAGCTCAGTTTATCATGATTAGCTACGCCTGACCATGAGAGTTGGGAAAAACCCTGTTGATTTATGTAACTTGGCAGATGTGTATTGAATTGTAATCACAGGTTTGGAAAAAAATTCCTTGTGATGTTAGCTGCATATTGTACAAGAAAAAACATCTTTGCATGCATCTTTTAAACACATGTAGTAAAAGGAAGTTGAGGGTTTTTATATTTATGGTGTGCCAGTGGCAGGTACATCCCAAAGAGAGTACTGAGAAAAAAATGTTATATATCAAAAGTATATCATCACATATGGAAGCTCTGAGGTTTCTACCAGCTTTACAGAAATGTTCAAATAGTGATATTAGTTTCACAACAGGGATTTTACAAATAAGTCTTATCTGGCTCAACTGTGCATGGTGCATGCTAGTGTAGGATGAGTTATTAAATGCTGTTAATACATGGCCACGTCTTAGTGTTGCAAAGACCCCACAATGGTACATTAGCGTATTTGAGTGTAAATATGTGTACTCTCTCCCTAGGAAGTAAATATGTGCATTGTAGACACTATGTGAAGAAAATAACTGATTTTAGATCTCAGTGGTACATCATTTGTACTTTGGGTTGCTATGTTCCATTTCTTAAACCTAGTCCATCCTGGCAGTAGGTAGGTCTGTCTTTTAGGGGTTAGGGCTCTAAAATAAAGATCGTATTCCCCTTCAGCCCCTTTTACAATTTTATTAATTCCACAGTCTAAAGATGAGCCAGAGGGCAGCAATGTGAATGTCAAAACAATATGACAGCTGAATTTTTTTCTTAAGGTGCCAAACTATGTGGACTAGTGTACAAGTACATGAAATCTTTCTTTTGAACAACAATCCAGTGGTATCAGAGAATGACACAGAGATAACTTACTGTGGTGAGAGAAAAGGATGCATCCATTCAACTTATGCTCTTTGATACTAAATTGCAATCTGATCATGGCACATCTTTCTTCCTGTGTATAAACCACACTGTGTAAAACTCTTCGGTCTTTAGCTTTGGTGAATTTCAAGCAAAAGATGCTTTTTGTCCTCTGTAGCACATTTAATTCATTGTGTGAATTAATTCATTAATTCACATTGTGTGTGAGTCCATTGGTTCAATCCCTCCGATAATGAAAAACACTGTGTCCCAGTTCCACCAGTGCCCCAACCAGCAGCACCCACAGAGGGACACACACAACACTGACTCTCATGTCAACGAGTCCCTCTAGGCGAGAGCACAGTGTCAAACAGAAGGCAAGCTTCAGCAGCAGGGCTGTCAGGTACCAAAACCTCCTCTTCATGCTTTGCTCACCATCCCTGGGGTCAAAGTCTGGCTTGCAGCGCCCTGCCATCTTCACTATCAGCATGAGGACAAGGATGGTGTCAAAGGTCCAGACAGGGAGGAAGATGAGAAACCAGCTCCAGTGGATCTTGGAGTCCAGCTTGAGGACCAGCATGATAAGAAAAATCAGGGCAAAGATCCAGGAGAGAAGCACTCGCTGGGCCAGGGACATCTTCATCTACGGAGGACTGACACAGAGCCAGGATCACCAGCACCCCAAGAGACTGAGGACCAGACAGACAGACAGACAGACAGACACACACACATACACACAGTGATCTACAAAATACATTATCGAATGTTATGACAGAAAGTAAGAGTTAACATTAGCCACAAATCCTAACTCCCACTAAATGATCAGGCTTTCACAAATGTGCATCTCGCTGAGGAACCGTTTAGCTGTTACTTCCACCTAGTACAGACCTGTGTGTTGACTAGCTACAGCTAACTTATGAAACCCCAGAAAACTGGGTTTACACAAATATGTCTTACCGAGCTGACCAGGAGATTTAACCTTTTTAAAGAACCACCTCCTTACGGACAGGACATATGTCGACACCTTCAAACAAACATTTAGTTTTGACAGTAGAGCAGCTCGACCACAGCGAGTACTTAAGTGTTGTTAGCTTTCAGCTAGTTCGGGTTTGTGTTCCGCCAGTTGTTTCCAGCAGTAACTCCACAGCTTCCGGTCAGGTTTTACAAAACAAAAGCATGCATTTATCAGCTGATAAATTT
>JAPZDY010000023.1:10983782-11000586 GCA_029783645.1 Ctenochaetus hawaiiensis
GATAACAGCAAGGCTTTTGTTTCCCCCCTTTCAAAACAAAAGTGTCGATATATAGACCGATATGTGTTTTTTTGATGGGTAGCTGCAAGGCTATAGCTACTTTTGGGACACTGATGTCATGCTCACTCAGGTCTGATTCACTTGCCATAAACAGAGGATATAAGCCTGCAACTGGGTGACTTTTTCAGTTGGCATTTCCCTTATGCTTGTTACCATTTTCAGAATCCCATTTGCTGTGTCCTGGGCTTAGTGGGCCAAAGATGATGTGATTTTATAAGAGTAAATAAGAATAAGTCAGAGTATTTTTCCCCCCCTAGCAGAGTTTATAATAAATCCATTCTTAACGTTGAAGAAGATAACCCATGTTTTAAACACTATTCAAATTTATTTCATTTTTACTGGGCTAGTATTACAAATTAATACAAAGTACAACTCCGTAGACATCATAGATTGTCAAAAAAGTAAAGTACAAAACGCTTGAGGTAAAACATCATTTGAAAAAGATTCAGTTAGAAAGCCCTTATTAAAATTTCAATTCATTTAAAGGTAAAAGCTCACTTTACACTATCTAGCTATCCTAAAAACCCAAATGCACTTTTATTTACAAGGTAGTGGTGGTGCAAAATACAGTGTGTGGGACGACATTCAGCCAAAATATTTACGTCTTTGTCAAATGTAAACAATAAAACATCGTCATATTTGTCAAACTCCTGCTTTACAGAGCTAATGCAGAGAAGCAAATGCTATTACACTGATGTTTGTTCTAAGACGAGAAGTTGTCATT
Organism: Ctenochaetus hawaiiensis; assembly: GCA_029783645.1. Lineage (NCBI taxonomy): Eukaryota > Metazoa > Chordata > Actinopteri > Acanthuriformes > Acanthuridae > Ctenochaetus > Ctenochaetus hawaiiensis. Next base: position 10,984,567 of record JAPZDY010000023.1, read on the forward strand.
AGACATCTATGACCACTGCAATGACAAACAATTCAAAAGTCCACATTTTAATAAGATGTCATACAAAACTGAAAGCAGAAGACCTTATTACTTTGATACTTCTGAGAGAGACAACAAAGTGTAAACAGAAAATATAAAACAGTTGTGAGGTTCAAAAAACTCAAAAAAAAAAGTAAAGTTTTGTAATTTTTCTATGTAAATGGTGGTTTTAAAAGCCATCTCCGTGGTGCTGAAACCTCATAACTGCAATTTTGGTATTCTTTGTGATTTTAGGATGACAAGCTCCTCTGTGGGTTAAAGCAGTGGTCCTCAAACTTTTTTTATGTCAAGGACTCCCATTCAAATAGGATTTTGTCCCAGGGTCCCCGATCAAATAACATAATTTACTTTAAGATCATTTATTACAGGAAGTGTATGAAACCCATGTCCAAACCAATCTTTTTTTGCGTGTTTGCCTTTATTTTTGTGTTTCTTGTTAATCATAGAGAAAAAAAATTATTTCTCTTTTTATTAGTCCCATTGTATATTTGTTGTCATGTCAACAAATCTAATGAAAATACCAAAACCAACAATGTTTTACCACATAATTGAATTTATAAAAAATTCAATAATTTCCATAAGAGCTCTGGACAGTAGTCTTTCATATAAGTTAAATAAACATGAAAAAATAGTGTATTTCTTGGGAAGTATTTTAAGCTGTGGATTAATATACATTCATTGCTCTAATAAGTACTATTGGCAGCAGGATGGTGTCCTAAAATGACTTAAAATAAACTTAAGTGCCCGTGTTCATCTAAACTAATAAACAAGAAACACATCTTTGCTAATGTGTGTCTTTTTGATATGGTTTTAGTAGTTTTTAAACAAAAATATGGTCTAGGGCACAGTGGAATAAGATTTAACAAGGCTGGACTACAGAGGCAATACTATAACTGTTAGTGGGATCAATTCATTTCAGTTTTTGGTCTCTGGTTTTCACAGGATTTGTTGTCAATAAGAATATATATCAACTCTATATCACTAGAGCTGTCAATTAAGGATTTTATCTGACTTGTCTGTTGGCTAGACAATAGACAAGGTTACAACTTTAGTGTCCTCAAGTTGAAAACCTGGTATAACATTTGAGTACTTTAAAGGTCCAGTTTGTAGGATTTAGTGGCATCTAGTGGTGAAGTTGCAAGATTGTACCCAACTGAAAATCCTTTTCCTCATTCTCCCCTTTCAAGCATGCAGGAAAATGTATGGTGGCAGCAAAATGAACAAAAAATTAAAAAGGCATCCATTCTAAAGCCAGCGTTTGGTTTGTTAATTTTGGGCTACTATAGAAACATTGTGGTGCAACATGGTGCACTCTGTAGAAGAGGGCCTGCCACCTCTGTAGATATGTAAAGCTCTTTCTAAGGTATGAAATAATAACAGATCTTATTTTTATCTGACTATGCACCAATGAAAACATACTTATGAATATTATATTCAACTTCTGCCACATTCTACAAATAGATCCCACTTATCCTACACACTGGACCTTTAATCACAGTCCCACTAGGATTTGCTTTGAATTTTGTTGGGTAAAGGTCAGAGGTCACTCACCATTGAAAGCACTTGGAATGGTCCTCTCATGGAAACTCATCTCACTATAGCAAGAAAGTAAGATGGTACCTTTCATTGAAATGTAGATTTCTTTAATCTTTCTCACAGATTTTAATACCCTACACACTGGGGGGGGGGCTGCATTTCAAAAGGCAGCCACAGTTACACAGTGCTCTGCCTACTGTCACGACTGTACCCCATAGCCTCTGAAGAGTGAGAGGGGAAATCAATAAATATCCCATCTGAGTCTGAGTCTGCAGACTCTAGCACTTGTCCAATTATGGTTTCAGGGCTGGATGATTCACTGGGTGGCGTGGAGGATGCACCTTTACTGAGATCAGTCATTGTTGTCGTGGCCTCAGTGCCGTGGAGAGCTCCTGAAGAATGAAGGGGAAGGATGGAGGGAGACGAAAGAGGCAAGTCCATGGCACTCGCTCCCGCTTGAACAATACCTGTAAATGGGACAGTATTGAATTAAAATGGAATATAACTTGATTTTTTTAGTAATAACCAACATTAGACATCTTAATCTGTGTCATACCATTGAACTGAGAGCCCACACACAGCCTGTTAGAGGAGGGGCCAGACAATTCAGGCCCTGAGGCCAGGTCAGCGTAGGCCAGTCCTTGGTCTTCGAGGCATGATATAATCTCACAGGCCGAGTGGCGACGAATTCCTCCACTGCCAACAGAGCTGGCATCTGGGTCATACTCAGCCACCGGGGTCAGCAGCAGAGGGATATTGTAGCTTTTTGATCGTACCACAGGGTTTTTAGTCGGTTGATCTGCAGACTTGGGCCACGGTAAACACTTCTCTAAAAGACAAGAGAAAAAGGAAGAAAGGTGTTAAAATAATTTATGTTTCTTGTCAGGCACATACAAATGTTACTTTGCTTTTAGTTGTGTGCCCACAGTGCCTCACCCATAACACAACAATGGGCCTCAACACCATCCCCAGAGTAAAGCCCGTGGGTGCCCAGGTAGGGTGAGACCACCTTCTGAACCAGAGACTCGAGCCTCAGGTAATCCTCATTCACACCTCGCGACTCATGGACCCCCTAAACACAGACAGAGACAGGCTTCAAAACACAAATAGATTGTTTCTGTTTGTTTGAAGTAAAGCTGTTCTTTCAAGCTTAAGCCATCAAGGCCATGAGAAAAAAATAAATAATTTTTAAAAAGTAATCCACAGAACAAGTAATCAATAGAATAATTATATGAAACACTTTCTTCTTACACTCCTTAAATGTGCAAATGGGGTGCCTTTCTGTCTTGTTTCAGTGTAAATTAAATAAATAACTTTGTTTTTGTGATTGTAGATCAGACAAAACAAAAATAACAATAAGAAGGTAAATATAAACAACAGAAGCAACATTAGAAATGGAAATAAATATTAATAAAATGTCACTAAGCGCTCAGAATCTGAAACACTTGGCTTAAGAGTAAAGCATGGACAAGAGAGACCCCGTTAAATCTTAGAGGGGTTCCGATTCACAGGGCAGGTAGCTGATGATGCTCCTATATATTTTGACATAATGCTAATTGTTTTGTAAACATATACAGACACATATTATCAGTGCTTGAAGATTTGCATATCATAGAAGACTATCGGTCTTGACAAAGGTCTGCACTCCCTATGTGTTCTTCTGATTTTGACATGTTGAATTCATGTCAATAAGAAAATTCAACGGATGCACTGATAATGAAAATAGCCATTCAATGCAGACTTGATATTCACCTTAAATACATTCTTGCTAATTTGCAACTTTGATTCATTCATTTCATTCAGTTGTGCACTTTGAAATGCAAGAAACAAATAGTAAATTAGATTTTTTTTCCCTTTTTGATTTGATGTTGTTTTGCCTTGTTGAGAAAAAACAAAAAAAAAATGAGAGGAAAAAACAATTATGTCTTGTCTGACCTGTAGAATAAGCAGCATCTGAGTAACAGAGGGGGGCACACGGGCCCGAGGACGAGAGAGGGCATCCTCCAACTTTACACTCAGGACTATGGTGTTCCTGAAGTGAAGCAGAGCTAGCTGTCGGACAGAGGGCTCCTTGCCCTGCACACAATAACAACACAGAAAGCAGCAGAACTGAGCAACAACAACCATTATCAAGGAAATATTAGAGTTGTTGATCCTTTGGGCAGCAAAGACAAACACCAGCTGACTCTTAAAATGGTTGTGTACCTGAACAGGATGGAAGATGGCCTGCAGCATGGAGAGAACGTCACAGAAGAAGAAGTCCCAGGTCTCTGCCAGAGAGTCGAGCAACTTCTGACCTGCAACAATTGCACAGTCAAAAAGACAGTTGATTAAAGCCTAATTCAGGGGCAGAAACCTTTAAATAATGTGTTCAGACCATTTAGTCAATCAGTAATACCTTCGTAAAACCTTATTTTGTCCCTAAGGATGACCATGCCTTTCGTTAGCAGTTGGTTCTGTGAAATACAGTGAAAAGATGCTATTAGATATAAATATAAGAGATGCCACCTCTCCACAGCTGCAGTTTGTAAAAGAGCTGTTTTTTTACCTGAAGGTATTCTGTGAAAAAGGATCCCAGCTCGGTCTTCAACAGATGCCTGAAGAAATAAATGATCATAAGATGATCATAGTAGTAAAGCATTATTAGCTATATTGGTTCATTTTGTTAATTTCTGTGTTTGAAACCTGCATTATATTACATGTGACTGTGCAATTACACGACATAAAACCAGCACATCCAGTGTTAAAATCCAGAGTTTCCTGTATAGTTGAAGAAATGTGTGTCAACCTCCTTGTTGCTTTTCTGTACATGGAAACATGTTTACTGGAATAAAATGGAGGCTGATGTGATAAAAGTGATGCGTCTGGTTGGAAAGATAATAAGATATCTGGCAGGACCACATGACTCCCCAGGCCACTTACAGTACACACACAAACAAACTCATTCACAGGAAAACATTCAATCAGCAAACAAAGGAAAGATAGTAATTATACTAATTATGGCACAAAATGACATCAGTGCTCTCAAATAAGGATGTTTTCTGTCTGCTGTGTCAGTGTGTGAAGCTGCTGTCAAAACTTACCGGACACCTTCATTGAGCAAGTAGAGTTCATTATCTGCCAAACCTTTCTTCTGGAAGACTGCTATGACAGCGTTGTGGATGCTGCAACATAAATCAAGCACAAACTGGTCCACATTTTTGTTTAAAATGCGTTTTAACCCCTACGTTTTCTGCATCTTGATGGTGTTTTGTGTACCTGTTCCAGGTGGCGTTGGCTCCTGCCCTCTTCTGCTTCTCCCCTCTGTCCTCTGGTGAACTTTTCTCGCTCTTCCCCAGCTCACTAAGACTGGGGGAGCTCATCAACTTCAGCCGGTGCAGAGTCCTCATGAGGGAGATATGGAGGAAGTAGAGAGAAACAGTGTACACACTAAGTACTGGGCAAGAGAGAAAGAAGGTCAGGCTATAGCTGACATAAAGAGACACAGGGAGGAAACAGGAGGAGGTAGCTGGAGGGGAGAAGGCAACATAAGCAGCCTGAGTCTGAGAGAGAGATAGAGTACATAGAAGAAAAAAGCACAATGACAATACAAAGAGCGGCCGATGACAGAGAAGGAGAGAAGTAGGGCAGAGTGATACACGGTGAGAGAGGAGCAGCACGTTAAGAGAAGGATGGGTGGAGTCAAGCCTGAGAGGTGGGCCACCGCACTGCCCCCGGTCTCACATGAGGAGAAAACAATAGCACATGCAATGATGGGGGCACACTTTTCCTCCCTCTCTGCCTCTCTTTCAGTACAATACAACCATTGATGCAAACAAATATTTATGCAGAGCACAGATGCCAGAGGATCTGCAGGGTAAGCAGACTGAAGCAGTGGAGACTTTGTTGTGCTTGTCACTGTACAACGAGGATGTGGAGGAGGAAGTCATCCGACTTATTAACAAAAACAATAGAAACAATACAGAAGGTTTTCCTGCTCTCGCATTTTTAGCACAGCTGGAGGACAGCAAAAAGTAAAAAAATCTGTGCAGTGTGTGAGACAAAAGGTTGACACATATGGGATCTTTGAGCCCCATAATGATGTTGATATTTTAGAGGCTGAACACCCAGTTTCTCTTCTTTTCTGTCCTCTTTAATAGCGTAATATCAGGAAAAATATTTTTTTTCCACCCTATCTGACAGTATCACACTCAGCGCAACACAGTGAAATTGGTTCTCTACATTTAACCCCCTAAGGAGCTGAGGGCAGCCACCAAACCCACAGCCCCAACACTAGCTTTAAGCCAGTGTCTTGATAAAGGGCCCTGACAGAAGAATTAACCTATATATAGTTTTCCTTTTTTGTTGTGTTTATTAAAGGTAAAGGAACACAGAACAAGCACAGGGAGGACACGCAATCTTCACACAAAAAGGCCCTTCTCGAAATGGGAATCAAGCCTTCTGGGAAATGTTGTATAATGGGGATCAGCTTGTTTGAACTATAAAAGGAGGAGTCCTCACTAGATGAAATAATCAAACACAAGACTACTTGTTTTTGTGACTGTATCACTACACCAAATGGAAATGTTCTGGATGTTGTGTGTCTCTTTTTGGACACACCTTCCCCAACTCAACCTGACATGTTTGGTATGTTTCAAAAATCTGGAAAAGAAATTTGAACAGAACAATATTTGTTTGTAGCATGAGGCCACTGATTTTTTGAGGGGTACACTCTTATTAATTTTCTTTGCCAAGAGATGGACCAGAAGATCAAAACCACTCCTGAAACTCTGTGGTAGATGTGAAGCCACAACCAGTAGTTTATAAGCTTAGCTTACCATAAAGACTGAACACAGAGAGAAACAACTAGCCCATCTATGCCCAGTGGTGAAAAAAAGAGGTTATGAGCTGGACTATTTCTTGTGACTTTTTGGAGTCAACTCAGTAAACTGCAAGGCAACCGGTAGAGACTCTCTGCATTCAGCAAAAAAAACAGTCCATCAAATAACCCCCCTTAAAAACCCCAACATGTGGCATTTACACTTTAGTCTTGGCCTGTTAATTAGTCAGCTTTAAATGTGCTGGATAGCAGATTTTTCTTACCTTTGGACAGAGCCAGACTAACAGTTTCCTGTTATTTCCAATTTCTAGTGTTATTTTTATTCTTAGCTAAGCTTTTCGGTATTTTCCAAAATGTAGAACTTCCTTTAAAAACATCTGATAACAATATATCACACAGTAGTAATTTACAGATCATATGATGACTTCTTGGCAAGGATCCTTTACATTTTTTAACACAAACTGACATTTGAAAGTTAAAAAATGAACTCATCTGTGCTTTTTGTAGACAAACTAAATAACAAATACTTTATTTCTGAGCCTTAAACATATTTTTACATTATGTAGAGAAATTTTTATTAACTTAATAGTCATATATGTATTTATAAAATATATAGACACTTAGTTTAAATCGTCAATATGTTGCTCCTGCAGTTTCAGCCCATATGAGACTATCAATCCTCCAAGACACGCGATTCCTTTAAATCCTAAATTATTTCAGGACAATCAAATTAAAACTTGCTTTAACAGAAGATGAAAATATCCTGAAATGAAGAGCAAAACATTTACTGAAGTGACTGGTGAAAAACTGGCACTCTGAAGAAGAATAAGAAATGATGAGTTCAAACCCACGCAGTCCAGAAACTCTCTGCTGACAGCATGGCAGTAAACAACAGACCCCTTTCCACACCCACATACACACACACACACAGACACAGGAAACATGGAAAGCAAGTGTACAAACTGATGAGATGCACAAACACAAGCGAATGAGTCAATCAAACAGCCCACTAGAAGATCGTTATCATTAGGTCAACATGTGCTGCAAAAGCAAAGCTCAGCCACTCAATGAAATCCTCCGAAAGGAAAGATGGTGGGATTTTCATGAATGCTTATTCATATTTCATGCACTTTCTAGGATGTTTTGTGTTGCGAAATATAAATTAAAGGAAATGAAGCTCACCTCCTGATTGGATGCTCACTGCTGCCGTCCATGTCTGGGCTCGGGGGAGGAGCCGAGAAGGTGCTGAAGTTGAGTGAAAGGGGTCGGGAGGAGGGCCGGGAGGCGTGCCTCCGCCGGAGTCCATCAAGCATCTGAAGATAAAAAGGGGCGATGATGGAGAAATGGTTATTAAAGTAATGTAAGCATGTGATCAACACATATGAGTGACCAGGAGCTAGGAGAGACAAATGTCTTGACACCTCTGACACCACTGTGAGACGATGAATGAACTGAAAGGTGAAACACTAAAAACACACACAAACAAGGCAAATTAAAGTTACACTTACGCTCACAGGGACGCAGGAGAAAATCAAGCCACACATTTATGACCTCCTTTACGGAGTTACAGTGTTAAATCAGCTGAGTGCTTTCTGTTTCCTTATTATGTCTGTTATTTCAACATCATTGAAGAAATGTTTTGCAATCATTGCTCAACCTACGCCCCAACCTTACCGCAGTCACACACACACATTACATCAGAGAAGAATGGAGAAATGCAAGTATGAGCATGTACAGTATGAGTGTGTGCGATTTATTCCTGTAAATGCCACGCAGACATAATCCTCTCTCCTGGTGTATGACATTACAGTATTAGAGTATATTTGGGTGTCTCCCCATAGAACATACTGTACATAGTAAAGCACCATCCCCTGGTCAGAGGGGGGAACAACAGTCTGGACTGTCACTCCTCAGACAAAGACACAACACAAGCCTGCCTCACTGCCACCCTGCATGCGAGTGATAACATGGGTGACTTGGTGTGTTTTCAGAGGGATTGATCTGCAGTTTCATTAGAGTGTGATCACATCTCAGTCAGAGACACGGAGGCACACTACACTCCGTCTACCCGTCATGCCATGCCACGCCAGTCTGGGCATTTCTGCTTTTGTTCACCCCCTCCTCCTTGTCTTTTAGGGGCGACTACGGATCGATGCCACTTTTAATTTCTATTAGTCCTTATTGTCTTTCTGGCTTTTTTTTATATCTCTCTCTACTGCCCCTGATATGTTTATTCGACATAAGATAGCCAATCAATCCGCCTGACACCCAATCAACAGTCCACATTTGTCCTACAGGGAGGAATGTACAGCCAGTCGTGCGTACGTGGAGGTTTTTCTATTTTTTCTATCAGTGTGGACGAGAGAATGAAGCAAAGTACCACTGTAAACAACGTGACTGTCTTATGAACACATATAGGCTGGCACACACGCATTATAAAGTCCACCTGTGAATAAAAACTGTATAATAATAGCCACAAAGTTGCCGTATGTCATGCGCCTCTGTCCGCCTGCCGTAGCCTGCACTCACCGTACCTTATCCTGCCGTGTTTTTCCTGATGAGAATTGTTTACTGTCCGGGCTCATCGGCGGCTGGCTCCTCTACTGTTCCACGCCGGTCTGCGCACCCACAGGGTGCAGGCGGATGAAGGGTCCGACCTGCGGTGCGGTGGAGGGGGACTCATTCATGAAGCATGCACCGCTGCTCGCTCGCTCTCTGGCTCGCCCCCGCTTTGTTTTGACGAGATGCAAAGCGAACCTGGCCGCGGTCACGAGCAGCACGTGTACGCCCATTGTGGTTATAGCTTCATGCAAAGGAGAAGAACCACTGAAAAAACTCTCTCACACACACACACCAAAGCATGAGTTTCGCCATGCCCCGGACATACACAGAGTATTTCACTTTATTAATTGATTTAGGTAACCAAATACATGCTGTAAGATTAACTCATATACACATATGGACCCTTTACCCCTAAATACAATATTCCATCAATAAATAAATAAAGAGCTGTACTATTTGCTCTTTGGCAGAGTAGTACACAGGTATGCAGACACTGGTGCTGAAGCAAGGCCTGCATGTGCATTGGCTTCCTGTGTACATAGCTTCATAAACATTGTGTGAGGTAATAAACGCATAGTATTCAGCACTGACCCCAATCTATGCCGTTTAACGCAGCGGGTGTCTTGCCATCTGTCAAAGCAGACGCGGGCTTTTTGTAGATAATCCCCTATTTCCACGGGTCATGATGTAAATGACTGGGTCTCGTGAGGAACGTTACTGGAATAAAAATTACACAGGATAAACTGAGGCGTATAGCCCATTTCAGTTACCTCTCCTACATATTAGTACTACAGTTTTATTAAAATAACAATTGCTTATATAGAGGGACGTGTTGTAAAAATATGTTTAAAAGAGCAAATTACAAAAAATATTAAGGCTCTGTAACCCAAAAGAACTTATGAGGGACATTATTTTACCTCAGATTCAGTTTCCGATCATTAAAGGTAATTATTTGCACGATTTACTCAGAGTGAAAACGTGAAAGACCTGAGAGATCCATTGAGGTCAGTTTTAAAATAGAGAGTACAAAAATGGAAAAATTGAAAAAAAATCTTTCTTTACGTATTCACCAAAATTAAAATAATAACAATATGAAGAAAAGATAGTCTGATGCATTGTAGCCATTCCTTTTAGAAGATAAAGATATGATTTTTTTAAAAAAGGATCTTCACTTAATCTTCCTAGTCAATGGATGTAATGTTCACTTAAAGTCCGCCTCGTAAATTCGTATTTCTCATCATTTAAAAACGTTGCGGTTATATTTTTCACACTGGGATATTTTATCAGTTAGGCACAAATACGTTACCTGTTTTTACCAATACCAATTTTACCGTTACCAATTTTGAAAGCGATTTTGAATTCCGGTGTTACATTACATCGAAGATGTTGAAAAATATCATTTATTGTATTAAAATATCTCAGAAAAACCACGTCAGACCAATTTGGCAAAATCGTTTGATCGGAACGATTATTAACATATCAAGTTTGCCCGATCTTGGAAAAATAAACTGCTCTATACAAACACAGACTGTGATTACACTGTGTTTACAAATAAATACATTTCGTAGAGGACAGTGAGTGAAAAAATACAGTTTCGATATATCCCGACTCGGTTACATCTCCAATTTCTAACAGTTCTGAAGGTAGCATGCGCAAACTCCTCCTCCGGTTGTCCGAGCGGGAAGTTCAGACGGTCGTCTTGTGTCGAAAATGTAGCAGATATTCCGTTGCTCAGGTTAGCTCATTCAATCCCACAAAACCTCCAGATAAACTGTAGCATGTGAGTTTTTGTTAATAAGAATGCAACATTATCTAGCAAACTAGCTAAAGCCCGCATTAGTTTTAAGTTCGCCTTTTTTAGGTTAAAACATTAACCTTAGCTTTACTTTTGACTCGTTTCTAGGCTCATTTAGCTTGATAAAGAAGTCACCTTTATGGGTGATTAAATGGCGTTTCGGGTGGTTAGTTCGTGCAGCTAAACGCAGATCTTATTTAGCTAGATTAACTTTTGCCTGTTTACATCTCTGTTTATTTTAGTGAAGTAGGCGAGCTTTGTAATCATGTTCAGTAACGCTGAGGAGAGGAGCAACTATGTACCTAAATGCTTTGGACAGGTAAACACACTAAGTCCTTGAACTAAAAAGTAAATCCTGTCGCACACACACTCACACACTCTAATGAGGCTCTGGTGTGCAGAAATAATTTAAACAGCTGCATCGGTCCCACCATGTGTTTGCGTCTAATATTGTAGCAAGATGTCAGAAATCGCAGTTGAAGAAAATCCAAGGTTTTATAAGCTAAGGAGGCAGGCTAATTTATATCACAGTAAAGTTTTGTGTCTCTGTCTCCAGTAGGGACGTTATCTATACGTGCATAAAAGAGAGCTCGGGTGAGAGGAAGTGTGTATGTTGTGTTATGCATTGTTCACCTGTGCATTATGGCATGATTTTTTGGAGGGGGTTTCACTTAGAGCATGCTAGGAAAGGCTTTTACCATCTGCAGTCTTAAAAATGACGAGTGAAAAAAACCCAACAAAAAATCAAGGATTGATTGGATAAACTCTAATCATTTAGACCTTATCATCCAGTTTCTTTAATTTCCTTTACAGAACCCATATAATTCCAAATTTTCTGGCAGTATATATTCATCATCATTGCGCTAACAATTCATAGAATATACTGCATATACTGCTGTTATGCACAAACCCAGGGCTCAATGTTTTGTACGCCTGCATCTGCACCTTTCCAACAATGAGCTGTCCATCATTTTCTACATATTTGTCCAGATTTACTCTGACATGGTAGACTTGGGAACTCTGGGATCTCCACTAGAATTTAAAACATTTTAACAGTGTTTGGCTGCACTTGCACTGAATATATTAATGCTATTTTTGCAACGCAATGTCCTGAACAATTTTCACAATACTGTATATGTGTAATATGTAAGGATATAATGTATTAGTAGCCTTACATATAAAAATAAAGGCAGTGCAGCAACACTGGATCAGAGAATAATCAGTGCTGACAAAAAACAATCTGTCCTTTTAATATGTCTTTGTCTATATGTGTGTAGTTGTTTTGGGTTTCCTAACCGAACTGTGTTGTCAGTGTACCTACACAGCTGAGGAGTACCAGGCAGTGCACAACGCTCTGCAACAGAAGCTGGGACCAGAGTACATAAGTACCAGAGTGGCTGGAGGAGGACAGAGGGCAAGTCTTTGTTTATCTCTCTGCCTTTGTTTTCTGTGCAGCTGTGAAGTGAATTTTAAGTGAACTGTAAAAATGTTGCAAACAAGCAAAGATGATAGATAGATGGATAATAGTTGTGAATGCTGTAAATGATTGATAACCATATGGGTTTTCCTTAAATGCTGTTATATAATTTCTCAATATCAGTTAGGTTTTCCTCAAGTGAAAACAATAAGATTTTATTGCAATATGGAAGAAACTTGCCAGTTATCCAGTTTGATAAATCAAGTTGCCACTTGGACACAAACCTGCTTCTGTTTCTCTCTCATGTTTACACTTGAATGGTCTCTTCCAGGTGTGCTATATTGAAGGCCATCGTGTAATCAGCCTCGCTAATGAAGTGTTTGGATACAACGGATGGTCTCACTCCATCTCACAGCAGAATGTTGGTATGAATCATAGAGCTTGTTGTTGCCAAAGATCCTGTTGAGCTACTGTTGTCTCTAAGTAAGACTAACAAAACACAATATATTTTACAGACTTTGTCGACCTTATCAATGGGAAGTTTTATGTTGGGGTCAGTGCGTTTGTCAAAGTGCAGCTAAAGGTGAGATAAATATCTGTATTTATTTTAGTGTATTGATTTTAAGTTCAGTTTTTTTGTGATGGATCATCTGATCATGGTTGATTTCACTTGAAACTTTTATGTTATATATATTCTTATCTTCAGTGCTCATCTCCCACTGCTGCTCATATTTGTAAAATATACTTTCCCTCCAGGACGGGTCGTATCATGAGGATGTGGGGTATGGAGTCAGTGAGGGACTGAAGTCTAAAGCTCTGTCACTGGAAAAGGCGAGAAAGGAGGCTGTCACTGATGGCATGAAGAGAGCACTGAAGTACAGGGATTTTAATTTTTATCTCCGCTCAGTTGAAAATGTTAATACAAAATTATTCAGAATAAATATTTTTATTATCTAAAAAGACTGATCAAAATCATTTGCTGTTATTTACTGACATGATTATTTTTTAAAATTTAATTTTGGTCTTTTTGAGATGCTTTGGTAATGCCCTTGGAAACTGCATCCTGAATAAAGAATACCTCCTAGCCATTAACAAGATCCCCAAACAGGTCAGATACAGTGTACAGTAAACTTTTAACATTTTAAAATTCTCATTCATGATTTCTAGATTTCTGAATCATGTCACTTTTCGACACAAAGCCTCCTCCTCCTCTAGACCCGGCCCAGACTAAGCGCTCTGAGGGTGAGCCCTCCATAGAGAAGGCCCGGTTCTCCAGCCTGAAAGTCAGAGAGGACAAGCTTTTGTCTTCAGTGGATCCTGGCAGGACACCACTGGAGCCCAGGGCCCTCAATCAGAATCACAGCTGCCCAGAGGGCCATACTCCTAATGCTGCTGGCCCTGTTCCTGACAGAGAAAGAGAGAACATTGACTCCAGGTAAATAGCAGTAGATGCAGCTTCTTTCTAGTTTTAAATGATGCTTACACTTTTCCCTCTGTGGTGCAACCTCTCCAGTCATGTTTTCTCTTCTAAGACCTGTCATGGACTCAGTGGACGTTGTCAAGTCTGAAACGCACACAGACCCCAAACAGCTGAGAAAGCTCCGACAGCAGCAGCTTCAACAGAAGTTCAGGAAAGAGATGGAAGCTAAGAGGCTGCAGCAGAAGCAGGATCAAGCCAAGTCTGAGCAAACAGAGGTTGCTATTGGTCGAGGATCCAGTGGAGGTAACTATTTCATATGTTACATAACTCAGATTGAGTTCATACTGTTCAGAGCAGTGCTCTCAAACTCTGCACCGGACAGAAAATGGCATGTTAATGCAGCCCTTAAAACCAGAAAAAGACAAAACTTGTTGCAGTTGTTTGCAGGCCTGGTGTAACACTGAATTTGTCTCAGACAGGATTTGGTCTCCATATTTAATGGAAGTGGTTTAAATTGTGTCTGTATTCCCAAATTTTTGGAATGAAAATGTGTTTTTCCTCTGGTGTTGGTGTTTTCGTACAGAGGAATCCATTCCCTCAGGTCATGATGGTGCACTTGCATTCAGTGACAGCACCTCGACTGGATACAGGAAGCCCAGCAACAGAGATGAGTACTTAGCAGGTGCCTTTAACCACCACCAGAGGGCTCAACATACTGTTTGTGTGATGAGGAAACATGCCTTTCTTCACCTTTTCCCTGCCGGCCTAAGCCAGGACTACTGTTTTGTCTTTCCCTGCAGATGATCCTGAGCTCTGGGATTTCACACTGGATGGGATTGAGGAGCTGGATGTCCCTGCAGGCGGCCCACCATCCAGAGGGCTCAGGCCCAGCACGCCCGGGAATCACCAGATGCAAACGCGCAGTAAGACCCCTCAGAGAGCCACAGGCAGACCTCCAGATGAGCCCCCCCTGTACAGCAGAGGACAGGACAGGGTTCAGCCAAGACCTCAGGCAGGACCAGGTGAGATTTTCTGAGAAGAAATGCTGATCTGTTAGGGAGCTGCTTGCTAATTTTTCTGATTTTCAATGTACTTTTTCCAACCTTGTAGGTGAAACTATCAGTCCATACAGACAAGGACAGTATATGAAGAAACGCCGACTGGACACTTGAAATTTAATATTGCTGTTTCACAACTTCCTCAACTTTTTAAATATATTTCAGAGTGTACATATTTAAGATCTTTTTGAAATGAATTTCTACCATATCTGATATTTGGTGAAATGTTATCTGGTTTTGTAAAAAATAAAACGGTACCACAGAGGCTGGTATATATTTTATGTTGGAATTTGAAGCCATGTTTTCATAGCCTTGAAATGAAATTTAATGAAAAATCTTAAGCATTTACACAGAAAAGTGTGGCGGTAGGAAAATCAAACTTCCAGTTAACCAGAGAAAAGCATCAGCTTGTACTAATTTTAAAAGGGAAAAAAAAGCATTTTCTAGTTACAACACCTAAAAATAAACATGACAAGCACTGTAATTGATATCATTTTTATTTGTTTTTACATTTTGTACAATGTGAAAAACATACACAAAACAGACACTGAATCACAGGAAGTTAGCGAGGAGGGATCATAAGTAAGAACTCAACATATTACCGTGTCAGAAGCCTCAAACAGTACTGTATAGAGGTTTGTGATAATTACTGATAGTAGCATTGAAGCACATGAACCTTAAGCTTTGTTTAGAGCTTGTGCTGTACAGTGGCCAACAGGTTGTCATTGTAAGATTAAACATCAGTGAAGCTGGCATGCAGAAATCATATGCTGATAGTCTGATATTGAAGTTGTGTCTGTGATATTGGTGAAGGGTAATTGAACAGATCAAGACTTAAATGATGACTTTCAGAAAGGCAAGAGTAAAAAAAAAACAAAAACAAAGATCTGTAATATTCCAATATCAAAAACGTTGAAGTCAGTAACAACCCTCATCAGCATGCAAATGTTTCCATTACCCCTCAGTCCCTTTAAAACTTTTAACATTGCATATTCTGCATTGCAGTAACTTATTTTTTCTCTAGAGAAGTATAACTATTCATCCAATCTAGGAGCAGGCGATAGAGTCACAATGACAGCATGGCACTCGTGTGAGGTGGGTGAGACAAAAGTTGAGCCAGCATGAGGCCATGACAACTTTTAGACTTCTATACAGCTCACTCGCTGCCCGAAGTGCATAAATCCACAAAAACAAATGTCAGCCAAATCCATGAATGCATGAGCCAAATATAAATATACAACTGATTACACAACCAACACAAATGCAACTGTAGAGAAAAGAAACAGTTTCCACATTACTCAGTGTGCTCTTTGTTCTTCAGTCTTGTGTGTGGTGTCTGATGTTTCAGAGGGTTTCATCCTCTGAGTTGGGTGC
>JAPZDY010000023.1:11010844-11020960 GCA_029783645.1 Ctenochaetus hawaiiensis
AAAAAAAAAAAAAAAAAAAAAAAAAAAAAATCAGAAAAAGTGCAAACATAAGAATGACGAGCATGAAATTTATATCGTAGTATGGTCAAGCCAAATGATGGCATTGATGAGTTAAATAGCTATATATGTCAGCATATGTTTAAAAGCAAGATCAAATAAATTTGCATTAGAAATATGAGCAGGAGAGGTATGTGTGTCACCTGCAGTTGTTGAGCTCCAGGCTGTGTCTGTGGTAGAGTGGAGCCCTGAAGAGTACTGCTGCTTTCTGGCTGTTGCTGCTGTTGAGGGGAAGATGACTGAGAGGATGGGGGTATTATCACTTGCTGGTTGGAAATCTGTAAAAATATAAGGGAAAAAGGTGGAGTCCCAGAAACCAGAATACAATTTGTAAAGTAAGACAAGGTCATAACTGAAATACATGCCTAGTGGCATTTAGGCTCCTTCCAGAAAATCTGGTTTATTTCTAATCTAAATCATTCAGAAGTTCATTTTGGCTCTCCTGCAAATGAGACATACTCTTACCTGTTGGATAACAAAGCATTTGACAATGTTGGATGTCACGGTCTTAAACTGAATACTAAATGTCATCTCTACAGTGTATCTCAGAGATAGGTACACTGCATAATAAAACACACCGCACAAGCTCTAAAAACTATTGGATGCACTATTTTTGTCAAAATAAAATAATCTTCATTTATAAAACCCACGTGTGAATGAGTAGAAACTTGACAAATATCTTCAAAAAGTTAACCAAAAAAGGGTGAGTCTGCAATGCAGACAAATATAGACAAAGTGTTTGTTGTGTTTTCCAGAACATGATATCCGAAAGACTTTGGGTGAATTAAAAATGTGGTAACAGGAAAATGGGACATTTTATCTACCTGAGGGGGAAGCGATGGTTGGTAGTAAACTCCGTACTACAAGAAACAAAACATAACACAGGGTAAGATGAGGAAACTTTAGATTAAAAGAAAAGAATAGCTAACTAAAGAAAATATAATGGAAGAGAGCCCAAAACTCTAGATTTGGAACACTCAGCTGTCAACGTAGCCACCTGTAGCCAAGAATAAAGGCCAAGAAGGTT
This sequence comes from Ctenochaetus hawaiiensis, assembly GCA_029783645.1. Classification (NCBI taxonomy): domain Eukaryota; kingdom Metazoa; phylum Chordata; class Actinopteri; order Acanthuriformes; family Acanthuridae; genus Ctenochaetus; species Ctenochaetus hawaiiensis. Next base: position 11,011,929 of record JAPZDY010000023.1, read on the forward strand.
ATCTTAACAACATCTGAAGGTCTTTTGCTAACCTTGAGCTGTTGACATTCACATTTGCTGCCACAATAAAGTGTATTCATTGTGTATTCAGCACAGCCAACCACCAACCATTACTATTAAATTTGTTGATGTAGTGATTAGGTGTGTAAATACAACAGACAGTAAACTTCCAACCAGAGGTCAGTGAAACAATGTTTCTTAATAGGGGCAAAGCTATTCTTTAAAGACACTGAGACATGCAGACAACATATACCTGGGAAGGTGCAACTGGAATGGACTGGCTGCTGGGCACAACAGGAGCAACTTCAGGTTGGACAACTTGATTCTTGGTTTGAACCTTTATATGCAGCACAGAGAGAAAACAGCAGCACATGTGGTGAAGATAGGAAGAAGAAAACAGTAAATGGATGGATGATCAAATTTTCTGAGCAGAAAAATATATATAAAATTGCTTTTAAAAATCAACAGATATTTTTCATTCTGAGGAGCATATACCATAAAGAAATCATCTGACACTCCCCAACACACAAGATATGTCCTACTGTAACATGACTCACCACGGACAACTGCTGTTGTTGTGTTTGGTCATTTTGTGTCTGTGGGGGCTGAGGGTGCTGACTTGAAGTGGAGGAGTAGGATATTCCAGATTGAGGAGGCTGGGTTTCAGCAAGGACAGAGGAACCAGTCAGTCTGTCTCCAATGTGACCGGCTGTTTAAGGGAGAGAGGTGGTTAATGTATGAAAAGATAGTAAATGTAAGCACCTTTCAAAATCAACAACACAATAAATTCAATCTATTATCATGTAGTGGGTTCTGGGTGTATTTGAATGTATATCATCTTTAATACACACCTCCTCCAGTGTGTTGTAGTTGTTGGTGCTGGTCGGTCTCAGGCTCCTCTGACTCTGCCATACTCTGACCCTGAACTGAAACTGAGACTTGCCCAGTTGAGTGGGGGACATAAGGAACTCCCTGTGTCATGCTGGTTAGCTGAGTTGAATGAGGAGTGCTGTAGTTGGAGCTTTGAAGGCTCTGCTGAGATGCAGGTTGGGTTGACATCTGTGTGCTGTGTTGGTTTGGTTGGGGAGAGACATAAGCAGCAGGCTGTGGCACTGGCTGGGACTGGGGCACCTCCATGCTTGACTGTTGGCCTGGTTGTTGTGCTGGCAGTAACTGACTTTGCTGTTCTTCCTCTAGTCTCATCTTTTCCTGATTTTCTCTGACCTTGAAGACAGTCAGCAGCAAGTTTATCAAAATTGTGAAGACAGCACCGACTGAGGACATCTAAATATCACAGCATAACTACCTACATCCTGTGACTGAGTAAAGAATTCAAGCAAAGCTCTTAAGCAAAACAGATTAACATTAGATGCGCTACAGTGAGCATAGACACACCTGCTGCCGCTGTGTTCTTTTGCGACTAATTAGAGACACCCTGTCCTTTATGGCCTTCGCAATGGTCTTCTGGTCACCATCACACACATAACCAGACTCAACCTACAAAGACATGAATAATAATTCAGTAATGAAAATCTTAAAGATTGTGATAAAAACCCTTTAAATTAACTTTTTTATTTGTCATGTAGCCTTTCAGATTGAAAGTAGCCTACATGTTTAAAGGTCTGATTACAACATTGGAAGTTCATTTACCATTTCCTGAGCCACATCCTCTGATACGTCTTTGTTGAGGTCAAAAGAAAACTCAATAGCTTCGTTGTCTTTGTACTTCCCCTTGAGCTTCTTTACATCCTCAATTCTCAGCCAAAGCTTTATAGCCTCCATCTCTCCATCGTCCTCTTCTGCCAACTCAACACGCACCCCTGTGTCCTCCTGGAAGAAGGCATGGTTCAGAAGGTCCTTGATTGAGTACCTAAATTAAAGGGAGACAAGACAAGCAGTGAGCAAATACATGTTTTCCCAGAAAGCTAAGCTACACTAAGCCTGTTTAATGTTATTTTAAGTAAGAGACCTCTCATCCTTGTTCTGACGGATACATCCTTCGATGATCTCCTTCACTTCTGGAATGGCCACCTTGTCAAAGCTGCCCGGCTTCACCCCCTATAGGAAACACAGAGCCTTGAATGAGAATGGTTCTTCTATCTCATCTGACCTTTTCTTATTTTGGAGGGTACACTAAACCCTATTGTCTTTTTTTTAGAACTCTACAGGACTATATTAATACCACAAAACTATTCGTCATATTCCAGATGACTGAAATATATACAGCCTTCAATCAACTTCCTATTCAATTTTGACTCAAATGATCTCAAATGTCATGTTATGAGGTCGGTTTTGACTGAGAAACTCTAACCTTTCAAATGATGTTTAGTGGCTGGGTGATATGAACCATAATTCATGTCTTGATATTTTCAGGCTGCTTGGCAAAACTCAATATATATACTTCAGTTCTACATAATGGGCTCAATGTTCAGTTGTAGGGCTAAGCCACATTCCGGATGTCTTAATAGGGCTGGTTGATTTGGACAAAATTAAATATCACATTTATTTTGATGAAAATTGCTATTTTAATTGTGACAATGTTGAAGGGAGGACTTTCGGTGCTTTTAAAAATATCAAACCAATACATAAGAGCAAAGATGGGCTAAAAAGGACTGAGAAGTATAAAAAACTACATTACTTCACTGTTATTCCGCCCTTTAATAAAGCAAAAGACAACACCTGAATCACAGTAGAAAACAAAAACAAGGTTTTTAGAGGATGTCCAAAGAGAGTAGATAAACAGAGCGAATAGCAACAGGAAACTGCATATGGTGCAGGAAATTTGAGTACTGACAAAGAGCTGAACAGCTGGGCTAAATGACAGAATAATAGCCGATTTCCTAAAGGAATGCTACTGTAAAACCAGAGCATGTGACACTACCTAAATGTACCACAATAGCACTTTGTTTCTTAACTGAGTCAACTGTGTTTGGTGCTCTGCGGAAGAGCTATTTGTGGGTCACAAGGGAGTTTTAAGACCTACTTTAGAATACTTAGCAGTGGGGTAAATAAAAAAATCCTTTGTTGAATGGCAAAGCAAAGTACTCAGTATCTGTACTTTGCAGTTGATGATAAGCTGAGGGTACTGGGGTAGATTTCAAGGCACACTATGTAGATATCATTCCAGGAACAGGTTCAATCTCTATATCTACATGACTCTTGTAATTGTGACAGCATGAATCATATCAGTGACTACGCATCTCAAAAGTAAGCCAGACTAAACTGTATGAATAAGACAAAAAAAATGTGTTTTTTTTTCTTAGGCAGTTACTGCCCCTCTGACTAAAGTATTAGCAGGACTGTGCTTGTTTGGCCTCTTATCAATCATCCACACCTCAGGATGCTTAACCATGAGTCAGCAGTAAAGAAAAAAATAAAAAACAGCATGAGGTGAAGTAAAAAGGTTGTAGGTGTAAGATACAGATTGAAAGGGTGTGGGTTCTTGAAACAGGGCAACCACGTCTCATGGAGAGAATAAAGGAATACACTCAAATTAAGAGTGAAAATACAATGTTAGGAGATAGAAATATTATGTAAACTTGATAAAGAGGTGTCAATAGGAATATAAATTATCATTCCAGAATGGGACACTAGCCATCCGGCAGATAGGAAGAGGTGAAGACGGGGCAGAGGGGTGACATGAAGAGTTGAAAAAAAGACTTACACTGGTAACTCTGCGGTAGATCTGTGCAGCATTCTGGCACTCTGAGTAAGGGTACTCTGAGGTGGCCATCTCCAGCATGCACATTCCAAAGGCATACACATCCACTGACTCGTCGTACTTCTCCTCATACATCTCAGGCGCCATGAACTCAGGGGTACCTTAAATCAAAACAACTATTCAGAACTCTCGAACTCCCTTACTGATTGAGTGGGCTTCTCACAACCCATTGACCCTCTGCTCCTCTAAGCCGTGATGGCTTGAGGAAGAGGAGGATGAGAAGAATGACCAGCCTGTTGACACCTCCTGGGGTAGAACCTGTGAGGTGAAAGTCGGAGGAGAGAGAGAGAAAAAAAAGGGGAGGAAAGCAAAAAAAGAGACAGAAAACAAAAAAGGAGGGAGAAGCTGGGCTCAGTTAGACTGCAAAGACGAAAGTACCTGTTTGTCTGTGTAAGACCTCAACATGTTGGGATATAAGAATGTGACTGAGTTGAGCCAATGTACATAACACACTTGTTAGCCGGATGAAAGTTATTTGCAATGTTTGGAAGGTTTAAAATTAGGCACTTGGAATCATACCAAGGCAAGAATACAATGTAATTTCTTTGAAGTTTTGTTAAAAAGAATTATAACTAGCTATGGAAATAACTTTTGTTCAGACCTTATCTTATACCCACAGTTACAATGCCTTTCATAATACACTCACCTTTCGAAGCCTGACTTACCATCTCATCTTGACCTGCAGGAGGAAACAGTTATGATCAAGGTTGAGAGAATCCCATAGCTAGTTACTGTGCTCAGCAGTGTGTCTTTGGACATCGGCCTGTTCTATTAATGGATCATTTTACCTTCAGTCTCAGGTCTTACACAGAAAAACTCTTTTAGTTATTTGAATGTAATTGTTTTTGATATTGATGTGTGTTATAGCACACTGTCAGACTTACCAGGCCCATAAAAGTTCATACTTACTCAATGACCAGCAGTACCCTATTCATTCCAAACAGCAGAATGGGGCACAGCTGAGGCTAGAGCCTACATTTTAAAAACATACCCAAGAACGTGAAAGAAAAAAAAAAGTAAAATAAACAAAAAAACAAAAAACAAAAAAACAAAAGCAAAAGCTGACAGAGAGAGAGAGAGAGAGAGAGAGAGTGGAGGGAGCTCCCTGGACACAAAGATGGAGCAAAAAGATTCTGCTGTCCTGCAAATTTTTAAAGGAAAGTAAGAGACAAACACTAGAAAAAAAAAAAACCTGTTGAGGCAAACCCATAGAAAGAGACGTTAAACATTATAGGTATAACTGGCAAACAGACCACATATTTCCAAACCACAGAACAAAGACCCGTGTATGACAGAAGCAAAGGCCATACCTTTAGCCATGGCCAGGTTAGCCTGCAAAAAGGCATCATGACAACTATTACGTTTAACAGTATGAAAAACGTTAGGCGCTACTTACATTCAGTAGGTGCCTGGAAAAAAAAAAAACTCTCTTTTTTTTGGAGAAACATAGAACAGAAATAGTCTGTACAAAGACCAAACTTGATAGAGTTTCTGTGTGAGTGCAAAGGAGAAAGCCTTGTGGTTATCTGCCTAAGATTACCACAGTATTTGGCCTCCATTTGAGCTGTGGTTTGAGAGACATCTGAAACGCTGTGGTCTGTTTTTGAACCACACCGTCAGAAAAACAAGTCAAAGATAAATACCCTCTTTAAACACCATCATTTTCATACAAAGTTATTATTACCTCAGAAAAGGTACTGCCACACAGCAGGACAGAACCCATTGAGTAGAAATGACATTGGAGTCGTACCTATAACACTCTTGGCAAAAGATGCGCGTTTCAGTGTAGCCAGTCCCAGGTCTCCAATCTTGACGGATCCTGTTGGGCCTGTGATGAAAATGTTGTCACACTTAAGGTCCCTGTGGATGATGGGGGGAGCCCGGGTATGAAGGAAGTGGAGTCCCTTCAGGATTTGTCTACACCAACTTCGCAAAACTTTGATTTTCATTACTTTAAACCGCTTCAGATATCTGCAAGAGAACAGATGATAATTTTCACTTATCCTCAGAGAAGCACAGAACAATTAATGTGAGCAAATGTACTATTAATCAAAAAAGCACAAAAGCACTTACTACCGTTGCATTGGCCACTATATTTAGTGACATTTTAAAAAGCTTTGGCAAATCACATTACTAACTTTTACAAAGCAGATATAGATTGTGTTTATAATTTTTAATATAGTTATTAACAGTTATTTCATTTTAAAAAATGAAATATTTATGAGACTATAGTCTTAAAACATATGATTTTTCCTTGGTTTCTTTACTGAAAACTGGTAATAGCCAGCTACAGCTACAATGGTATGCTTGTATCATGTAATTACCAGCACCAAACTTGGAAGAATGATTGAATCTCAGTGAGTATCAGTGGCTATAAGTTTTGGTCGAAGTACCCATCTTCAATATTAATGTCACCCAAAATTTTTGGATATAAATATAGGTCAGGATATTTAGAGTCAACGGTCAGTATATATTTTAAATAAAAAAGCACAGTTCTAGTGTATTCAACATGTATGAATGTGTGCTCTTGTCTCTGCCATATTTGAGACTCACGTTTTGAGTGTGCCAGAAGTCATGAGTTCAGTGACCAACACAATGCATTTCCTGCCTTTGGAGGGTCCCTCCCAGGAATCATAAAAACGGACAATGTTGGGATGCTGAAGTCCCTTTAACATCCCTGCTTCCTCCTTAAAGCGCTGCCTCTCTGTCTTTGACAGCTTTCGATCCTATGGGAGACAAAGACAATAACGACAAAAATAAATAAATAAATAAATTCATTTACAGAGAGTAAAAAAAAATTACATTACAGAGAGCAATACTCTTCACAGATGTATTAAAAAGATTTAGTAAAAAAAAAAATTAACAATACATTATAGAAAAAAACTGTTTAAATATCTGCTTGATGAAGAATATAAATACCAATAGTAAGTAAATTTTCAATTCCTCAGGGAGGAATAAAGCCGTGTCCCTTCAATGGCTGAATGTTTTTTTGGTCAACTTGGCATTCTTGGTTTAGGCAGTGGAAAAATAGGAAGTCCTACGGCTTGGCCTTCAACTGAATGTAATACCTTTGTTAATTTAACTGAAAGTAAGAAAGCTTTACCTTCCTTCTATACAAAATTGCACATTATTTTTAAAAAACTAACCAGGCTTGTTACACCAAATCAAAACAGTCATCTTTAAAAATAGCTAAGCTACAAAACACACACTACACTGATCTCAACAGGTACACACCTCTCTGAAGTAGACTAAAGTGGTTGGGTAAAAAAAATAAAAAATAAAAAAAAGCTGATATTCACCATACCATAACCTGAAGACAATATCAGTGTACACTGCATCATGTAACATGTTTAATTGTGGAAAACTACCTGTAAAGGTATTTAAAAAAACCCACAATACTGTCATAAATGCAAATGGATTATTCACAAGATAAATAATTCTGGCTTTGCTCTTACTATTAATTTAAACAATTCTGTGCATCATTATTTACAACATCACTATAATGGACCATAAGGAATATTAATGCTGATGCACTGCCACTCTCTTCGGATACAAATTGAATCTGGTATTATAAATTTTTCTCACCAAGGCTTATATTCTGAACAAAGCCATGGATGATAAGAGTCAACAGATGTCTGGCAGCTGATGGTCTGAAAATGAATTACAGCAAAATATATGCAAAGCTAATGGCATTATTTGCCCAGAGGGTTTTAACATTCCATAAACTGACTGATGCATAAATAAGCATTGGAAATAACCCCTTTTGTGGGGTCTGCAAATGAACAAAAAAATCTGGAATGCGTACAATCACCCTCCTCAAGTTTCCTGAGTAATTCCTGGCCTGACCTACATTTATAGCATGCATGTCTATAGAGCAGCAAACCCAGTTAGACAAGCCCAGTGCAACCCTTCAGCCAAAGACCTCCCTTGAAACCCCCAGAGACCTGGCCATAGGCCAGGCTGTCCAGGAAATTCAAACCATTTGTGAGTGTAGAATGAGCATTTGCCTGTGTGTGTTAGCAAAAGATAGAAAACTTTTCAGTGACTGACATTGCTTGAAAAAAAAACAACAAAAAACTCAACACAGAAAAAACCAAACAACATAATGAACACTGCTACAGCCTTTGTTGGAGGTTTTTTTAGAGACTCAATGTTTTTAATGTCTTGGGAAAAAGTAGTGCAGACAAATAAGAAGCTAAAGTGAAACGTGTTAACAATTAAAAGCAAGGGAGGACACTCAATCTGGAAGCAATGTCAGAAAACAGAGGGCGAGGGAAGATGAGAGAATAATGGAAGCTCCACCATAAACTTGGACCGACTGACCTACTTACTGAGTATTTATCTAGTAGGGCAGCGGTTCCCCTTTCTCTTTCTGTGCACCATGTGAACAGTCATGCAAAACACTCACAACAGCAGTCACAGCCAGAGCTTCTGGCCTTGAGTGTGCAGCACCCCAACCCACACAAATACCAAACAACTGTACTAATGATAGCATATCCACTGTAGACACACAACCACACTGACAACTTACTTGAAATGAATGACCAAACTAGCTTAAAAACTGCAACCCCCATTAAGAAATGAGATATTCACTGGCTTACTATCTGCTTTAACTTTAGCCAAGAAAAAAATTTGAGGAACTAAGAGTGTTAATTTTTAGAGGCACATATTAACAAAGTGCTATAATTTATGAAACACATATTTTTTAAGAAACCTATTGATGGCTGCAAGTTTGTCCTAAATAGTGCAAAAAACAAGAAATTAACAGATTTAAATCACAGAAGGAAACCTAAAACTGTAGATAAGTTGATGATAAAATGTAAAGTAATGTTAGCACGTTTAATGTAATCTGCTATGTAAGAAGTGTTTAAAAGACAGTTTTTTAAAACTGTGTGAGAAAAAGAAGTAGTTTGCTCCTCAGTGATCTACACAGAAATAAAAAGAAAACCAAAAAATATCTCACTCCCACTCCAAAACTCTACTACTCTAACATTTTTTACATGAATTACTCAGCACAAGACAGAAAAACTAATTGCATAGCTCTGTTACCACCTAGGAGCATGCAGGATCCAGGGCCTGTGGAAAGCCTCCAGGCATTTACGGTCTTGAATCATAAGACACACATCACAACTCCTTTGACTGTCACTTGAAATAGTTCTGTGGCCTGTGCCATTTCCTGCTCTTCCTTTCACTGAGAGCAGCCACCGATGGTTAACGGTACATCCATGAACCATCCGAAAATCCATTACTTACAAAACAATTAGGCTTTTTTTTTTGTTTGGGGGGGGGGGGGCAGGAAGCTCTTGAAAAA
>JAPZDY010000023.1:11036372-11047389 GCA_029783645.1 Ctenochaetus hawaiiensis
TGTCTGCTTTTGTATGTCAGCCTCCTCCTCCCACACTGGCACAAAGCGCGGACACACAGAAAACACACACATACACACACACACACACACACCCACACCCTCACCCTCACCCTCACCCTCACTCTCACACACACACACACACACACACACACACACACCCTCACTCTCACTCTCACACACTCACTCAAAGGCATTTGGCTAATTACAGCTTCAGTTAAACAGCATACCCTTATTGAATGTAGGTCCAGCTGACAGCTATAACATCTGCAAGTTTAAGTTTACATTTATGAGCATTAATTCTATGACTTTTAATGCTGATATGCATGCTGGCATCATTTTTTCCAAAATTCCTACTACATGGCATTAATGTCTGTCTTTCTCAGTGATAAATGACATCTGATACTTAGTCTACTGTAGTGTGAAATGACTGTGAACGTATTTTATTCATTTTTAAAAAGTTACCAAATAAACACACGGATAAAATATCATAATCATGGTATGCCGGTGATGTTACATCAACTGATATACAATAATAGTTAAGTTGGTTGAGCATCCACGAGCGTCTTCAATATTCTGCTTGTGTCCACTTTGTCCAGGGTTTTAGATGATCTGTAGGGAGGCTGTTTCTGTGCACACTGAGTTGTTCCAAGTTGTGACTTTGGGTTTTGATCTTTGTGCTCTCTTAAGCACCTGACTGTCATCTCTCCTTGGGCAGAAAGAGTGAGAATATTAGGGATGAGTGAGTGTCTGTGTGTGTGTGTGTGTGTGTGTGTGTGTGTGTGTGTGTGTGTGTGTGTCGGGGCGGATCAGTGCAGTCACAGCGGTGAGTCAGCCTTGGTCACGGGGTGGAGAGGGTGATGAAGAAGGGAGGGTTAGTGAGAGGAGAGGTGAGAGTATCGGAGGGAAGCGATAGGGTGAGAGCAGGCAAGGTAGATGACTAGTGTCTGTATGTGCAAGGAGGAGAATAGTGTGTGGAGAGAGGAGAGAATGACAAAGGAAGGAAAGGGAGGGTGCTGGAGGAGGAGGAGGACAAAAAGAAATGAAGGCAGACACTGACTTCTCTCTTTGTTCTGGCGTCTGAAAACGTTCAGCTGGTTCAGACCAGAGTGTAACACAGCCTTGTGTTACTGTCTCACAGCAGCTCTGCCAAGTGTCCCTAGCGTCAGATGCCACAAACAATGCAATACTATACTGGGCTTATTGTGTTTCACCAATTCTATTTCTCTTTGCATGAAATGTAACACTGTCCACAAAGCCCGGCTGTTGGGGGTGCATCTGTGCATCGGGGGCATTGTTACACTTTCAGTCATGATTAGAAGATGAATTTTTGCCGGCTGTAATACAATAATTTGCAAGGATCCATTCCGGAAAAGTGAGGAAGGAGCCACTGTATTTTTCAAATGTCTTTCACCTAATGCCCCCCATGTATATAATTTCTTTAAAAAGTACGACAGACAAACAGAAAAGCAGATGAATATTCACTAATGCAATTGTGTCTCTTTTTTTGTCTCTAGCATCTACAGATGACCGTTCAGGCTCTTCAGGATGAGCTGAGGATCCAAAGAGACTTGAACCAGCTGCTCCAGCAAGACCCTGCCAGCCAAGGCCGGGACTTGGCCCTGACATCTGAGCCTACAGAGGAGAACTACCGGCGGCTACAGGGCGAGCACGAGAGGCAGGCCAAAGAGCTCTTCCTCCTTAGGAAGACCCTGGAGGAGATGGAGCTGAGGATTGACACACAGAAGCAAACCCTAGGAGCCAGGGACGAGTCCATCAAGAAACTACTGGAGATGCTGCAAAGCAAAGGTTTGAGCCTCAGCACAGTGTTAATGGCTAATTGATCCCTTTATAAAGTGTCAGTGGAGACTTGACTGTTTACAAGTGGAAAACACCTCCACTGAGTATTAAAGCCATTGAAGAACTGTTCTACAGAGCCCTCTATTATTGGCCAGTACATTTTAAACAAACAAAAAAGTGTTAATATAAATAGGAAAAACAGCATATTCTTTCAAACACCAAGCTAGTATGTTTCTTCCACAAACATTTTGAGTCTTAAAAGGGTTTGGTGTCAGGCTGCCACTTAAAGCTGTGATGGTTCTCCCTCAGCTCCACCCGTACTCTCTTCCAGCTGGCCAAAAATGGGTTTCTTTACTCCACAGACTAACCACGATGCATAACTTATATCCAAGTATGCTTTTGAAGCTAAAACATCTCAGGACTTCATGCAATGAACTTTTCTTTAGTGACGCCTAATCCAATTTTAGCATCAAAATACCAGAGATTTCACCTTTTCAAACAAGACGAGGGAAACTAAGAAATTTAAATCTGCTGAGAATATTTTGAATGAATAAAGTTATTAAAATTTTACATTTGGCTATTTGTTTTTGTTACATATTGGCTGTGGAGTTGTAAATCAAAGCTTTTGGATATCATTCCTGCTAAACAGACAAGCTTTTGTCTGAACAATAAATCAAATCTTATTTCTTGTGTTGGCCGCTGTGAGCTAACCAGTGGTTTATGATGCTCAGACTGGTTGTTACAAAGACTAATGACTACATAAATGTCTTTCTACCAACTACATCACTGTAACCAAGTTTTTTATATATTCTGTGTCAGGGCCATCTGCCAAAGCATCAGAGGAAGACCAGGAGCGGACCAGGAGACTGGCTGATGCAGAGATGCACCGCCATCACCTTGAAAGTTTACTGGACCAGAGAGACAGAGAAATTACTGCACTAAGAGAGGTAAGGTCCAGTCCAATGATGGGAGATATAACACAGCACATCATGAGTCTAGTTATGTTGTTTCCTACCTCATAAACTATGTTATGAAACTAAACATAGATTATTGATACACACTTTTCATGCATTTTGTTCTTTGTCTGAATCAGCAGGAGCTTCACCGTCGGTATGAGGGCACCCCAGAGTCCACCAAAACTAAGGCTTTGCAGACTGTCATTGACATGAAGGTGAGGATTTAAATAGAGAAGTGTGTTTGAGTTCTGAGTTTGTGGTGTTTTTTTTAGTATCTATAGGTGTAAACTCCTCTTTATCAACTCCAGGATGCAAAAATCAATTCAATGGAGCGAAGCCTTAGAGACATGGAGGAGGAGCTGCTAATGCTTAAGTCAAATGGACTGCTAAGCTGTGAGGAGCGTCAGGAGGAGATGAAGCAGATGGAGGTCTACCGTAGCCACACCAAATTTATGAAAAACAAGGTCTGAGCTGACATGAGATGGAGTTTAGTTTTACTGAACTGCTGTAGTCAATAATTGGCACATACATAAAATTATTTAAGACAAGAGACTTCAATTTACTGAGTTTAATGTCCATCCCTCCCTCTTTTTTTAACCAATTGATCTCTTCTCTTTCAGATGGAGCAGGTGAAGCAGGACCTCTCCAGGAAGGACACTGAGCTGCTTGGTTTGCAGACCAAGCTGGAGACGCTCACCAACCAGTTCTCAGACAGCAAGCAGCACATTGAAGTCCTCAAGGAGTCCCTCACCGCCAAGGAGCAGCGAGCTGCCATCTTACAGACAGAGGTACAGCAGATAAATTACCATTCACTTGTGCCAGGAGGACTTGGGTTAACAGCAAGGGCATGTTGAAGGGTACATATGATGTGCAATGAAGGGAAAGACTTGTTCCTGCTAATTTGGACTGATAAAGCTAAAAACAAAGCACAGAAGTTATCTTATTTGATAGAAGTTTTCATGTCTTTGCTTTTGACCATTTAAATTTTAAACCTGTTAGTATTATACAGTTCTGGTCAGTGACTGTTTTGAGTTGTCTACCTTTCTCCGGTCAGGTGGACGCTTTGCGTTTGCGCTTAGAAGAGAAAGAGGCAACTCTGAATAAGAAAAGCAAACAAATACAAGAAATGTCAGAGGAGAAGGGCACACTCAACGGGGAGATCCATGACCTCAAGGACATGCTGGAGGTCAAGGAGCGCAAAGTTAATGTGCTACAGAAGAAGGTGATTTGGACTAAGAGCTGTCTCACTGCTAAGATGTATTTATCATGTTGCAAAGCGTGGGCTGTAGTCGATGTTCATTTTGACTGCGATTGCTCTGCAGATTGAAAACCTGCAGGAGCAGCTGAGGGACAAGGAGAAGCAGATGAGCAGCCTGAAGGAGAGGGTAAAGTCTCTACAGGCAGACACCTCCAACACTGACACCGCTCTCACCACACTGGAGGAGTCTCTTGCAGAAAAGGTATGTTAATGTCTGTTTGTTTATTTGTACCAAAATGTGTCTCAGTCAGTCATGTTGCAAAGGCAGGACATGTGTGATCATTGTCTTCCCTGCCCTCTAGGAGCGAATCATTGAGCGTCTAAAGGAGCAACGAGACAGAGATGACCGTGAGAAGACAGAGGAGCTCGACTGTAACAAGAAGGAACTGAAGGAGTTGAAGGAGAAACTGAGCTTAGTGCAGGGAGACCTGTCAGACAGAGAGGTGTGAAACAGATGCAGAAACATGAGGTCATACAAAGACAGACAAACTCTTGTCTCCTAAAATCCTTTTAATATTGTCAAAGATTATAGTCAAAAATTAGCTTCAGGCTTTTTCCATTAGTCTCTTTTATGATGAGTCATAGGTGCCATTATTAGAGCTAATGTATTTTTAGCCTCCTCAGTCCTGTGTTCTGTTAGTGTTCTGTTAGTGTGAAATGCTGGAACAAGTTCATCTAAACTGCTGTGCGTGTATGTGTGTATGTGCAGACGTCTCTGTTGGACTTGAAGGAGCATGCATCATCCCTGGCCTCCTCAGGGCTGAAGAAGGACTCCAAACTCAAGAGTCTGGAGATTGCCTTGGAGCAGAAGAAGGAGGAGTGTCTCAAATTGGAGAACCAACTTAAGAGAGTGAGATTCTAATAAAATAGGAAGCTCAGTATCACCATTATACTAATAAATGTTTGCTTTACATGAGCATGACACAGTCTGCCACTTTGGATTTTTCACTTATCTAGTCCCTACCTGCATAGACTGAAGTGAATACGACAAGTTTGTAACATGCATATTGTCCTCTCTCAGGCTCAAAATGCAGCCCTGGAGGCACAGGCCAACACAGAGCTGGCTGAGCGCATTAAAAACCTTGAGCAGGAAGTGGCCCGCCACAAAGAGGACTCTGGGAAGGCCCAGGCTGAGGTGGACCGCCTACTGGAGATCCTTCGGGAAATGGAGAATGAGAAGAATGACAAGGACAAAAAGATCAGTGAATTGGAGAGGTGGGTGGATACATGCATGTTGACTGTTCTGCACCATGTCTTCAAGCTTTGCCTTTGTCTTTTGTAGAGCAGATAATTAATGTTTGTCAGTTTTATGTGTAGGTGGTTTCTGATTGTTAGCCGTGAAGTAAGTTTTTTTCTCTAATGCTCACAATTTAATGATTTTATGTGGGAATTTTTGACTTTCGTAGTCCCAGGCAGCTTCAATGTTTTCTGCTATTTTCATCCTTCCTTCAGCTTGGTATTGTAACCACCAAATGCCACCCTGGAGAATGTTGCTCCAGAGCACTTTCATGGTGGATTTTAGTGGAATTTGGCCATCTGCTATTTGGTATCTTTGCAGTGTTGCTTTGAAAGCTGATGTGATAAATCTTGCAAGCAAACCTGCAAAAATGCTTGAAGATATGGCTGCAATAGTTCGCATAGGCAAGCCATCTTTCATGTAATGTTTCTGACATGTTTGTCTTTTGCTTTTACATGTTTGTGGTTAACTATGTGACCTTGTGAGGCCAGTCAGAAATGCCACATAATCCTAGAGCTCCTTTTTTCCGCACTTTGACTCATCTTCCTGGTCTGAGTCTGCTTTTCTCTTTACTGCTTTCTTGTCTTTACACTGGAAATCTCTCACCCAACCAGTTTGACCTCCAGGTTAGTAATTTGCTCTTTGTCCCTTTTCCCTGAACCTGACATCTTCAGTTTTATTTGTCATTTTCTCACATTTCTCTACCTGCATCCCTCCATCTCTTGCCTTTCATAGAATGTGGTGCTTCAAGCAATTGTCTTGTGGTGACATATTGAACTCTTTGTATTTCTTCATTCTTCCCTCATGCTCATTTTTCCTTTTTCACCTCCTTTATTGTTTTGTCTCTCACCCTGAGTCAAATCTGAGTATATCTCTTTCAAGGGCTGTTTAAAATGTTGCCTAAAGCAGGTCTATGGGGCTACGGTTGTTAATGTCATGTCAGTGTGTTCAAAGAGTGTGGCTTTAATGGGATCACATCTCTTTACATCAGCATTTGATTGAAAAATACGTTTTTGCTACTTTACTCTGTGTTTGCATAGCACACATGATCGACATCACTTACATCAAAGGTACTTTGCAAAAATTTATTTGAGGCTGTCTCTGTCACAGACATTTCACTTAAGTATTAAAACTACTGTGCACTATTTATCGCCGGTATAAATCCTATTTATATATGTGTGTGTGTGTATATATATATATATATTATATATGTAGATATATATTATATATGTAGATATTCAATATTTATTCATATCATACATACTATACTATATTCTTCTACACTATATTGTACTATACACACACATTCAAATCTATATATATATATATATATAAATTTATATTCACAGATAATTCAATCATGCTGCTTTTGACTGGTGAGCTGCTGTAACAAGCAAATTTCCCCACTGATTATCAATACAGTTATATCTTATCAATTTGCTATAATCATAACTGACTTATCAACATTCTACATTGAACATCATTATTATGTCCTTATGTAAAAAAAAACAAAAAAAAAACAACTGGTAATGAAATATTCTTGTTGTGTTTGATCCGCCTTCTTTGGCAGAAAGTGCGTTCACTGGTAAACATGAATCCCACCCTAATTTATTTGGTGTATATCAAACATAACTTAATTACACTTGCCCAATATGCCATCCCTTGTAAACTGGATTTAGAAATAAAATATAAATAAATAATAAATAAAATAAGAAGATAAGATTAAAAAAAGATATAAGATTAGAAATAAAGTAAGTGGGACAATAATATGTTTCTTCTGTAATGTATGCTGTGCTGTCCCTACAGGCAGATGAAGGACCAGTCGAAGAAGGTGGCATCGCTGAAGCACAAGGAGCAGGTGGAGAAGAGCAGGAACGCTCGACTCATGGAGGAGGCCAGGAAGAGGGAGGACAACCTGTCTGAGAACTCCCAGCAGGTGAAGGTGAGGCATGTGTGCAGTTTGCTACAGCAGTATGAGCCTTGCATTCAAACTAAGATAACACTGTCTGGTGCACACTGGTGCAGTGACAACAAACTATAACCTCATATTTGACCTCTTCTCATTCCTGCTCTGAAGGACTCTCTGCGTCAGAAGGCGGAGCGCATAGAGGAGCTGGAGGAGGCCCTGAGGGAGAGCGTTCAGATCACCGCTGAACGAGAGATGGTGCTGGCACAGGAGGAGGCTGCAAGGTCACTCCAGGAGAAACAGGTACACAACCCTCCCTGAACACACACACATACTTACATAGACGCACACATATGGTAAAGCAATGTTAAACAAGTCACAGGATCAGTCCTACAGCACATGCATATCTAAACACACATATACAGAGAGATAAAATAAACACCTTTATATACTGATATATTTCCTCCCTCACTCGTTTGCTGCCACTGTTGTGTTTCTCTTCCTTTTCCCACACCCCTCTTCTCCTCTAGCCTTCGTCCCCCTCTCAGTTCTTTTATCTTTGTTTATGGTTTTCTTTCTTGTTTTCTCTCTGCTACACATTGCCTCTCAGAAGCACTCACTCAAACCAATGCATGAGTCCAACCTCGCCCACTTAAAGTGGTCTAAGGTATGAGCCCAGTACATGTGACCTCCATCAGTGAACACTGATACTTACAGAGGTGGACACAGTAACAGCAACACCTCTACAAGCCATGCAGTCCCATACAATGACCCTGCAGTAAACATGTTCGTGAAGTTTGATCTTCTTTAAGATTTTTACATAATTTTGTAAGGTGTTGCTGTTTTCAGCCTGTGTGATTTTCATGTTGTTTTGTTTACCTGCTGTTTGCTTGTGAAACATAGCAATACAAATTGATGGTTTTCTTACACAATATGAAATGGCCAATAAAATCGATCATTTGGGAATAAATTATTCACACTTTCATTTGATCAATTGTAATTAAGGCATAAATTGATATGAACCAATTGTACTTTTGTGCCATTTCAAGTAAATAACGGGTAAATAAAACTGGTATCTATGTTATAATTGACCCCCTACTCCTTCTCAAATCCCAACATGAATTTTGCTCTTTCTGCCTCTGATGAGAGCAGTTTGTACTGGCAAGTCATGAAAAGTGTCTCTCACTGATGGATTTAGGTAATCTGCTTTACTCGATTAATGATTGATTTGTTGTTGTGTATGTGTGTTTGTGTTTTTTTCCCAGATGGAGGAGCTGCTGGGGGCCATGGAGAAGGTGAAGCAGGAGCTGGAGTCCATGAGGGCCAAGCTGGCCTCCACCCAGCAGTCTCTGTGTGAGAAAGAAGCACACCTCTCAACCCTGCGAGCTGAGCGTAGAAAACACCTGGAGGAGGTGCTGGAGATGAAGTAAGACACACACATATACACACAAACACTCAAACACAGAAGGGTGGAGTAGACTGTGGAGTATTGATTGTTACCTTCATCTTGTAAAATGTCATCCAATTCTGGCCTACCCCAGCTGGCAGGATGATTTTGCACAATGAATAATAAATGATAATTGAGCTATTTACTTGTGTGGTTAAATGCCATGTTGTTTCTCTGCCAACTTACAGGCAGGAGGCGCTGTTGGCTGCTATCAGCGAGAAAGATGCAAACATCGCCCTACTGGAGTTGTCGTCCTCTAAGAAGAAAAAGACTCAGGATGAGGTGGCTCTGCTGAAGAGGGAGAAGGACAGACTGGTGCAACAGCTCAAACAGCAGGTGGGGAGGGGTCACTGGAATCTGTGGAGGGGGGTCCATGACCCCATGTGTCCCACACAGGATATGGTCACCTGTAGGGAATAGACAGCAGGGAATCAGTGGTCCCACCAGGGAAAGACTTGCTGTTAGTGGGGCTTTTCAGTAACAGTGTTTTTTTTATATTACTAGAGACACTGTTAAGCTACATTTCAGACACTAGTAAATTATGCCTTGAGCAAAAACTCCTCCAGGATTATCTGTCACACTGCTCAGTAACAGTATTTTAAGCTGCTGGATGTAGGCCACCATACAGTGTCTGTAACTGAGCCAGTCCAAAGCAAACTTAAGCAGCGGGTCCATGTCAGACTGGTTCTGTTCAGGCAGTCTTTTTCAGGGTCCTGCTATTGTGCCACTGTGCTGTCACAGTATTATGATTTACAGGGACAATTGAATAGAAACACTTGCCTTTCTTACTGTTTAAGTCAAATATCTGCTGTGAAAAAAAAGCTTATTTTCTGACTTAATAATTCTGAGGGCCTCTCTAGGATGTGGCCATGTCCCAAACCTCATTTTATTTATGCCTAACTTTTCCATTCCAGCTTAAGAATTTTGTGTTTGTGTGTAAGACATCTTTCTTCTGCTTTCCCTTGTCTTTTTTATTTATTATCACTGTTTTTATTTTACAGACTCAGAACAGAATGAAACTGATGGCAGACAACTATGAGGATGACCATCTGAAGACTGCCCCTGACCAGACAAATCACAAGCCCTCTCCAGATCAGGTAACCTATCCTAACCACCAATGAATCACGTTTCAGGTTTCATCCTAGATAGCCTCCCTTAAGTTTCTGCAATTGACTGATTAACTGGACTGTTTAGACAAGGGTTGATCTGATGCTTCTGTCTGAAGGGAACTAACATTTGAAATGGAGTTTTTCTTCTGTCTTTGAAAGTTTTCTGTCTGTATACACACTAACCAAATGTTCCTTCCTAATGCTGCGAATGGCTTACCTCATGGCTAACAGGATGATGAGGAGGGTATTTGGGCATAGCCAGCGTTTTTGCCCTCCTCCTCTCTCTCAGCCATTATGTTCAGAAGGGTGAGCTCGTATGAAAAGCCAAACCCGTCTCATCTTTCTTCATCATTGCGCTGTGGCATGTTTATTCTTTCATTCATTGTGGTTTTCTTTCGTTGCCTTATGTCAATCCTCTCTTCCTTAAGTCAATGGTAATTGTCATCATTGCTTGGTCTTTCTGTGGCAGCAGATCTCATCACTTATCTCATGCTTTAACACTGTTCACAGCTAAGAGGATGAGATGATGATGATTCTGGCTCAGTCTCATCACCTCACACTCAAAGCATCTTAGCTTTGTATGCCACTGCCCTGACACCAGTGATTAGCTCCTCACATTTTGACCCACACAGACAGGTGCTGCATTGGACAATTGTTTTCCCCGTTAAGGTCCACTGTGTAGGACTTATTGGGATCTATTTGTAGAATATGGCAGAAATGGAATATGATATTCATATACATGTTTTATTTTGTGTTGAATCACCTGAAAACAAAAATTGTTTTCAAGTGACTAAAACCTTATTTATTTACAGAGGGAGCAGGTCCTGTTCCATGTTGTACAACATGTTTCTACAGTGGACCAGAATAGACAAACCAAACACTGGCTCTAAAGAGAGCCTTTCATGTTTTTCAGAAGTTTCCTGGCTGCTGTCAGGTTCTCCTGCATGCTTGTAAGCAGAAGGAAGTTCATTTGTGTGCAGTCTGCAACTTCATTTCACTAGATGCCATTAAATCCTACAAAGTGGACCCTTAAATGGAAATCAGGGGTTGATTAAGTCCTTGTATAAGACTCTTAACTGAGCTTACATGTATAAATAGTAATCCATAGATACTCCAACAATGCACCTTAGAGGGTTGGCTCTGATGTGAGATGGTGATGGGTTCATAAACATGCAATGCATGCAGATGATGAAGTTTTGTTTTTCTCTGAGAAAAAAAAAGATGCTTGGTTCTTTCCTTGTGTGAAACCATTAAAACAGGTGCAAAAGTATTCTGTTTATATGTATCCCTCACCACTGTTTTTCCCC
>JAPZDY010000023.1:11056400-11067094 GCA_029783645.1 Ctenochaetus hawaiiensis
TCTATCTATCTATCCATCTATCCATCCATCCATCCATCCATCCATCCATCCATCCATCCATCCATCCATCCATCCATGTGTATGTGTGTGTGTGTGCATGGTTTTGTCTGTGTGTTTTGGAAAGAGAAAGCAGATAAACAAACACACTTTTGCAAGTGTGTAAATTTACAGCAGGTGAAAGAACATCTGTATTAACTTTTCAGCTTGTTGAAGTTGAAAGGAAATTACTGTGGTGTTGTAAATTGTTTTTCAGCTTGAAACCACACAAGATTATTTTGTCAGTAATTTGTCTAAGAAAATGAACTACATTGCATTAACATTTATAAGAATGTAACTTAGCCGTAAACCTGTTTATATTATATATTTTTAAGTGTCTAGCAGTATCAGAATTGAGTAGTTATTGTAGCTCAAGTGAATCTGACCTTAGAAACACTTTTGACCTTCAGGGGCACCACTAGAAATCCTTCCCCCTCTGACAACAGCTCACCCAGGGCCCTAAAACAATAAATATCTTCAATTCCTGACATGCTTCAGTGCTCCCGTCTAACTCTGGGGCTCTGAATCATTCAGGGCCCCCCTCCTATTGGCTTCCCATACTTTCACTAGACATCTCCACAGCTATTTATTTTGAATATTTTGCAAGGAGTCAAACAGACGGCTTGGAAAAATGCAGAATGTTCTACTGCATTTATAAAGGAAGGAGATTTCAGTTTTGTAAATGATGAAGTCCTTCTATAATGAAGGAAAAAAAACATTGGCAGACAAATAAATCATATTTCTTTGAACTTAGGATGTTATGCATGCTGTTTTTGAACCATGTAATATGGAGCACTTTCAAACATTATTTGTTACATTGGATGTATTTTGTTTTTTAAGAGAAACCAAAATTCCAAGCGCTCATAAATATTCATCCTTCCATGAATACCAAGTATAAATTTTTCATTTGAAATTTATAAATGGACAACACATGACAAACCCCATAAAAAAACATCCATGAAGCAGAGTTGAGAAAATGCGTTGAGTTGCAGCTTGCCACTGATTGGCTCATCTTTTGTGGGTGTTGTCTCTACAGTGGGATGTTTTAAAACAATGTTTATATGGCCTTTCATTCTGTAAATATCATGATAAAGAGGATCACATGGAGAAGAAGAGAGGTCTGAAGTGGTCTGAACTCACTATAATAATCACTACCTGCTCTTGGAAAACTCAGAGCGAATACTAACATGTTTGTCCTCCAAATTTAAAGGTTTTTCCTCTTCTTTTCAACATTCTGTGTGCAACAGCAAAGACAGTATCTCAACCTGCGTGGGTGGTCTGGGTCAAAAGGGGGCCTCAATACTCAATGAGCTGTCTTGCCTCCATGAACATTCAGAGACTTAATGGTCTGAGTTTAAAAAACAGTGTTATCTTAAGGGAACTTTGGTGGAGCACCACAGCTAACATTCAGCTGACATACAACTGGCATGTATTAACTTTAATTCTTTTATTGCTTTATCAATATTTTGATGGATGAGTGGGATTCTGCCTTTGTGAGGGTGTGTGTATGTGTGTATAAACATTCATGCATGTATGTATCTACACTAGTCTAACTGATGTTTATATTTGATTTGTAAAGTGTACAGAGATGCATTGGATGATAATATTGTTTTATTTTTCCCTCCTCTTATTCCCTATCTGGGATTTCAGATACAGATTCTTTTACTATGATTTGTTTCCTTACAGTCAATGCTGTAGACACGCAGGTATAAATGGAGAAAGAGAGGTC
Organism: Ctenochaetus hawaiiensis; assembly: GCA_029783645.1. Taxonomy (NCBI): domain Eukaryota; kingdom Metazoa; phylum Chordata; class Actinopteri; order Acanthuriformes; family Acanthuridae; genus Ctenochaetus; species Ctenochaetus hawaiiensis. Next base: position 11,058,166 of record JAPZDY010000023.1, read on the forward strand.
CAGGACATTAGTAACAAAATGAAAAAAATAAATAGATGCTCCAAATTACCTGTAAATGTGATTGTCAAAAAATATTATTGTACAAGTCATTAAGTAGCATATTTTTGCATGTGGTGCGTCTGGAGTTTTTATATGCAATGCTATAACATCAGTTAAAAAAGCATTGGGGGCACAATTAATGTCTGTTTTGCAAAAGAGGATTAATTAGACTTAAGACAACAGGCCAAGACTGCAGACAGGAAAGTAATAAGTCATCTTTTTATCTCTATTTTTCTCTGCTAATGGCTGTGAACTCACACCCACATGTGGCCAGCAGAGGGCAGTGCTGATCTTACAGTACAAATAAAGGAAAAAAAGTGCTCTGGTTGATCACTCAGCACAGTTAGATCATCACCGCCTCAAACAAGCTTTTGCATAAATCAGGATCAGCATGTCAAGCAAATTTTTTTTTTTTAAATTTTGAGTTTCTGCTCCACAAAAGGAAGAAATATAGATAACAGGATGTGACAAAATGTGATGAGGGAGGGTGGAACAGATATGAAGACAGAGATGGAGATGAGGGAGGGTTTGGTAGACAGAAAGGAAAAGGGAAAACTGGAGACAGAGGGAGAGAAAGTGAGGGATGGTGATTCCCCTCTCGGCCTCCCCTGTGGCTGGACTTGTCTCTGCTAATGACCCTGTCTGCTGGCTCACACAGACAGATGGTGAATTAACTACAATTAGCCCACTCTCACCAGATCTCCTGTGACAGCTCACCACACACATGCACACACACAAACAAAGAGCACATGAGAAGAAATATGGAAACCCTGCAGCCGTTTACATTTGTTTGTCTTCGATTTTTTGAGAAAGTGCAACCTGGTTCATCACTTATTAAAATTTTAATACTGAATATATAAAATTCAACATCTTAGCTCACTTGTGACACAATTTAAAATGAAAAAAATGAATTTTTAAAAATGTCTTGTGTTCATTTCTTAATAAATGCAATCTTTGGATGCAGGCCTTTGTTTGAAAAATAAACAAAAAACAAGAGAAACTCATGTCATTGTGGTTAACATATGTACAGTTTCACACACTTTTTTAAGTGCGCACACACACACACACACAAACTGGAGACAGTTATTTCTGTGTGACTGTGACCCCCTGCCACTTTGCTCAGAGTTCGTGATGTGTGAGCAGTCAACATTAATACAATACACACTCTGCATCTCTGAACTGACATGTCAAATAGAGCGTAGTGTGTGTGTGTGTGTGTTGTGTCAGAGGACATGTTTGCTTTTTAATTTACTGCACTGAAAAAAGCATGTGTCTCACAGGACAGTGATGCTGCACAGTCTTGGTTTGTGTATGTGTGTGTGTGTGTGTGTTTAACAGGTGTTGTCCCTGCTGCTAAAAGGGCTCCATCTGGGGAGTGTGTCCAGGAGGTCCCAAGTGACCTCTGACCTCTTCTGCAATTGGAATCGGCAGGTGCAGAGCGCAGGGCAAAGGTCAGGAGGTCATCTACCACAGGGCCGCACACAATAACATTATCGAACACTGCTGGAAAATAAACACTCTAATAATGCATGAACATGGCAATCCATAAGCCTCTCTAGCTTTATGAAGTGTGCACGTACACTTTGTGTGTGTGTGTGTGTGTGCCAGTGCATATTTGTGAGCAAAATTGTTTGTGCGTGGAGTAATCCCTTTAAATCTCTTTAGCTGTTCTGATCCATACTTCAGAGCCTGGGGACAGTATGGACAGCAGCTGCCTGTGAAGGATGTGTGACCCTGGCTGCACAGAGGGCACAGAGGGAGTAGTAACACTACAGCTGACCTCTGACCTCTGCCCAAAGGATGTCACACACACTGTTTACTGTAGGGCTAAAGCAGACCTCTTATTACTCTGTACAGTCCCTCCAACTCTCCACTGTTGCTCTCTCAGTGTGTGTGTGTGTGTGTGTGTGCTCCTCCTGCCAGTGTGACACTGAAGTGAAAAGACAAGTGTCACTGAATCATTATGTCAGAAGGGAGGGAGCCAGAGAGAGAGAAAGTGAGAGGGAGGGAGAAAGTTGTGAGAGGGACAAACGAGACAAATGAGGAGTGATGAGCGAGGTGTGGGTTGGCATGTCAAGGCATTGATGTGTGTGTGTGTGTGAGTGACAGAGCAAAAAAATTAGAGGAGACACAATAGATACAAGGATGAGGGTGCAAATTGCTGAAAGGAAGAGGCATCTTGAGCCGTAAAATGAATGTTTTTGCTTTATTTTCACTATTTAGGTCGTCATCATTATTGGTGGTCATGTATCTTATTAGAGTAGTTGTTGTTGGGATCAATACAAGAAGCAAGGTCACTACAACAGCATTTGATAAACAGTCAGGACAGGTTGTAAAGAGGTCAGCAGTTTATCTGGATTATATCTACCAGGGATTTCCAGTCTTTTTTCAGACCATTTTTAAATTAACAATGATATTGTGGACTGGCTGATTAGGGGTCAAATTGTCTGATCCCTCACTATTTATCCTCCCAAAACACAAATGAGCACTGTTAAATGAAAAAAAAAAACTTATTTGGCCAGTATTTTATATTAGTTGATTACTGAACTAAAAAAATACACACTGACCTCTGAGAATCACAAAGGTAGTGGCCTCACACGCATTTCATGTTCTGCTGAATGCTGACAGATGGTGATGACAGACTAGTTATCTTACTGATGGCCTACTTTATTTTAAAAATGGTATATCTCTGTTGGGGGTTTGAAAGGAAGTAATAAAAAAGCAACACAGACTGTGTAAAGTCATCACTTCAGTGTGGCCTATGGGCAGCTTTCAAATATATAATATAGAATTATTATATCTGGGATTAGAAAACCACTGATCTGAAATGCTTTTATGAAATTAAAACTGAAAACACTTGAAATGTGGGAAATCTATGGGTAATATTGTATCAAGTATGGTCTGTTAAATCCAAGTCTGTCAAAGTTTGCCTTTATTTTCTCTTTCAAATATTTAACCAGGTAGTCTGTTTCAGATCTGTATGCTTGTGTTTCTTTTCATTCTGACTTCTTTTCAGTGGTGCTGACGTCTATCCACACCTCATCTCAATTAACTTGCTAAACAGACAGACTCATTAAAACAGCAGCACTTATGTGTATTTGTGTGGGTTAAAGTTCAATGTCTACACCTTTGGTCATTGTTTCATGGTGTGCCTTGGATCAGTGTATACCTTACTGATGGAGCACTTCATTAAGTGCCTTTTCCACGTGTTCTACTGCAGCACAGTGGTACAAACATAAAGAAAACCAGGCCTGAAGACGTGCACTGACATATGCAAACACACAAACACACAGACACACACTCTCAGTCATCATGTCTCCTTTTCTCTCCTCCCTCATCGTGTTGCTCAGTGTGTGAACTCTCAGTTACAACACTGAGCCTTGTTTTTATGCTGCATACGCTGATGCGTTCTTGTCATTTTTTCTCCCCCAGTACAGCTCTGTTTTACTTGTGTGTATTTTACCAATGCTGCACTGTTGTTGTGCTAACCCCCCCCTCCTCTCCTCCTCCTCCTCCTCCTCCTCTCTCTTCATTTGCTTTCCTCCAGGGCTGATGTGATTTAAGGCTGTGCTTGAAGACTGAAGACTGGGCTGTTATCTGCCAGTTATTGATGCGGGCTGTAACTCTTGCTGTCCACACTCTACAGGCAGGCAGAGAGAGAGAGACAGAGGACTGCTGCTCCAGAGGGATGGGTGGATGGAGGAAAAGAAACAGTGGGGAGATAATGCTAGCAGATTGATGGCTTTGCCTGTAATGTGCAGACTTCAGACTGTGTGGCGTTTTTCATGGATTCATGTAAAGAACAGCAGCGTGCACATTAAAAAAAAATGAATAGATGTTAGTTTTTTTCAGCATTTCCTCCACCCTGCAGCTCTCCAGCCCTCCTCTCTTCCTTCCTTCCTACTTCCTCTGCCTGCACCCCTCTCCTCCCTTGACCCCCCCTCCCCCCTTCTCCATCTGTACATTATGTAGATGTCAATAATTTAGCACAAGATTCAAGAATTCAGTGCTTAACAACAGGTTATGATCTTTGCTATAAAAGCCATAAAATATGCGTTTGTGAATAAAATATGATTCTCTCTCTTTCAAAGCAGCTGAAACCTGTCAAGATTGCCATTTGTTTTCTGACAGTATCGCGGTGAAGTGACAGTTCAAAAGCGGGGGTTTGTCTTTATCTTGGCAGGTTTTCAATCTTTGCTCTATTTCTGCACACCGCTGAGCATTATTTTGTATCTATTGTTTTGTAGACCGTCTTTCATCTCCAGGGCTTTGTTGTTTTCTCACTCTCTTTCCGTCTCTCGCTCTCTCCCCCTCTTACATCGTGACTTCTTTTTTTTTCCCTACTCTTTTACAGCTCCATCCTGTATCGTACAGTAACAGTAACACTGGGCATGAAGTACATAAACGGCTAACACATCCCACTCGAACTGGCCCTCCAACCTCCAATCACCTGCCTCATACAAACCACTCGGCTCTTAATGCACTGATGCTTCCTTTTCTTTCTATTCCTGCCGCCACCCTTCCTGCGTTTTGCTTTTTCCTCCTCTCTCCTCCCTCCTTCTCCCTAGCATCCCTCTCCTCCTCCCCCTCCTCCTCCCCCCTGTACCCCACAGGCCTGGAGATCGTTCCTTTGTTCCTGACATCTGTTTTGTTGGGTGATTAATTGAGATGAGCATGTGGGGTGAAGGCCTGTAGAGGGGGAGCTCAGACCCCCCAGGTAATGTGTGTGTGTGTCTGTCTGTGGACAAATGGGAAGGTGTGTGTTGGCAGTGGAGCTAGAATAATCCTTGATCTGGGTAGTTAGTGCAGACTGCCAGGATTTCCCTCAAGAGCCATTGAATATGACACATCTGAATATCTGTTATCTTGGTAAAATGTTTTTTTAAAAAACTGCTCTCAGTCTGTAGAAAATATTCTCCATGTTTCAATTTAAAGGTACTTGATATTAAGTGACAGTTAACTGACAAATGACAGCACTGGTTGCAAACACTAGCATCCAGCTGTAACCCGATCACTGGGAAATAATACTGAACATTTGCTTTTCTTTATGCTCTAACTTTACTCCTCTGTGGTTAAAGTTAGATTTAGGCCCAAAAACACTGGGTTAGGACTGGGACAAGATCTTGTTTGAGCCTTCAATACCTGGTTTTGTTGCTAGAAAAAGCTAGAAACTCTCAATTTGTCTCATTAAAAACACTCAGGTGTTGGCAAGAAAAACATCTGGAAAGTTTCCTGACATCTCCTAACACCTGGTTTGGTTGCCAGAAAAACTTTTGAAAATCTCCCAAAGTCTTGTTTAAAACACCCACTTTTAAATGCCACAAACCTTTTGAAACTGTCAATATTGATGTGGTCTTGAATACTGGGCTACTGTTTTGCAATCACTTTTCCAAGGTGTCACACAACCACTGTTTTCTCCAACAAAATTCAGCCCATGTAGGTCTCCGTTTCATCAGAGCTACTTCACATTGATGTGAACAGTTGGAACATAAATATGTTGCATGTAAAATGTGCAGTTTTTATAAATCTAAGGTTTGCAAAAATGTAAACTGCAATAATTTTTTGTAGACTGACTGGCCAGACCAGACTGGCATGTCAGATATCCCAGAAGGCCGAGCTGTGATTTACAGATCATCATGATGCACAATAACAAACAGGTTGCATCAGTTTAACACATCTGTCTTAAAAATTCACAGTAAACCAGATGCAGAGTAAACCTCAGAGTGATCAAATGGCTGATCAACAAATACAGAAGAGCACATTACAGAAACCAAAAACAATGCAGTAATGCAATGAACAAATATAAATATAAATATAAATACACTTTATCAACACTGATTGGTGCATCACTGGTTACATGTTAACTTCTGTTTTTCTTATATTATAATATGAACAGTATTACATTGTTTCTACTATTATAGTGATTATTTATTAACATTATTTAGGATAATTATGAATAATGTGCTAAAATACTTGTTCTTATGTGGTTATATAAGGTAATAAAAATGTTTACACAGATCTTAGGTCCTTAAATAATCAGGAAATGAGAGTTTGTTGGATCAGAAAGCAGTTGAAAATGCCTACAGTCCCACAAGATGCTGTCAAATAATTTTTCAATTAAAAAAAGTAAGTAAAAAAACAAAAACAAAAATAAATATATTCATTGTATATTATATGTCAAAGAAAAGAATCACAAATCAGGGACAGGAGATGATTGGTATTATTGTATGACAAATTACAAAAACAAAAATCAAATTCTCAAAAAAGAGTTGATTTCCATTAATTAAACTGATTGATTTTCTAGAGACTTACTACTTAATGATTGAAGTAATTGTTGCAGCTCCGGTAATCACATGACTGAAGTTCTGTACTTGTATTCAGCTAAGAAAGACTTGGGATACAGTTGAAAGCACTAGAAAAGTTAGTGATTGAACTTTACATTTAGAATGCTTTTATCACTGATGCCTCAACGTAAAACTTCCATTTTACCTCTAATATCTGAATGAGTGATGCAACACATTAAGGCTTTATTTATTTGCAATGACAATACAACTACAATAAAAATGAAATAAAATGCAAAAATATTGTACATTGCCATTGTGCTGATAGTAATGACTCATAACTTTCCACTCCCATTACAAATGTGATTACAGAGTAACAAAAAACAAATGCTGAATGTTTGCAAAAAGACTACTTTTATGCCGCTTTTTGTGTATATTTCCCACAGATGCTCCTTTAGTTGATGTGAATTTAAAATATGTCATTGGGATAGTTTAGAGAGAGATTCCGATTGAATTTTATAAAAGTAAACTGTCATGATTTGTTTGAGAGAAAGGTTTAAGCTTCATGTCTGAGGTTTTGATTTATGATCTTTTGAGGCCAGAAAACATTAGAAGGACAGACGCAGGTTTAGAGGTCACAGAGCCAGGTCAGGGGTCATCTCAATGGTCAGGCCAGGGCAGAAAAATGTGCTGAGAGAAGTTCAAAACTCTCTTGTGGAGCTCTGCTGATGGGATCCCGGTTGTGGGGGGCACGTGTTTCCCACAGGAGTGCAACTGATGTGGCACAACGGATGGTGGCACTGTGAGAGTGGGACCTGCCTGACCCACAAGGGCTGACGGATGGAGCTGGAGATACACACAGAAATAATGACTGGATATCACCATCTGGGTAGACAGAGCGGTGCCTAATAAAGGCACACACCACCACACATACCTCTCTGAGTCTCACACACACACATAGACGTGATGACCAATGGCACATCAGCAGGCTAATAGATAAATAATACATAGATATGCAGATGAATAAATAAATAGGATCATTAGACTTTCAAAAGAGCAACCCACTAAAAATCTATTTAAAAATAATATTCTACAGTTGTGCAAACTAGAAGACATATTATGTAATTTCCTCCAGCTCTGCAAAGGAAATCAAATATTCATATTGCATAGGCATATGCCGACATGCACATATGTACAGTGTTGCTTTGTGTGCATGAACGTGAACAGTGACAGAAACAGACACACATGAACACTTACGGGACCGAATGTCACGGCAGCAGGCTAATTTCCCACTCTCTATGTGTGTCACCGTGCTCTGCTCATACTTGCAAATGGACAGATGGACGACAGAGAGATAGGAGACGGGGGTGGGGGGGGGCTTGGGAGGCTGAAGGATTGGAGAAGTACAGTGAAGCCCTGTGGCTCGGGCCTATTAACAGTCTTGATTTATGCTGCTCTGCATGCTGTGGTGGGACGGCGTCAGCCGAGTCTACTGTATGTGTGTGTGTGTGTGTGTGTGTGTTTGTGTGTGTGTGCTGATTCAGGGCTTCGGCAGGCCACACTCAGATAATTCATGTCTATGTGAGCATGCATGAATGTCGTGTTTAGGATAGTTTGGTGGCCAGACAGGCACCAGACAGCCTGAGTCCAGAGTTTAGCTTGGGGGCTGAAATTAGTTTCCCCTTTTTTTTTTCCACAGTATACTTCCCTCCCATTTCATCCTCATTTGGAGGCTGACACCGTCACATGAATACACACAAAAAACTCACAGACCAAACCAATCTAAATCCACCACAGCAATCCAAACCTCAATAAGAGTGTAGTTTAGGGTGTTATTACTGCGTGGCTGAGGCTGTGTCATAAGTTTGGAGGAGAGGAGACGCTCTGTGATTGTATTGCCTTCTGGACCATTTCTAAGTGTTTCTAATGCTGATGGTGCTTTGGATTTGGTTTTTATGTCCCACCAAATGTAACTTATTTTTTTTCCTGCTCTCTCTTGAGGTCACAGCAAATCCATCAGTGTCCAATTAAAATCCCTGATGCTGCCGAGGACACTGGGAGGCTGATGAAGAGGAGAGGAGGAATGATGAGAAGCATCGGTTGAAAGAAGCGTCCCCGGGTTTCTCTCTATACAATATGTGCATAATGACTTCCGCTGACAATTATCTTTGATCCAACACAAGCCAGCCCCTACCCCTCCACCCTCCACCCTCCACCACCCCCCCGTCTCACCCGTCACTTCATCCTCCGCTCTGTACCCGTCCGCAATACACCATCTTTTAATCTTCTTCCTGCCTCTCTGCGATGAGGCCCGTCCTCTGTCGTCTCTTTCAACATCTTTCCTGAAACTGCCAGACTGACTTGAGGAATGACAAATATATTCACTGTTTGTCTCGTCAACACATGCTCATGCATGCCACCCCCCCCCCCTCCACCCTATGTGAGTGGATACAGAGTGACTGTGTAATGAGGCTCACTCGCTCGGGGTCAGCGACCTCACAGGGGCTGAGATGACGAGGAGGAGGAGGTAGCAGTGAAAACAAGAGGGGAAGGGCAAGGAGGAATAATAGCAAGATGGAGTAGGGCTTTTTTGGGGGGGGGGGGGGGGG
>JAPZDY010000023.1:11071522-11082666 GCA_029783645.1 Ctenochaetus hawaiiensis
TGTCTCAGATGTGGATATTTGCTGGTTTTCTTAGTCTCCTGATATTAAGCTGAATATTTCTGAAAACTCTGATGAGGTCTGACAAAACAGTCCATCTGAATACGTCATCTGGAGCTCTGAGAGATTGTAATCAGAATTTTTTCACCTGTTTTATGATATTTCATGGAACAAAGGAGAGTTCAATTGGTCAGGAAAATAATAGATCTTTTAATGAATTATTTAAAAAAGCTAGTTGTTCCCCCTAAAATAAAATAATTGTAGATTTTCTTGATGGAGGTTGGTGAGTAACTATCCTTTACATGGGATCTCCTGTGGCTTGTAAGCCAAACAGTCTGGATGTAGATTGTCTGTAGTCTGTCAGACAGCTGTGTGATATACAAGCGAGTGCAGCCAGTGTCAGTGCGGAGACAGGTGTGAAGTCACCTGAGAAAGGTGCTTAAACATGCCCGGTGGCAGGATGACAGAACGACACGGATAAGAGAAAGGAGGGGGGAGAGAGAGGTCATTGAAAAGGCAGTGAGAGGAAGAGAATAAAAATGACAAGTTAGGGAGGAAAGGAAAGAAATGTAAACTGGGATTTTGTTCTTTTAAGCAGGAAATGATATGAATGATAATGTCAAAAACACAAGAGTGGCATGAAGGCTGACCTTCCGGATGTGTCTTTAAAACGACCCCTCACCCTGATCTCTGACCCTTAGGTGTCTGGGGCCAGACTGTGGTCAATGATTAAAAACTCTGCTGTGGTAAAAGGTGAAAAGTGGGGGAGGGAGAGAGAGGTGGGAGGGGGGTTGTTGGGGGGGAGGATTACAGGGCGGAGGGCAGATTAAACAATGTTCTTTGCCTTGTGAATCTTGCATGCTGGTTTTTGAATTATACATCTTCTTTCATAAATGATTGAATCAGAGTGATTATGTGGTGCTTTGTCATTGTTTGTATATTTGTGTGTGCATGAGTGTGTGTGTGTGTGTGTGTGTGCGTGTTTCTGTCAGCGTGTGCATGTGATTGAAAGGGGAAGAAGAAGAAAATCTCTCCAGGAAGCAACACCCCCCCCTCCCCTCCCCCCTCCCCCCTCCTCACTCTTGCTTTCATCCTCTTTTTTTTCAGTTTCCTGGGTCTCACTTAATGTCTGTGTGGTGTGTGTACTTTTGAACGTCAGCGTGCATGAGTGTGTGTGAACATGACTGTGTTTTTATGCATCTGTTTGCTCTGTTTATGTTTATGTAGGTGTGTAGGTGTGCAAGTGTGTGTGCGTGTGTGTATGGGTGAATGTGTGTGTTCTCATCATTCACACACACTGGTAGATGCCCCAGCCCCCCCCCGGTCCTAACTGCCGTTGCTGTGGAGACAGTGTCAGCCACATGCTCGCTCCTCAATGATCATTTGACAATGTAGGGGGTGAGGAGTAAAGGACATGTGTGTGTGTGTGTGTGTGTGTGTTTGTGTGCGTGTGCGTGTGTGTGTGCGCAATGTGGAGCGATTACTGTGTGATTAGTCAGGGTATAGAGAGGAGCGGAGTGAGACAGGAATGGAGATTAGAGGCAACAATGGAAAATCAGGTTAATGATACTTGTTATCTACATGAAAATCTTTCATAAAACCATCAACGGAAAAATGAAGAAAAAAGTGTGAGATGGGAGACATGACAGAAGTGGAGGTTGTGTGTGTGTGTGTGTGTGGGTGTGTGTGTATGTACTACATTCAAGCGTTGTTACCCAGAGCACACCATGACCTTAACATGGTATCATAAGGAAAAGAAAGTGGCATTTTGCTATCTCCCACTCTCCAGACCCCCTGGTGATATCCGCCACACACATTACAGCAGCGCGCTGCTTTCCCTCAGCGGCTTGTCAGTTGATCGCTATTCAAATATCTTTTCAAAAATTGTATGTTTTGAAATCAGAATACATTCCCAGGAGATGGTGCATCAAGGCTGCTAGGAGTGTTGCAAGTCAGGAAATAAACAAAACCGTTTTTTACTGCGTTTAAAGGAAAAGGTTGGCAATTTTCTGTCATTTTATCGTTGTCAACAAATCCAGCAAAAGACCAAAACCAGCGTTAGTTTGTCTTTCAATACTTTTTCACTCTTTTAACCTATCTGTGACCACTGGGGACATAAATCATTAAAAAGGAAGAAGTCATATTAAAAAGAAGTAAGTAGTATATTCTTGAGGCTGTTTTACCAACTAATTCGCTGCCAGTTCATATGCAATTTTTAATGATTATTTATAGCAAAAGGCCTTTTTTTTAACAACAGTGGAGCTAATCACACAAAAATTAAGACAAATCAGGCCTGAATTACAGAGAAAATAAAGGTTAGTAGGATCAATTAATTGTTGGTTCTGGTCTTTTCACAGGATTTGACACAGAAAAAAAATGACATAGTTATACTTTTATATTGTATGCAAAAACCCAGCAGACTTAGACAACCTAGATAATTCAACTCCAGTTCTCACAATGTCAGCAGGTCAAACGCAGCTCAAATGTCTGCATAACCAATGGACACACACTCAGTGACATTTTTGTTTCTGTCCATGTATGCATTCACTCACATGCGCACTCACATTATCCGGGGCGAGTCAATAGGGTGAGAAAGCCGGGTTGTTGATGTGTGTGTTAGCCTGCCATGTTTATTGGCTGCTGTGGTATTTTCGGGGGTTGGGGAGCTCTGTTCGACTTGACCTCTGCATTGATTTCCATGATATGTGTTAGAGCTACAAGGACACTGTGGTTTGTGATTTATGGCAGATGTCACATGAAGGTATACACACACACACACACACAGAATCACACACACAACACAAACACACACACACAAAGTTCTCACTCAGCCTCAGGCTCCCGGACTGCGAGTGTGGCATTTGATAACTTCACTCTACAAATTTCACTGCATTGCATAGCAGCAGCAGTTTCACACATACAAATAAATACTCACTTCTCAGACTGCAGAAGAGTTATGACTCTAAAAGACAAAATGCAAAATGCTTGTGAGCATTGTGGCGAGAGTGAATGTCCTTCTCTGTAGAGTTTAGAGGAGCAGAAAATAATTCATGAAAAACAAATCAACTTTTGCTTAAGTTTGGAGCAAACTGCTGCTTGCAGCTGCTGACAGATCTTGATTGAGGATGCCATAGTGGTGAAAAAGTACCTCTTGATGTGACTCTCATGCATCCCAGCTTCTTTTTCTTGCCTGCTTCCTTCTCCTTTGGTTTTCATTGAACCTTGGTTATGATACCAGGTGGGCTCTGTCTTGCATGCATGGCTCTGCGCTGTGGTGGAGCCAGAATTCACTCTCTGTTTTTGAATCTTTATTTTAAGTAGGACACAAGGTGTTGTGGGTATATATGTTCTTAGTGGGCGGAGTGGCTGCTGGCACACACACACACATTCATGTGCTTGGCCATATTTCCTGTATGAATGTGGAGAGAGTCTTTGTGTGTTCACGCAGGAGGCCGGGATGGGTGCTGCCTCAAAGGAAGCTGCTGTCAGGCTCTCTTGTGCTGTTAATTGTGTGTGTACGCGTGTGTGTGCCTGCATCTTGTGTGCAACTATATGCATGTCTGTGCTCTGTAGCGTGTGCTGATGAAAACAGGGTCGCGATGCTCCACCTCAAGGGCACCGTTATTAATGAGATGAATAAAAGACCATGACAACAGCTTGATAACACCGAGGAGATAAAACATGCACACACACACAAACATTATGTGGGAGCTGGGCGACTTTCTCTTGCCAAGAAAAAAAAAAAAACATACAAGAATAAAGTGCAAAACAACCATAATCTATTTTTTATGATTTCTACCCTCCAGAGACGGTGGAAATAAACCCGGAGAAGGGGTGTAAAAGAAAAGAAATGAATAAAACAACATGTTTGGTAATGTCTCAACCAGAAAACAAACAAGTGAGCAAGGAAGCAAGCTGCCCTAATTGGTCAAAGAGCTGGTGTCACTAATGAGCTCTTAATTAACAGAGGATTCACTTAAAGCACATGTACACCCAGCAACACACACACACAGCAACACACTCAGCAACATGCATGCACGCATACTCACAAGCACATACGTTCATACAGACAAACATGCCTACTCTGTGATGTTTACATTCATTTAGAACGAGCCAAAAGCTTTGATGTGAGATCTCACATGCAAGCACACAACCACACAAACAATACACACCCACAAGTGCACACACACATACACATGTATACACACATGCAGCCCGCCTGCTCACTGAACTGGGGTGATTGGGATAAATGCCAGCAGATTTTGACCCGAGGTGATAACGACAACTCCTGGAAGCTCACACACACACACATACATACATACACACACAACATGCACATGCTCAAAGTACACACACACACCAACACGCAGAGTAAAAGTGTAATAAGCAGCGCAGTGTATGATAACGAGCAGATGGCAGGAGGATTAGCCAAATGAAAATACAGCAACTAAAATTTGCTGCCATTAATATCTTTTACAGGGAGGTGGACTCCTTAACACACACACATAACACACACACACACACACACACACACAGACAAACACATACGCATTTACACGACTCAGTTAAACAAGGAGATGAGAGAGAGAGAGAGATACTCAGATACTCGTTCCTCTGCCCCCGCTGTTCCTGCACCATCTGCATGTTCATGAACCATGTCAAAACATAATTGATTGAATGTGTCAGTGTGTATATATGTGTGCACTTGCATTGTGTGTGCATGTGTGTAGCTTGTGCATTTATGTGTGTGTGTGTGTGTGTAGGGAGGGCCTCTACAGAGAGCAGGTTAACAGCAGTTAGATGGCCGTTACTGTCTAACAGGGCATGTGTGCTTCATAATGCAGATGTGAGTCTGCACTTGCCCTTTTTGAGGGGTAGAGGTGCCACAGCGCTCCAGGAGGGAGGGATGTGGTCCTCTTTCATGTACACACACACACACACATAGAAAAAAGGATGTGGCTTCACCGAAGAGCCTGTTGATTACGGGCATGGCTCAGTCTGCCACCTGGCTGCATCCACCATGTTAGCAGGTTCTCAGTGAACTCGCATGTGTGACTACACACACATACATGAATATACACACATACACACAAACAAATACACACACAGAGGGTCTCTCTTCTTTGTGTATCTAATCCTGTCTCAGCAGCAGTCAGTAATTTCTGTTCTTAAAATAAAAAAACCCCTGCATTTTGTTTCTTACATCGTCTAGTGTTGTCTAGACGTGCAGATATTTTATAGTTTTTTTCACTGATTTGTTTTTAGATTTCCTTTCCAGATAGTTCATTTTTTAACCAACTTACAACACAACATGATTTGTTGTTGGTTCTCACACTACAAAGAAATTACATTTATAAGGCTTGGCTCCATGATCCAATACATCCCTTCACCATCAGGGAGAGGAGGATACTAGAAAAATTTGTTTCAGTCTGTATCAGTAAAGTAAAACCAGTGCTTGAATCATAAATTTTAGCACTGATATCAATACCTAACCTAACCTTAAAGGTTCAGTGTGTAGGATTTAAAAGGGTCTATTTATCTATTTAAGGGCATCTTTTTGAGTTTGAGCTGTGTTCAGTGTGTTAAAGTATGTGTTCAAGGTCATAAAGTCACCTGAAATAAGAATTGTTGTGTTTTCATTACTTTAAAATGTGTTTTATATTTACAGAGGGAGCCAGTTCTCTTTTATGAATCGACCTTGTGATATCACTGTTTCTGCAGCAGTCCAGATCAGAAAAAACAAGAATTTGAGTGAACTCATCCTTTAATTCTCGTAAAATTCAATTATTTAACTCTGATTCCATAAAGCCAATCGCAGCACACAGCTTATAAAAGTGCATCTGTTTTGTGGACAGCAAGTGGCACAAATAAAAAATACCATACAATCAACGAATCCAGAATATTTTCCCACATTCTGTCTCACACATACTGGACACACAAACATTAACAGCGCACACACACACATGGTTACAGGGCACGTGTTTCTTCATGTGTGATCTTTCGCCACCTTGTTCTGCTTCTGACTCTATTTGCATAATCTGCATAATGATGTCGGCTTTAATTGCCCACGCCCAGGTAAGGGATCATGTGGTTAAGTGGGAGATCATAATTATGTAAATAATTGGCCTGACCACAGCAAGCTGCTACTCTCTGCCACCCATCTGGAGACAGGAGACAGGAATGGAGAAGAAGAGTAGAAATATGACAGAGAATGAGAGAGAGGACGCAAGAGAAAGAAGTGAGAAAAAGAGTGGAAAGAGAAGGATCAGAGCGGAGGGTTGAGAAGGAAAAGGGGGATGAACAAATGAGGACAGTTTGTAAGGAAAGTGGAGGGAGGAATGTCAGAGGAGTGATGGCTGAGGGGATAAAAAAGAGGAGGAGAATCAGAGAGAAAGAGGAAACATTAAGAGCAGAAGGGATGAGAGTAGAAATGTGTGAATGTCTGTGTTTAATCTGTTAAAGAGTTTGCTGATCTCGGTCTTTATGGTTTCAATGTCATATTTGATTAGTTACCTTTTGTGGTTTGAACCAATGAGAAAACTGCATCTTCAGCCACAGAATACAACAAACACACTCACACACAGAGCAACTTTGGAAATGAAGATGGCGTACATGCACATAAAAACAAAGCTCAGTGTTGAAAATAAGACTGCAATATTCTGTGTCTCTTTCATGTCAGTGCTTGTGTGTTACATGAAACAACGAACTGATTGTTCTAACAAGTATTGCCTCTGTAAGCTTGATTTAGCTTTCCCTTGTTGTCCATAATCATGTTCCTTAATGAACATGAGTGCTGTAAGTTTATTTTGAGTTGATCGCATATACATCCTGCTGTGAACACTCACTGAAGCACAAAAATATGCATCAATCTGCATATTTAAAAATAAACCAAAGTACATAATTTATTCCTGTTTAAGTTACACTTGCTTTAGTGTCCAGCTGTTTGAGCAAATTACTTGATCGTATTTAAAATGCAACTCTTTGTTTGTGACCCATTTTGAAAAGTTTCAGATCTTCAGTGTGCTGTGGGCTCAACGCACAGATGGACAAGGGTTCATGGTATTGAGAGACGGACTGATGTTGTGCTTGGTCTCTCTATAGGAGTCATGGGCATTCAGGAACACAGAATAATGCCAGGCCTGTCTTAGGGGCAGTGGTGGTCGGACAAAAGGTCAGACAGGCAGAAGGTTACTTGTTTGATTCATGGACTGCTGAACTTGTTTCTTTTGCTGTGATGCAGGTGAGCAAAGCCCTTAACCTGCCTGCACAGTGGCCATCAGATCTTAGCGTCTCAACAAAATAACAACCAAAAACAAGGGCTTCACTTTTCAGATATAGGAAGGTTAAAGTTTTTTTTTTTGTAACTTTTTGGGGTTTTTTTTTCAAACAATCCCAGCCTGTGGCTGATCAAGAAATTAATTCTGTAGGCCACCATGCTTCATCAGGATTGCATCTCATTTAAAAGAACATGACACATTAGTGACAACAGGATTCAAAAAGTGATCACAAGCTCCATATGCATTGATTTACAAAGAAAAAGAGAATAAATCTTTCACCTTAAATAGCCATTAACTTCAAAAACTGTAACACATGTAATTCAGAGAAATGAATGAGAAGGCTACATTTTAGATGTTCAAAAAGAAATTACAATTAATATAAATGTCCAATCCAACTAAACCTGAAAAAATATAAGTTACAACAGCACAGAAAACATTCAAAAAATGTATGAAAAAAAAGAAGTTGTAAACATAAAATCTGACTCCTTAAAGAAGATCTTGTGATATGATCAAAAGCTCCAACAGCTACTAAATGAACTGAGAGCTGAGACTGTTTTGCCCAAAGCTGTTTCTGAGTTTAAAAAGCATGTAAACTTTCCCAACAATCAAAATTTACACATACAAATTTCATGACAACTGAAAAAACTCAAGTACTACAAATGTGAAAACCTTAATTCAACAACATGTATCCTTAAGTGTCATCATTTATTTCACCTGTAATTAATCTCACCCCTAAAGTCTGAATGTCCCCTCATAGTCATCAGATCCCATAATATGTTTTTATTTTAGAGGATTGCAGCTGAACAGAAATGCACACATGCACACACAAGAACACACAAGAACACAGACGCACACACATGCCTGCCACTGTATCCGCTGCACAGATGGTAAAGGCAGCAGCCCCTTCACACAGACAAAGGGAAGGTAATTCTCTCTGCAGGACACGAACAGAGCTGGAGCTGGAAAAGAGCAGCACACATCAACACTCCCCTCCCTGTTTCCTCGTCTCAGCCCCAGGCCAACAAACATCACAGGAGTAAACTGACAATGTGCAAGTGTGTTTTTGTGCATGCAAGCGTGTGTGTGTGTGTGTGTGTGTGTGTGTGTGTGTGTGTGCATGCTGCTGAAATAGGCTTGAGAAGGGGAGACAGGAAAAATAAGAGAAGAGGGAAGAGAGGGGGAAAATGAGAGAGAGATAAAATGAAAAAGAGAGGGAGAGTGTAGAGAGGGAGGAGGTAATAAACAGGATTAGTGCTTATCTTAACAGCACTGTGCGAGTGTGTGTGCGCGCATGTGTGTGTGTTTTGCCTGAGGACAGAGTGACTGACTCCAGCATTACCTTTGCCAATGTGTCTCCATCCCCAGGTATCTCTCTTCTCTCCAGACTCCCTCTGCTTTGTGTATGCTGGTACACAATGTACCCTATATGTGTGTGTGTGTGTGTGTGTGTGTGAGTGTGTGTGTGTGGGCATGCACTCGCCTATATTAAAACCACAGTTAGTCTGACTATAGTCTATGTACTTTGAGGGTGTGAGTTTATGTGTGTGCAGAGGTGAAAGTAAATACGTTACTGTGTGCATGCGTGCGTCTGTGTATGTGAGTATATGTGTATGTGTGTATGTGTGTGTGTGCGCGTGCCTGAGGATAAAAAGTGTACTCAACTCCTTGTTGCCTCTGCAGTTTGTCTTCACTGTCTGAATTGCCAACAAATCTGGCTACTGAGTACATGTATGCACATATACTTGTGTGTGTGTATGAATGCACAGGAGGTGGGTTTACTTGCCATTATAATACTTGTCCAGCCATGAGGCGCCATTGTATGTGACAGTGTTTCTGCTTGTAATCTCCTACCTGACCACAGCTAACAGGCTGCTGCTGCGTCTCACTTTCACTGGATGGGGAAGGAGGAATACATTTAAATAATCAGCAGTTTGGGTTCATGGCTGATATTATGCCTGGCTGCTTTTGTAAATGAGCATCTGTGTGCATGTGTGTGTGTGTGTTTGTGTGCGTGTTCATGTGAGAGCAAGTGCATCTGCTTTTGAAGACATGTGGATTACTTTGTGGATTGTTCGTGTAGCATTATGCTGTTCTTTACCAGAGATGAGTAGACAGAGAATAAGAAAGCAGGAGACAGAGACAAACTGTGCATGTGCTTGTGTGTGTGAGGCTGTGTGTGTGTGTCTGCGTCTGCATATAAATGTGTGTATGCTTGCGTGTGTGATGGATAGAGGGCTTTATGAGAGAGGAATAGGCTAATGACCAGGTCTCCAGAGGCAATAAGATTCCTGGAGCTATTACTGCCGGAGTTCATAATGGCCTCTGTGCTTGGCCTCTTTTACACGCTGCTTAATGGGGGATCCTACCGTCCACCGCCAAGTCTAACCCAACTGGAGAATACACACTGATGTGCGCTTTGACCCTAACACTCCACACAAATACACACACAAGCACACACACAGAGAAGCACATGTTCGATCGGGTTTATCTTCTCTTTCATGCACCTGCAGTTCTACACACAAAAGCTTCCTTTCTCTCTCTCTCTCTCTCTCTCTCTCTGTCTATTACACACACACAAACACGTGCAAGCGCACACACACACACATGCACAGTGTACAACCTGTACAGGTCACAAAGGATGGAGGTGAGACACCCACCTCAGAGAAAACTGAGAGTGTCTGCCTGCAGTGCACAGCCAAACCATAAATCATGTCAGGCTACACTAGTCTCTGCAGACGCACACACACAAAGACACACACAGTTTTCTTTCGCTCCCCCTCTTTTCTCATGTGTAGGTTTGACTACAAGAGAGAGGGATTTGGGGATTACAGGGGAGCCTCACTTTTTTCTTTTATTTTTCATTGCCTCCTTCAGTACTTGTTGTTTCCATAGAGAGAAAAGTAGAGAAGTAGGGGGCCACTAATCCGCGTGCAAGTGTGTGTGTATGTGTGTCTGTTAGGGTGTATGCAAGCCAGCTCGTGTTTATGTATGCTTGTGTGTGTGTGTGTGCGTCTTTCATCACTGAATGGATCTCAGGGAAAGACTTGAAGGAGACAGTCTATTCATTGAGGAAAACATCAAGGCTGTTTGGTGTTACTGTGTGTCTTGCATCTTAGAAATGCAAGAGGAAGAGAGGAAAGAGGGAGGGGGGGCAAAAAGAGAGAGAGAGGAGGAGGATGGACAAGGTGGAAATCTGCACTCGGAAGCGCAAATCGATGCAAAACAGCTGTTAAATAGCTGCAAAGTGGAGCAGCTGCTTGGGAGACGAGGAGAGAGGGATGGGGAAGATGAAGGGATGAACGATCAAGAAGGAGAGAGACAGGGAGACAGAGAGACAGGCGGAGAGGCCCAGGGGACATGTTGAAATATTAGACTAAATGAAGCTGGCTGAGTGAGCTTATATCCTATGATGAGAGATGAATGTTAATGAATGTTTATAACTTGATTATTCATATGCTTAGTAAATATCAAGTGGAATACTGGTATTTTTACCTGATATAACACAGAGTGTGTATTAAAACATGAGATCATTTTCCACATTTGAGAGATTTTATGTTGTAAACTATGATTAAATTAAAATAAAACAAATTAAAAATACAATGATAATACTTATTACTCTGTTATAATTGATAGACTTTTTTAATTAAAGTAACTCAAGTAGATTACCTCAAGGGTTACATTTTTAGCATTAATGCCCCTGATGACACAGCTCTGCAGCTCACAGGGCATTTTACCAAATTTCAGCTTATTATTTTGGTTTTACAATCCTCATATTTAATATGTTGGTCTTCCAGCACTCATTAGCACTTTTGTCCAACCACAGAAACCTACTGTTTTGATTGAAAACCTCTAATAAATCCATTAATGCTG
>JAPZDY010000023.1:11082766-11093953 GCA_029783645.1 Ctenochaetus hawaiiensis
TATGTGGTGATTAAAGTACAGCATGGTGCAGCTAAAAGAGCCACAATTTTTTTTCAAGAGGTCCCTGGAGACGAAAAACAGAAATAAAAGAAGAGTAAATATTAGACCTTTCTAACAAGTTCAACATTACAACTTAATGAGGTGATCATATGTCCGTTAGCCAATGTCAGCAGGAGCAGAAGATCAATACTAGCAGTTTTATTATGATCAGTTAAATGTGCCTGTGTGTGCTCCTGTGCTCCGTGTTAAGTGTGTGTACAGTGAAGCAGCAGGAGGAGCTGACTTGAACAGACCTGATTGTCTCTAGTGGACAGTAAACATGTCCAGGCTGTGAGGTATCAGCAGTCTGGGGCCATATCTTGCTTCTTCCATCCCTCCATCTCTCCAGGGAGCATCAGTGGAGCAGGTGCTTGCCCTCCCACCCACAACAACACCCCCCTATCATACCCCATCATACCCCGCCTCTCTCTCTCTCTCTCCCTCGCTCTCTTTCTCTCCCTGAGGACAGTTCACGTCCTTCTCCTTCCCACATCGGTGTGTGTGTGTGTGTTGCGATGGTATCGAGGATATCACACAGTGTATCGCTGCACAAATAGAATCGCCGTAGTTTTTATTTTAAAAAAAAGATGCAGGAGAACCGAGGAGTCTGTTTCCTTTGGTGAGACGGTAAGTTGTCTGTTTCAGTTGTTTTGATACAAGACGTCTATTTGCTTTTGTGGTAGCCCGGAGTAAAACATTGAAGTCTGTCATTAATGCATATCTACTGCTTTCAATAACAAGGGGTCGAAAGGTGCATTTTGACTGAATTATTGGATGTTTTCTGTGGTGCCGCTTGGTGACTCTATCTAATAACCTTACAGCTTTCTTTAAAGAAAACAGACAATATCGTATCTGTCTGGGCTTTAATTTGTCATTGAAGTCAGCGGTGTCTCCATTTACTTTGCTGTATTTATTTCTCTGTGTTATGGCAGCAGTTTTTGCTTTGATATATAGATTTTCTCTTTGTATCCCTTTTTATCTACTTTTGTGAAGGAAATTAAATTCTGCTTTCTTTTGAGGCTATTTTTAGATCAACTGCAGTCGACTAAAATACTCAAAGTGTGATGTGTGTGATTGAATCAGTCGCCAGTGTATGATCAAACTGGTTCCGCTTGACGGACAGTATGAAGGCAGCAGGAGACAACAGCTTCTGATTTCCGCTTTCAAAATAAAGCGTTGTAAGCGTGCTTCACAGTGACCTATAACTGGATAGTATAGCCAGGGACATTCACACAGGAGTAAATGCATTGTTTTCTCTCCTTTCATATTTAGCCTGTAGTATGTATTTTTAAATGTGGAACCACTGACGTGCTCATATTTTAAAGTTAGAATCCTTCACTTCCTGTTTCGTGTGGTTCACTGTTTCTGTCTTGACGCAGCGGCGAAAGGTGAGGCTTGTAAAGGTGTTTGCGGTTCCTTGTTATGTTATCTTTCTTGTCAAACTTGTCCGTGATCAAACACCGCTCCTGTTTGCTCATCATAAACTTACCGGACAGGAAGACAGGCCTGAAACACACCAGTGTGTCACCCATCTCCTTCCTTGTGATGGTCTGTCAGACAGCACCCACAGGAGTCAGAAGAGCCGCTCTTTAATCCGAGACCTTTAACAGCGACTGTATTGTTTGGCTGAGATAGATGCCGCCGGGCGCATTAGCAGCAGTCAAGCGGATCACGTCGCTTTTGTGTGTGTACACAGACCGCAGGTGGAGTTCAACACGCGCACCCACACACACACACTCACACACACACTCAGTCCGTGCGCCATGTGCTGCTCCTGACCTGCCATAGACCAGCTGCTCAGCAGGGGTTACTGAGTAAACCTCCAATCTCTTTAATTACCTCCCTCTCATAGATAATGTAAGCTCATACACTCCATGGCTTCAGACTCACCTCACAGTTTTTATTTCTATAAATTATTAGACTTTGACTATATTAAACAACACATGTTAGTAAATAAAATGTTAAAGGTTAAGAAAAATAAAGAAGTTTGTTTTTTATGGGCTTTATGAGCTGCTCAGTGGTGTCTAGCTAATTACCTGATCCTACTTGTGATATTTTTTCTCCTGTGGTTTCAATATCATTTGAGGTAAAATGTCAAAGTCAAATCATTGATTGACTGAAAATTAAAAGGCTATTATTTTGACTATTTTTTTTTAACTTAAGGTTATTGTTCAAGCAAAGCAGAAAACATTTTCTAGTTTCAGCCTCTTAAATATGTGGATTTGCTGTTTTTTGTATGTTTTGTATGTTTTTTTATCTCTGTAAACTAAATATATTTGGAGCTGGATTTGGTTTTGGACTCTCGGTCGGACAAAACATGACAAATGAAGATGTAGCCTGGGGTCCTGAGAAACCGTGATCAACTTTTTTAGTATTTGCTGATGTTCAACAGACCTGTCAGTTGAACGATTAATTGAGAGGATAAAACTTTCCTGACAATGGAGACAGCATTTTTTTGTAAATAATCTCACCACAGGCTCTAGTTAGTCAGGTTGTAGAGCTCTATGTGGCAGGATCTCGATCAGCAGACACCAGTGTCTCCATTAGGGCTATTTTAATCCATTGGAACATAATTTTTAAAGTAATTAGCAATGAAAGTAATTGCCAGTTGCACCCTTAACAACAGCATCATAATACATCAGTCGGCCTATTTTCTCTCAGATGTTCGAATATGCAGTGATGGTGATGGTGGAAATAAATCAACCTCCAAGGATGCTCTAGCTTCATCGATTCATTGATAATAAATAAGGAAATAATCCATAAAATCTCTGGATCTAATTTGCTGACTGAACCTCACCTGGAGGTCCTTCTTTCAGCACAAACATCATTGTTTATGACAGTTTATCTTGTTGCCTTGCAGGTCTTCTTTCACAGCATACACTTCAATTACACCCTGCACTTTACTCTTATATGCATCTGCCAGTCCGTTTTGTCTTTGTACACCTTTGTTGTGCAACAAGAGTGTGTTCGTGTGTGTTCTCCTCCCTCCTGTTTGTTCAGATGGTTGAGGTCTAGCCACGGTGGTGTCGGCACCTGGTGAGCAGAGGCGGCCTCAGGCCAGAGGAGGAGGAACTGTGGCTGTCAACTGTCTGACACAACCCTCTGCATACAACCCCATCACCAACGCTGAACACACATACACACACACACACACACACACACACACACAAAATCCCGCGTGCCAGAGCCAGATGCAGAAACAAACTGAGACCCAGTAATATTGGTTTGCCTCAGATTGTTTTATCTTTTGCATCATCTCTGTATCAGAGAGGCAGAGGCGAGACGGAGCCACACACTGCAGAAGAGATCGATGATACCGAGGGGGAAACACAGAACTGTAACTGACACGAGGGGAGAAGCTGTCAAACGACTGGTAGGAGGCTGGAAAAGAGATAGTGAGGAGGAAATGACAAGGCAAAGAAAGGATCATGTGGACAGATAAGAGAGAAGTGTTAGGGGTCCCAAAACAGCTGCTATTTATATCTCATTTCTGTATCTGACAGACAGTGACAAGATGCTTGTGGACAAGTACACTGATTAGAGAAATGGAGAAAGGGTCACTGAGTGAGGAAAAAGGGCCCTGCAGCCAGGAGGCCTCAGGAGAACAGAAGCAGATCTTTTCCGATGGAGCTGTCCCGCCTTTGCTGACAGTCCACATTTCTGCTCCAAGCTGTGGCGGTGATGATTTATAGACCTTTTGCTAACATCTCGACTCTGTTATGATTGCACAGTAAACAATGGCTCTGCTCTAGCAGACACACTGTTTAATATGAACCAGAGTAATGACTACTGCACTTCCCATACTTTCGCAATACTGTTTTTTCCTGCTGTCTGCTCTCTGATCCAGTGTGTCTGTGGATCTTTGGATGTTGCTTCCTGTTCTGTTTCTTTTTTTTTTTGTCTTTGCTGGAGGTGTTGGTTATTACAGTATGTGGTTTTTCTGCTCCATTTATCCGGAACATATAAATGTGTGCTGGCTGTTTGGTCCCTAGGGGTCACATGCATACGTTTTCTGACGCACAATGTCTGAACCCTGAGTCAGCTAATAGTGCATGTGCCAATCTTTGCATGCATTTACACAGACGTCTTACATGCACATGTGTTTGAATTGTGTCGTTGTCGGGTCTTATGTCATTTCTCTGATGTTTGCGGTAATTTGTGCCTATTTCTGTGTTCGTGAGTGTGTGAGATGCTGGAGTTGGAGAGTGTGTTCGTTGTTTATGGATTGTAAGGAAGTGTTAAGTGTTTCTGTGCGAGCTGCAGAGTGACTGGGGCTAGTAAAGCCATTTAGCAGCCCCTGGAGTAACCCTGGAGACTGCTGTGTTGACGCCACTCTGACTGCTATTACAGACAAGTTTAAGAGGCTGTAAAACATTTGGCTACTTTTCCTCTGCCTCTCTTTTTCTCTTTCTGAGAGTGTGTGTGTGTGTGTGTGTGTGGTGTGTGTGTGTGTGTGCTTGTCGGAGGAATTTTAAAAATTCTGCCAGCTATTGTAACAGCAACAGTAGCTGTTGTTACGATTATTATCAGCTGTAGGAGACCGAATATTAATGTCTTAAAACTAACATAGCATATTTTGTGTTAAAAAAAACGTGTGTGTGTTAGTGTGTGTAAGTGTGTTTGTGTGTTTGTAAACACTCGTGATGGGCTTAATGTTAGGTTATTGTTCAGAAACACAAATGAGCATTGTCAAGTTTATGTCTAAGTGTTAACACAGTGGTCGACACGAGAACACACACACACACACTCAGACATGCCAATGTGATGAGGGTTAATGAGTAGGTAGTGTGTTACAACCTCTTCTTTCACCCTAATGACCCATCCCAGCTTACAAACACACACACAGCCACACACGCAGGCACACACGCACACACACATATAGACACAGACATTGTGCTTTTTTAATGAGCTGACGGGGCAGAGCATGTCCCCCCTTCTTTCCTCACAGTCCCTCTGTGTGGTGGGTGTTTGCCTCTTTTTGTGTGTGTGTGTGTGTGTTGGAAAAATAAGAGAGTGAAAGTGAAAGAGAGAGAGCAGGAGACACTAAAAAGGTGTCAAAGACACAAGCCTCAACATGTCCTATATCACCTACGTCATGCTGATCTGAGTGTGATGGTGTATTAAGGTGTGTTAGTGTGTGAGTGAATGGGGTCACACCTGGGTGTAATTTCTATTTTAGGCAAAGCCAGGGGTAGTTTTATTCTTACCTCCACCAAGGAGCTTTTTACGGTTCAGTTTGTTTTTTTGTTTTTCAGCAGGATTATAAATATAAAACTACTTGTCTGATTCATAAAAGCAGTGGACAAGGAAAGAACCCATTAAATATTGATGTGGATCAGAATCAAGAGGCAGATACACAATTTTTTTTTTCGCTTTTGTTTACATTCATACATTTATTAAGTGGGTATTTGGCTTGGTGGAATAAATGCCATATATCAAAAATTAAGTTGATGGTAGTAAAGTTCAGTGTTGAACAAACATTTGTGGGTAATAACACCTGCAGACTTCTAAAGACAGCACTCTTTACAGAGCAATTAAAGACAGTGGTTTTATGTGAGAAGCAGAACAACCGAAACATCACCACAATTGTTTCTAATGCTTTTTTCTCAAACAAAGGTGTGGCGATGTCAGCAGCAGACCTGATCTGACCTGTTCAGAGAATACAAATGCAAAATAGCTTAACCCTATGATCTGGTATGATGCATCAGATGGTGACGTTTTTGTTTGACCAGTACTCTATATTTTTGAATCAATTTAATATATAAATTAACTCTACCAGATTCTACAAGTAAAATAATTGTGCATATGAAGTTATTTAGATTTGTACATATGTATATATAGATAAGTTTTTTTTTCCAGTTTTTTTCATATGTGTGTTAACTATGTGACATTATTCTAAATTAGAAAGACAGATAATAAATGTAAAGCTGAGATGATGATGTTTCATCCATATTTTTACATTGTTATAATGATTTAAATGTGCTCAGACATTCATAGTGGTTTGCTTGCAGATTTGCATATTATAGATATGGGATATTAGTTTTGGACCCATCCAGGTACTTTGTGGTCAGTGCTTCCAGCCTGATGACTTTGTCCTAAGTTAAGGCGACTTTGCAGAACCTGAAAGCAATTAGTTGTAAATTTAGCAACTTATTCAGACCATCAATGATAAAAGGCAAGAAACATACTGTAATTCATTCCTGAGCATGCTACAGAGAGTGAGACAGTCCACAGCTTTCCTGCCAACAGCACAGGGGTCTCTCCCCTTCCACGCGTGCTATGTGCAGGCAATCAGTAGGTGTGGCATGTGGGGCAGGCAGGTGGGAGATGGGAGTTCACTTGTGTAAAGCCACCTGGCAACTTTTAGCATCTTCTGAAGGAAGTGCTTGCTACATTCATTGAAAAAGAGTTGGCAACACTGTTTGTGGTATACTTTGAAATATTTTCAGGCCCGGCAGTTTTTCGGCTGTCACATCAGGAGCGTCAATTGCTCGGTGCACCAACGGTTAGTTGGTCCAACAATTTGGTCTAGTGTAAAGATATATAGAAAACTGGATGAATGACAAATATATTTGGGATAGACATCTCTGGTTCTTAGTGGATGAATTTTAATGACTTTTCATATAGTGCCAGCAGCAGATAATTTTTATATTCAGGACTTTACTTCAGACAGGATGCCTTTGAGATTAACAGTGACATGCTAAAGTTTAGCATGTGTAGCATGTTAACATGTTGTAATATACCACATGCAAGTTAACATGCTAACATTAGCATGATGTTGTCTCCAATCAGCTCAAAGTACAGCAAAGACTAACAATGCAGAGCTTGCCCTGGAAGATCTCTCTTCTGTCAACATAAAAATTATGACTTGTTTTATTTTTAAAGTTAAAGTGGTGGAGCAGTTGTGTTTATTCACCTCAAACAGCCAATGTACCAGCTGCACTCAGTTATCAGTTGTAACTGTTAGCTAGTTAACTTACACCCTGATCTTGTGTGAACAAAGTATGGCTGTGTGCGTGTACAAGTGTGTGTGCGTGTGCGCGCGTGTGTGTGCCTATGCATGTTTGAGAGCTTATAATGATCTAAAAACTTCCAATGAATTTTGGTGAGTTTCTGGATCAGCAACTATTATTTCTGCTATTTTTCCACTGACCTCTCTTCCATTAATTTTATATACAGTCTTGTCTCCTCTTAACTCTACTTCACTCAGTCTGACCACACATGTAGCTGTGGTTTAGGATTAAAGTAAACATGTTAAATGTTATATTTTTGTACCGACATTAATATTTTTGTATTTGTATTTGTAACAATGTCAGTATATTTGCTTGATTACCCCAAAAATGATAAAAAAATAGCAAAGTTGTCCCTCCATTTTTCATGTATCCAGCAGTTGGATACTGGTGGTAAATGAGCATAACAGCGTCATGGGGAAGCCAGCATGGCTTCTCCCTCTGTTTGTTTCTTCAGTCATCACTTTTAAAAAGATTTCCAAAGGGAGTTAAATGTCTTAACTTGTATTTAGGACTGTTGTGTGTTTTACCCTGCACCCCCCTGCTGTCCCGGGCAGTAGGTGGTCAGAGGTGAAGGGTGAAAGGTCACTGTCAGACACTTCCCCTCCCCCACCTCACCCCTGTCCCCAAAGCAGACAGAGCTGACTAGCTGAGAGACAGAGTGATGGATGGAGGGTTAACACACACACACACACACACACACACACACACACACACACACACACACACACACACACAGTTCAAACCACACACCCACCCTCCCCGTCGTCACCATAAACCCTCCTCCTCCTCTTACTACTCCCCCCCTCCACCCCCACCCCATAACCACCCTCCACCCTCCTGGGAGCGTGAGCCAAAAGGAAGAGGGATAAGGAATGAAGAGAGAAAAGGAAACGACAGAGAGCAAAAAGACAGAGAAGGGATAGCTAAGGAGAGAAAATGAAAAGATAAAAAAGTGACAGATAAGGGAGAAGAGAGGAGGAGGTTGGATGAAGAGGGTGATAGATGGAGAGGGAGGGGAAGAAGGAGGAGGGGGGCGGTGGATGGAGAGGGGAAGAGGAGGGGGAGCGGATAGAAAAGAGGTCACGTGACCATGTAGCAGCTGCAAGGCTGAGAGGGAGAGAGAGAGAGAAAGAGTCTCACAGAGGAGCAGAAAGACGACGAGCAGGAGGAGAACAGTGAGCGGGAGGGTGAGTGTGTCTGTTTGCATGTTTGAATAATGTGCACATGCATATGTTTGTATGTGTTTTGTGAATGACATGAGTAAATATCATAGGAAAATGCCTGCAAGACAAGATTGTAGAAAAAAAGGGTGAAAGAAAGCAAGAAAACAGAGGAGATTGTGTGTGTTGGCTTTTGTTAAATAAGCTCCAGTGTGCTGAGATGAGAGTGAGAGGGGGGAGAGAGAGAGAAAGAGAGAGAGAGGGAGCAAGAGAGAGAGAGAGAGAGAGAGAGAGAGAGAGAGAGAGGGAGAGGGAGAGAGTGAGTACAGAGGAGAGAGGAAGAGAAAGAGTCGATAGAAACTGTCTTATCATCTCTCCCTTGACTGCTGGGCTCAGCAGAGACAGACACACACACAGACACACACACACACAGTCACACACACAGTCACACACACACACAGCCTGTCAGGATCTGAGCCTTTACTCTCTTCGTCTCTCTTTTCTTTTCAGTCTGTCTCAATTTCAATTTGCTTCATTGGCGTGACATGTAAATACACAGGTGGAGCCAAAGACATAAAGGAAAACAGCGGATAAAGAATTAGAAGTAAAAAGAGAAAAACAGTAAACATTAAAGAAAAGCACACATTTGTGTTCTTTGTCATTCATGTCAGAAGCTGCATGCATGTTGATTGTATACAGATAAAAATGTCATTCAGAGCAGTTTGATGGACAGCTTATCTGTCCTTGTTGCTTTGTGGCAACTTGAAACAAACTGAGAAAGAAGGATCTTCATCAACTGAAAGGGTCAAAACACTTAGAAAAGCTCTTTAAAAACTTTATTATTATTAAGTTCTAATGGTAAATTTTCCTAATCTACAGATCAAGTGGAGTGATTTGTTTCTCTGATGATCTACATGATTTCAAATAGCAACCTCTGTCAGTCTCCACTCAATGTTCACTTACTGTGTTAAGATTTGGCTTTTGTTCATTCTCTCTCCCTCTCACTCGCCTCTTGATACATCTTCTTTTTTTACTCTGTTTATCACTCACCAGCATCCTCTGCATGTTTTGCTCACACGTGCGAAAGCTTGCAGGCAGAGGGTTGACATCTAATCTGACGTGTGTGAAGATGAGATTTATGATACTTTTCAAGAACAAACTCATTAGATCTGACTGCCCTTTTTACTTTCTTTAGAAACACACACACACACCACGAGCAGAGCATTCAGTAATGCTGTTCAATGTGCATGTATGAATTTTTCATGAGTGTGTTTACTGCCTTGGCTGTTTGTTTGCTCTTCCTCTGGCATACGTGTGTGTATATGCATGTTTGAAAGGTGTGTGTGTGTGTGTGTGCGTGTGTGTTGCGGTGGTAATGAGGTCATTGCTGTAGCAGGCAGGGGGGCTGCTGGCTAATTCCAGCTGTAATTAACATTAGTGGGTCACTTCGAGGGTGAGGACAAAGGTTACCCTAACCACGTTTGTTCCAAGTGTGTCCACTATTCAGTAGATCAATGGGTGTGCTAGTTATCAGTGTGTGGCTGCGTGTGTGTGTTTACTGGTGTGTGTACACGCTTGCATCTGTGCCAGGCTAAAACTGCAGTGATACTTAATGTGTGTGCGTGTAGACACTCCTGAGTTTCTTAAGATGTGTTGACTGGCTCCCTTGAGGAAATGGACATGTGTGCACTCATGTGTGTGATTTTCTATTAGGGTCACCGCTCTGTTTGACACAGCTCTACTCCCTCCACTCTCTCTCCAGGGGAGCTGACCCACGCTTATGTGCTTACTATGATGTCCAGACACAAAGAGGGACACACATGCATTCATGGACACACACACACACACACACACACACACACACACACACACACACTTGTCCATTCTCTTTGAGCAATAAGGAGTTTAATCGTTCAAGATAAATGAGTTATAAACTGTCTCCAAAAAAACTGATGCACTTTCCTATATGATTCAAAGCTAAATTTTCTTTTTTCTAAAAAGAGGTGGTGGTCCAATTTCTTAGTTGGCAAAAGAATCACAGTTTCTGTAAGCTGGATGTTTTGTGTTATTTTTAGAGATAACAATGAATAAACTTCATGGCACAGTTTCTCCATACATCAAAGCTCCTCACACACACCTCTTCCCACTCTGCTCCTCAGGTATGAACCATGAGTCCAATAAAACACCATCATTAGGAATGATCTCCACGGCAACTCGCACCACAGCTACTGTGAGTCCCCTCAGCCCACTAACCAATGGGAACGCAGTTGCCCAATCTGCAAACTCCGGATTCGCTGCTGCCTTGCGTAAACTGGCCAAACAGGCAGAGGATCCCAGAGGTGAGTGGTGATTTAACCTCTTTATAACCCAGAGCCCGAGCAGCTTCGTGTGCTGTAGCTCTAGCTAACATGGTCCTGACACACACGAATGTTCTTTCATGGTAACCTCCAAAAACAACCACTCCTGCTGCTGCTATTAGGTTTGTTTAAATGTTTTCATAGTTTCTCTCACATTTAGACCAAAAAACCTGAGCAGTAAAAACTAAATTAAAGGAAAAGTACAACATTTTTGGC
Organism: Ctenochaetus hawaiiensis; assembly: GCA_029783645.1. Lineage (NCBI taxonomy): Eukaryota > Metazoa > Chordata > Actinopteri > Acanthuriformes > Acanthuridae > Ctenochaetus > Ctenochaetus hawaiiensis. The sequence continues at coordinate 11,093,552 of JAPZDY010000023.1, forward strand.
TTATTTCCAGTTCATATGGAGAAATGCTATAAGTTTATGCCCCTAATAAACCAAATTTTAAAACCTTGGTTTGTGTACATATTAAAGCAGCATTATGTAGCAGTTGGTATTTTGTGCAATTTGGCACCAACACAGTTTTTGAGCATAACACCACTTTTTTAATTCCTGTTTTTTTTTTTTAAATCAGATGTAATGTACATGCTTCAAACGAAACCTGACTGCATCGTAACAATGTATCGTCCTAAATCACATGTCTTGAAACAAACAGACATGCCTAGATGTTCGTTGTCATGCGCAGCAAGTTTGCATGCATGCACATGACTAACGGCAATAGTCTTCATGCTAAGCTAAGTTAGCCACTCACTTCAATTTTACCGTGCAGACATGAGTTGCATCTAACTC
>JAPZDY010000023.1:11099593-11116658 GCA_029783645.1 Ctenochaetus hawaiiensis
CTTTCTTTCTTTCTTTCTTTCTTTCTTTCTTTCTTTCTTTCTTTCTTTCTTTCTTTCTTTCTTTTTTACTTTCTTTCTTTCTTTTTTTTGCATTTTTCCTCTTGCTCTTTCTCTCCTCTCTCTGCAGGGTAGACACAGGTTGCTGAGTGTATGATATTTTTAGCACACACCCCACAGTGCCTCCAATACACTCATCACATTCACTGCCCTTCACACACACACAGGAACGCACAACATACACATGCATATGCATGCCAGATCGCACACAAAATCTTACTCACACACACGTAAGGAAGCCTTTTTTCTCTCTTCTTCATTCTCTCCATTTTCTGTCAGTGCTTTGAGCTCTTTTCTCAGTTTTACAACACACATGGTTTCCCTGTGGCATAGTGCAGGAGGGAAATATTTGTGTTTGAAATGGATGGTACTTAATGTCTGGTTTTGTAATGGTACCTGTGTATCCTGTTTTTTTTTTTGCTATTGATTGCTGGAGAATGTGGTGTGTGTGTCTGTGTGTGTGTATGTGTGTGTGTATGCGTGTGTGTATATGTGTGTGTGTGCCTGAGAGAAAGAGAGAGAGAGAGAGAAAGTGCGTCCTTTTCCTGTGGATACCTATTAAGTGTTCATCTGCTCTTGCTCAGTCATGCTGTGTATGGATTATTTTCCTCGTGGTAAGCAGAGAGTGTGTGTCCATATTTTTGTGTGTTTCTGCAAGTGTGTGTATGTTTGGGCAGAAATGTTTGTGTGAGGTTCACCAGTGTGTGGTTAATATCTGCCTCATGTTGGGTGTTGCATCTCTCACCTTCTCCCCCTGTGTGCATGCGTGTGTGTGTGTGGTGCGTGTGTGCATACTTGTCAACCTCCCCCACAGGCTACAGATGGAGAATGAGCTCCGCCAGCGAGAGAGACAGCAAGAGCGTGAACGAGAGAAAGAAAGGGAGCGCGAGGCAGGGCTGGAACGAGAGCGCGAGAGGGAGAGAGAGAGGGAGGAGGAGAGGGGGAGAGAGCGAGAGAGAGAGCTGGACAGACAGAAGGAGAGGCAGAGGGAGAGACAGCAGCAGATGGTCAGAGCGGCGGAGAGCCACTACCTGGTTGAGCTGCAAGCTCGGAGGGCACCACCAGAGGACAGGACCAGGCCAGGGGAGAGGCTGACCCCGAACAGACTGGGTACCGACACACACACTAACAAACACACACACACACACACACACACACGCACACACGCACACACACATGCACACTGTACAAGTGCACACATGTACATGTGCACACATGCAGGAGTATACAAGAGCAAATGCCCAAACTGCTTTTGCGATTGGTTTTTTACATCATAAAGAAAGTTTTTTTCAGTAAATAAATTAAAAAGAACAAACAATGATAGTGAGATTAAAGAGGTTAGAAAATGTGTCTTTTCAACACTTTCGTCAAGATCCAAATATCTTAACATTTATCAGCTAGATTGCCCTGAAATTTGATTTGGATATTAATAAAGCCCAAATGCCAACTACTTATGGTCACTTAAAGTGAGGCCATGATCTCCTTTACCACATCAGTATGCCAGAATTTACAAATGCAAAGTAGAATTGTCACAATCTTTTGGGCACATTTTTGTTGTTACTTGAAACTGTGTCTCCAAAGATTTCCTTTTGGCCATCTGTGTCAACTCATGATCTAATTTTCAGATATTTTATGGAGTTTTCAAAATATTGAACCCTTTATTCTTACAATGACCCCATGACCTTTATCACAGAGAATCAGGGTATGAATTTCACTTCAAATGAGTCTTGAACATTGGGTAATGTGCCTGTTGTGCTTTTTTTTGGCACCTTTTTTCTTTTAGCAGATTGACAATCACACAGTTGTAAATGATTAAGACAGACATACAGGCACACTAGTCAGTCGGGTGGAAACAGCACATCTACTTAGCACAACCTGTCCTGCTTTCTAAGAAGACATGAACATTGCAGACTTATGGAGACATTACAACTTCCAGTCTCAGTTCTTTCCCTCTACATTTACACCTGAAATATGGCACAGTCCAATCCATTCAGTTTCATTATATTTTTCTAGTCACATACAAAGTGTATGTATTGAGATTTAAGAAAATGTGATTATAAAAAACAACAAAACAACCTTCACAACACTGCATGTACATTTTTTTAAACTTTGAGGTAAAATTTGGTTGGTAACCATCTTTTCTGCCCTGGTCAGCATATAAGATGCTGAATGATGATATGAATGAATAAACTAATGTATCTCTGAATACTTTAGTAATCGATAGTTTACAAACTTCACTGTTTCTCCAGATAAAACCAAGGACTCAGAGCACCTCGGTTTCCCAGCTCCCAAACCTCTGTCCCTGCAGCCTGGTCTTCACTCCTCCAGGGGGTCTATCCCACACCCTGTGCCCAGCCTGGTGCCTTCTCACATGGGGAAACCTCATGCTGCTCCTGCTGCTACTGGGGGGATCCATGGAGCTCTGGCAGCTGCCATGATGACACAGAGAGTAAATGATGCAGCGTGGGTGACACGGCAAAGAGGGCAAGGACAGGAGAGGGACTGTCCGCTAGAGATGGGCCTCAGATCACCTAGTAAAGGGGTGGAGCCAAGGAGAGAAAGCCACAGGTAAAAATCTCATAAGAATAAGCTTTAGAAAAAGATTTATGCTTCTGCAGCATCACTCACTCTTAAGAGACTTACAATCTAAATTAAATCAAATTTTGCTTTTCATCTTCCTAAACAGAACCAATTCAGTTCATCACAACCCCACCAGCAAGGATGTACCTCCGTGCCTCGGCGCACCACCCCCACTAATCTCCCCAAAAGGTTCCCATAATCCACCTGCACCTCCAACTACACTGTGGAACCCAGCCGCCCTTGTTGATACCCCAGCAGACCCCTGCAGAAAACTCAACCCCCCTACACCGCCAAGTCGGCCGCCTCCAGGGCTGACCAGAGCTGACAGACCCTCCCTGAACTGGGGGGAGAAGCTGGAGGATGGAGGCAGGAGGAGGGCAGAGGGCACAGAGAGGTACAGCTCACTGAGAGGAGCCGGTTTACCAGAGGCTGTTTCCTGGAACAAGGCAGAGCAGGACAGAGCCATCCACAGCCTCTATCACCGACATCACATCAACAACCTCCACCAGAGATCCTGCGTTCCTCCTGAGCTGGGCAGCCAGCGCCAGGCAGCCTCTCCATCTCCTGTGAGGGAACGCCAGAGCCAGCCGCCAAACAGTATGCTGGTGTATGACGAGATTCTCCAGCAGCACCGCCGGCTGCTCAGTAAGCTCGACCTGGAGGAAAAGAGAAGAAGGGAGGCCAAAGAAGGAGGTGAGCATGGAGGTGGAGACAGAGGGATTTTATGAGCAGGAGGGTGGGTGGTAGGCAGAGGAGATTACCACAACAGGTGGTTGTGCTAATAAAGCTAAATAAAAGGCTTGCAGTTTCTTATGATGAAAGATAATTTCTCATTTTCTCTCTTCAAATCAGGTTATTACTATGACCTGGACGATTCATACGATGAAAGTGATGAGGAGGAGGTGAAAGCCCACCTAAGAAGAGTGACCGAACAGCCCCCACTCAAACTGGACACATCCTCCGAGGTACATTAACCCTGACACACCTCAAATATACACACAATGTTTGTACATGTTTGTTAAGGGTGATTTTGACCTGCCAAAATCTCTCTCCCTGAAGAAAGTGGACTTTCTGCATGTGTGTGGTCTGACCACGCTGGCCCATCGCGATGAGCTTCTAGCACGGAAGAGGAGGAAGAGGAGGAGAATGATGAGGGAGCGCAGCCTTTCTCCACCAGCCGTGCAGAGCAAGAGAAAGGCCCCTTCACCATCAAAACCTACAACTCCCCTAAGTACCCCCTACTCTGCTGAGCAGATGGACAACACCCCCGAACTGGAGGAGAAAAAGGACTTCCTCCTTATGTTCGACCTCTCCCATGTCAGCCCACAGCAGAGGAGAGGTAACGACCTGTTAGATATAAACACAAACATCCTACCTGCTACTCGGCTCTCGTCACAGATGTTTTGGCAATTCTCTGTGCAAAATCACAGCGTGCAGTTTCTCTCTCTGTAATATAATTTACTGAGGATGTAGGAGGGGTGAGAAAATAAGGTTAGGGAGCATCTGGAGAGGAAGTTGCAGGATTCTCTACTTTCTGAAATCAGCATTAGTATATTTGAATGTCAAAACATAGATTCAGCTAAAAATACATGAACTTCTTTTAAATTGTTAATAAACCAGTGTATTTTTAGTGCAAAACTGTTTATACACACACTTTTTAAAAAATGGTGAAATTTTATTATTCATATTTTGGAGAGCTTTTTATTAAAATATGTAAACAGTATACTGTATGCAGAAGAGATTTTTTTTAACAAGTAACAAGGGGCTCCTTCATTACTTATTCTTAAAAAAATCTTATTTACCCATTGATAATAATAATAAAAAAGAATATACATAAATGATGCAAAAGTCCTAGTTAACAAAAGGATTCAAAAATACTGTTAGTAGGGCAAGTTCTCTGTTGTGTAATCTTTCATTGTTCATTACTTTGTAAGAGGGACACGGGTGTATAATTAACTGCTCATTTGCTCTCCATCTCAAATGTTCTCTCCCTAGAAACATTTTCTAATCATTTAACATTGTAAGAGGACCTAGTTCACTGTAAACTTTGGTAAACAGCTTTTTGTTGAACAGGGATGTTTGGAAATTTGTATTAACCAAATAGCTCCTCATAAAAAAAATCCTTTTTGGGAGAAAATGTTGTGAAACTGAAATTAGTATTTCCTCCTTAAAACTTGAGTTTTTATGACCATAGTCAGTCTGTGATGGTGTTGTATCGCACATTACCTCAAGTCATCCATTTGCTGACCTTTTTCTGTCAGTTCTATGTGCCAGTCAATATTTTAGGTCCTACTTTCAAACGTGAGTGGCAGGTGTTCTCATTCTGTCTTTTTCTCTGTAGATAAGGAGAGGACAGAGGAGTTGCTGAGGGCCATTCAGAAGAAGACTGTGACGTTAGACACACTCAGATATAATCCTTTACCTCTGTGTAGCAGTCCTCCCAATCCCTCAACTGGTGAGACACTCACTCACACACACACACACACACACACACACACACACACACACACACTTAATACATGTTTAAAGTTACAAAAACTCTTTCCAAATTTGTTTCAGGTGACTTCACATCAGCCCCTCTGCCATGTCAATCAAATGGACATCCCTACCCAGACTCTCCCAGCCCCTCCCCTCCCTGCTCGCGCCACCCGAAGCATCTCCTCCATAATGATACATTCAAACCTTCCATGGACGCCCATGTGACCCGCATCCCTCCACCCTTGAACCTTCATCATGAAAAAAATGAATTAATGGAGACACAGCCAAACAGGAAGCTCCAAGGCCTCCAGAACGGCGTTGCTCCTTCTCCCCACAAAAAGGAGCCCAGTCCAGTGCAGAATGGACGGACTCGGCCCTTGGAGAGGTTCACACCTGAGGCCTTTGCTCAGCACTTCCACCAGGCTGTGCTGCAATCCACACACAACACACTGCAGAACAAAGGTTAGTCACTCACTCCTACCAGTGTAGGTGCACGACCATCAGGCTGGATTGTGACTTTTAAAATGACAACGTCCTGCCACCTAGTGGTGTTAAAATGCAAAAACGTAGCTAAGATGTCTATCAGTAACCATATTGACTCCTTATGAACAACTGTACTAAATAATGGCTGCAATGGCTGACATTGCCTTTTTTGTCTCTTTTTTCTCCTTTCACTTCTTTTTCCTAAGGAGGATCACATTTGGTCCCTGAAGCCGGCATGAAGGCTGACCGCTCATTGCCTCTCAACATCTCTCAACTGAAACATTCAAGTCTTAACCATGTCCCCCAACACCCACACATCAACAGCAATCACTTCCATTTCCCTGCAGCCAACAGGGATACTCTGGGACCAAGGGACAACCTGTCTGATGAGGACGAGGAAGAGTCTGGTCAGGAGGATGATGATGAGGAGGAGATGGAGGAAGCTCCAAAGAAATGGCAGGGTATTGAAGCTATTTTTGAGGCCTACCAGGAGTATGTGGATGGTGAGTCAAAGTCAGCTTCATAGTTGTAGCCTAAAACTGCATATTTTCAATGTTTAAGTCAAGATTTTTGAATTTATTCTTGAGTTTTTATGAACATGCAAGGTAAAAAAATTAAGATAGATTACCTTAAAGAGAGAATACCTCATGAAAGTTTTATTATTAAAACAAAAGAATTGTATCTAGAGATGCCAAAATAGATATTTAACAAATAAATAAAAACCTGTCAACCAATATTTGTTTTTTACCATAAATGGATAACCAGTTGGTGACATGAAGGTGGATGCATTCCCCTTTGTAAACATAAACAGAGAGAGCACAGGCAGGCAGAGGCATGTTAGTCTAGTTTGCCTGACTCATCGATCCTTTATCTGACTGAGGTTTTTCTGCAAGGCAAAATCTATGGCCTTTACCATATAGACCAAGGCTCAGACACATCAGTAGACTATTTGTGCTGTGTATCGATAAATCAATGGAGCTGTCCATGGTGCTGAAATAGCGGATGGATTTGTAATTAGGTAATTTTCTCTCAGCCCCTATCAGTCAGCTTAATGTTTATTTTTAATGTTCTGTAAACTGTGTAATGTACAGTAAATACTCAATTCTGCACCCTCTTGTTTAAAGGGATTTATAGCAGTGTGTGGTCTCAGAAGAGCATGATCCAAGAGAAAAACTGCTGCCCGTAGTATGACTTATATTTCTGTAGCATCTCTGTGGCTAAAAATACACCTCCTCGCTGAGCCACCTCTTTAAGTAAAAATGTGAGGAGACACATGAAAACATATATAGTCTTTACTAAAGGGGTAGGGTGATTGCTACTTAGAGCTAAATGTTGTCATCAGTAATTTTTAATGAAAATATCGACGTAATGAAAAAGAAATACCTTTTGCTGTTTCTAAATGAGCTCTTTCTTGCTGTCTTTTCAAATTGAAAGAACAGAATTGTAGGTTATGAAATGACACTGTTTCACTTTGCATGTGTTACAGTGAGGGAGACTACAGAGGGGCTGCACCAGGGGTCAGCAATTAATGATAACATGTTAGCTTGTTTTTCAATATTTATTTTTTGCGAGCTAACTTAATTTTATAGGTGCTGTAAACAGGCATATATGTTGTCAGATTGTTTTTCTTTCCTTAGATTTTGTTTTTTTTTTAAGAATAAAAATTAGGATTTATAAATCTGCTTGCTTTAAAACATTTGACCGTCAAATGTTCAGATGATGTTTTTTTAGTTATCCACAACTAGCAAACAGTGATCTGCTTCATTTATGGATTAAGTGCTGTTTTTTTTCTCTCTGTACAGAATGGAGTATAGAGAGGCAAGTTCTTCACAGTCAGTGTAAAAGACTTGAAGCACAGAACTACAACCTGACCAGAACTGCAGAGCAGCTCTCTCTCACTATGGGGGTAAGTACCTGAGACCATACCTGTCTCCTTCAGTCCTGCAGATTTCTGTACTTACAGATTTTAATGTCACTGTTCCAGTTTGCTGTTTGTGCTCCTGTTTGAGAGCACTGCAGCTTGATGCACAAAAGTCTTGCTTCTGTAATCAAAGTCTTATCTGTCCTTTAATTTGTCAGGAGCTGGTGAGTCAGAGGCAGAAAGTGAGGGAGGAGAGGGAGAGACTTCAGGCCCAGCTTGAGCACTTCAGACGGTGTTTGACACTACCTAACATCCACTGGGGTAGGGGGCACATCAATGGGCACATGCCAAGGTGACCTCTGACACCAGCTCTGTCGGATACGCCTCTGACAGCGAAGGAACAGTGAAAAAATACAAGACGGGCTGGAGCCAGACCCCTCTCAGCACTTGAAGGAGCCAGTCCTTGTCTTGTTACCCTTCTGGCCAGTCAGTCGTGTTACTGACTGGCTCCAGATTCAACCAATTACCTGCCATGATTGCCACGGTAACTCCAAACCACAGTGACCGTAAAGTCTGAGAATTCACACTCTCTCTCATTCTGCCCATGGATTATAACAACACTGTGTAGATGAGACAGCATCTTCATCAGAGTAACACGAAACGCCAATAACTCCAACTAGTCTCTGAGACTTTAAGGACTTTCCAACATTAAACTCATATCAGTTTTTCCATAATAATAATGAATCACATGGCACAGATCTGTAGCCCCTCTGGACAGCAATGAGGAGAGACTTAAAGCATGCGGTGGTCACTTGGTTAATACTCAGAGAATGAAAATTGAGTCAAGGAATCAAAGCACACCTCAGGCCTTAAACTTGATAGGATGCACTTGAAATGAAATTGGAGGAAATACTTGACCGTCCTCTGTGTGGTAAAATGTTGTAGTGTCCACTGAGCATCGTATCTGACAGATGAAGCTGTTTATGTGCTGGTAAAGGTTCTGCAGAGGACAGAATACATTTTAAAGATATTATCTATATAATGGCAAATGGTATCAATGAAGTTTTTTGAGTTTTAATACATTTTTTCATCGGTAAAGTATCATGCGATAGACAAAGAATTTTGTATGTTTTATTGTTTTAACCATTTCTTGTGGGAAGCCATATGTTTTGTTTATATTGCTGCTGGTCAGAAGTCAGAATAAAATGTTTAGAAAATGAAGGATGTTAGGACAGTTGTATTTGAAAAATGTTGTGTGACATCAGAAGTGTTTGTGGAGGGGTTGACCAAGAACTGGGCTGTGCTGGGGATGAAAGACAACATGGGCAAGTATCAGTCTGTCTCTAACATTATTATCAAGTGGTCATGGGTTTTTTTTAGTTGGTTTATCCCAGTCTGAGTCCTAAGCCCTCCACATGTCTATAAATATTGACAAAACTTAAAAAGAGAATAAAAGTTGTGTTTTTAAAAAGACCTTTTTCCAACATTCCTCACATTTTCTTGGTGAGTTGGCAACCTGACACATCAGATTGTTGTGTTATGTTACACACAACCATCTGAGAAGTCGTCTTCAGAAACTGTTTGGAAAAGGGCAGGTGCTTTCAACAAATACTGGGCAGGTGATTGGACGAATAATCTGTTTATCATCATCTACCACAGGCAAACTTCAACCTATCAAATCAACAAACCTTTGAATAAAGGAAGCAAATGCTACCACCGGAGCCAGTTGGCAAATTTAAGCAGCAGTTCCTTATAGGATGCTGATTAATCTGACTCACTGTGGTTTGGACACAAGCGCACAGCTAGAAGCCTGGCAAGATGGATGTGTGAGATCACATGATCATGTAATGCATATCCAGCTGTCTTGCAGGGAAAGATAGTTAACATCACTTGAGTGAATCTACGGTACTTTTAGACATATTGTCCAACCTTACAAATGTTTTCACCTTTTTGAAGGTAATTTATTGTGACTTTATTTTGAAAAAATGAAGTTTAACCGGTTTTGTTCTGGAAATGAAAAAGCCAAATTATTAAACAGCTACATTTTAGGGCTGTGTCAAAGCTAATAAATATCTTTTTTCCTGATACTCCTAAAGTACTTGAAAAACTTCTCTTATTATTTATCGGTGACATACACATCAGAATGACTCTATCCTTCTGTGGACAACAATAAAAGACACACTCTCTGGTCTTTTGATGATATTTATTTTTGTTCAAGCCAGATAAGATGATGACGCAAATCCATAATTTCTGCTTCTTTTCCTAATATTAAAATCCCAGGAGCCCGTTCCTGCAAGCGCAAGCAACATTAATGATGTCCCATTATCACCTGACCTTCCCACGTCACCTGTTCAGTCTCCTCTTCAAACTTTCTGTGAAATCCTGCATATTTGTTTCAATGAGTTGTTATGTAATGTATTATTTGGGATGTATAATTGTGATGAATTATTTATTAATATATATTGCTGTAAATTCGGATGGAAATTTACATTAAAATATTTGTAAAATGTCTTTTGTCTGTCACTGTCTAACTTTCCATTGCAATTTCACATTGGTCTGTTTGCATTTACTAAGGTTGAGATAAACAGCAACTGCCATAAAGATTGGCTACACAGTTGTTATTTAACAAGTGGTCTTAAAATTGATTTAATGGCATCATTAAAAAGAATAATCTGTGGTGTTTTACAGCAGAAGCAGAGCTAATATTTCTGTAGTATACTTTGCAAAAGTGTAAATGTATGTTTTTCCATATTTCGCGATCATTAATGGTCATTAAAGTGGACAGTTTACTTACCATATGACGTAATGAACCTCTGCATGAAAAGGGGAGGTCACTGAACTTTATGCGCTAAAGAATAATAACTAAGTTAATGTTCCCACCCCAACACATACAACTAGAATCGACATAAGGCTTTTAACAAATGTGGCATTGCAAGTTTCAATACTTAAACAAACACATGAAAAAAAGAGAAAAAGAAGCGTGGTTGGGTGTTAAGTTTCAACACAGACCTTTCAGAGTGTGACATCAGATTAGATTTACTCAATGACAAGAGCTTTAAGATGTACGTGAGGTTATCTTCCAACTACTAATAAAACAAGAAGGTATTTAGCAATTCTTTACCCTGCTATGCTGCACAGTCATAGAGGACAAAATAGAGTGAAACGGGGGGTGGGGGTGTGGGTGGGTGTCAATCTAGCAAAGCGATTAGGCAATACAAGTAAAAACACTGCGTGCAGGGCTTTCAAGATTTTACAAATATGATATTTTGATGAAAAATGATGCACTGCTTTTGAATAAACTACCACACAGCAGAGACAGTTAGCATTAGCTCCATCTCTACCAGGTGCAACATTAAAATGCAGCTTACACTCACATTAGTAGTCACAAGTCAGCTATATATAATAAATTAAGACAGTTAAATTGGCTGCCTAACTGAAGCCACTCATCAGATTACAATAATGAACTCTCTATTAATGTCACTTAGTTCTTCCTCTAATCATCTAAACATGAAACCACTTTAAAACAAGACTAGTAGCCTATAGAAGTATCTGCATTTCTTAGATTTTTTTTTTTTCAAACATCATACCTTTGTGAAGTTTTTTATTGAATTGTTTACCTGTATGTACATTAACACAGTGGATTAGGATAACCTATGAAGTACTGTATCAAGACAGATTTATTAACTAGCAACACAAACATAAAATAAATGAAAAGCATAGTTCAATATGTAGATTAAGACAACAGACTTGAGACCCAAACAGAAAAAAGGAGATTATGAGCATTAAGTAACATTACACAGGGTAAAAAGAACTTTTGCTGGAATAAAGAACCACTATGTGACAAACAACATGGTGACTCTCATGGAGTGCCAGGAGCTATTCACATGTCTTCTGGATGACAATCAGCAGAAAGTCATTCTCTGCAGAGACGTGAAAGGAGAGAAGATGAAGGATACAAATGTAATAAAAACAGTAGAGCCAAAATTGATTCTCCTCGAATAAACAGCCATTGGTTGAGCTTATATTTAAGGTATGGTATAGCTGAGTCAACACTAATTTAACTACTACACATGCTCACCTGATGAAACCATGATCTCGTGTTTCTTGGAGCGGATGCGGAGGAAGGACAGGTCATTCTGAGGGTCAATATCTCTCACTGTGCTTCTGGCTAATAAAGTGAGGTGGCGAAGAAGTCCTGCATACTGAACCGCTGTGGAGTTATCTAAAGTTGTTCTGATGGGAATGCCTGAAAAGATAAAACCATTATAGTCGGGCTGTATAATTTACATACTTTATTTAAATGAAAAAAGAGTTGTACCAAATTGACATGATAAACATGCATGTTGGATTACCTTCTGCATTGACAACTATGGTTCCAATGACACCTTTATGCGCTTCGATCCTTTTCAGTGTTTCCTCAACTTCAGCCTGCGGCACAGAATGAAGTCAAAGACCTTTCTAAAAACAGCTAATGGTTACTAAAACACTATACTAATGAAATAATTAGAAGCAGCAACCTCAAATATGTTTAATCAAATTCCAGTCAGGTTAGCTGATAGTTAACAAGATAAATGGCGTGTTGGTAAGTTACATTTTATTGCTTTCTTATAAATAACTTGTGTAGCTAATTTAATATTTTCCGATATCTAACGTCTTTTAAATATTGTTTAGTGAAATAACGGATTAGAAATGTTAGATTAACGACACAATACGTTTTAAGATCCTACCATTTTGTCTGTGAACAATCTGCAACAACTCTTCTGTGTTCTCGTCGCGTCGCTGTTGCCAAGAGACACGGAAGAGACGTCAGGCGCAAGCGGAAGTGTAGCGTAGCCGTCATTGTGTGGAGTGGGGTTGTTGTGAGCTGTTTGTTTCACTGCAAAAATGCCGGAGTTAGCGGTTGAAAATGTGGTCGTACATCCCTTGGTGCTGCTCAGCGTGGTGGATCATTTTAACAGGTCAGTAAATTCAATATTTGATTTAAGTCCTTACGAAGACTGAAAGCTAAAATATCCAGAATCGTAACGGTTCTGCTAAGCTAAGCTAATGTTAGCCCTGCTGAGTCAGAGCCCCATTAAGAGTGAATGCAGGCATGACCAGGCTAGTTAGCTTAGTGAAATCAGTTTAGCTCTTTACTTGTGTGAGAAAACAATATGTGTTGGGCAGTTAAATGAATCAAAAACGCAGTATAATTGTTTTGATGTGTACATACCTTCTATAACATGGTCTTGTCATTCATTTCTTTCACAATAGTCAACATGTATATCTGGTTATTAGCTTAGCTGACAGAAGCAACATAGCCAACAACTGAGTTCATGTTTGTAAGTCACAGCGTTTAATTCTGACCAATATACAGGATAGGAAAAGTTGGCAATCAGAAAAGAGTGGTTGGTGTCCTTCTGGGATCATGGCAGAAAAAAGTCCTCGACGTCTCAAACAGCTTTGCAGGTAAGTGCCATGTTGACAGCATCTGGGAGACTTAACATACAAATTTATGTATATGTTTTCTCAGAATGAAGATTTTGTCCCGAGAAGCTCACTTCACATGAAGCTGCTCAATACTGTTTAAATTTGACCATCCCGCAAAATACCCACATCCTCCTAGTTTACATACACACCCCAGTTTGTAAAGGCTTTAGAAATGATAAGCTTGTAGTCTTCTGTAGTAAAACTATTTGGGCCAAATTATATCATTAGAGTTTCCTTTTACAAGTTCTGACCGGAGCCACCGAAAATTAAATTGTTTTCACAGACAGAGTAGTTAGCAGTTTGTGTTGAAGTAGCTGGAGGCACTATATAAAAAACCTTAAATATGCATCAGACAGCATTCGCTTGGAACTTTGTATATAAAGCAAAAGTGTTTCTGAACTTAACAAGTAGTCAACGTTTGCCACAACCACTTTCTGTCAGTTCTTTAATCCATTGATAATGTTCTTTTTCAGTGCCATTTGATGAGGATGACAGAGATGACTCAGTGTGGTTCTTGGATCATGATTACTTGGAGAACATGTATGGCATGTTCAAGAAAGTTAATGGTAAGGCACTGTGGAGATCTAAACATTCAGGTGTGCTTCATGTTGACTGACTTAATATTTGTGACTAATGGTCTTTCTTTTTTTACAGCCAGAGAAAGAATAGTGGGATGGTACCACACAGGACCCAAGTTACACAAGAATGACATTGCCATCAATGAGCTTATCAAGCAATACTGTACCAATTCGGTATGTGACTACTTTGATGTTTCCTACTTCTAGTGAACATGTACCGTGACAACATCTCGTTCTAATCATTCATTCTAATTTTAATAACCTAATCATATTCTTCTCTTTTACCCTACCAGGTTCTAGTCATTATAGATGTGAAGCCCAAAGATCTTGGTCTACCAACAGAAGCATACATCTCTGTGGAGGAAATACATGACGTAAGTGAATCTCATATCGCATTGAGCAGATAAAATACCAGTTGTTTCTAAAAGTTTTAGATGGCACAATATCAGTTTTCACACCATTAATTAACACCATAACTCAGGATCAGAAGGGGAGATTGTGACAATATTTCAGTTTTGGTTGGAAATGCAATTGACATTAATACTTTTTTACCTTAAAATCTGTATATTTTACCTTAAAATCATCTTCATCTTCAGATTGAAGATGTTTGTGAAGATTCCACATTTTAAAATTTGTGGCAACATTCAAATTTGTATCATTGTAGTCCACCACAAGCTCATTGGTTTTTTCTGATATTGACCTTCAGTTGATTGTCGTTGCTCATTTTGATGAAGTTTTCCATCAGTCTCTTGTACTCCTCTATTAAGATAGTCTCCAGGTGAAGACAGTGTGTCCGTGAATGGAGGGTTTTCATTTGAATCATACATGTTAATACAGTGATAACTTCCTTTTAGCCAAAAATTGCATTTATTACCTTTTATAGAATTCCTACAAAGTCTTCACAACATTTATATACATCTGGACAGACAAGTTTCTTAGCTGCTTATGGTTAAAAGCATAACATTGCAAGGCTGTGAGTTACTTATCCTTTTGCAATCCTTTTTATAATCTAATTCTGATTGGTAATAAAGTAAACTGATGAAAAGTGGCAATCTGTGATGTAGTTTTATCCTGATGCATCTTTTGTTTTCAACCATTGTCTTTTCTTTTGGGAGTTTTTTTTAATTTAAGTTTTAAACACTGTTTCAGAATAGCATACAAGTTATTTTCTTTGTTGCCACTTTCTGTTTCTAGGATGGCACTCCAACATCCAAGACATTTGAACATGTCACCAGTGAGATTGGAGCTGAGGAAGCAGAGGAAGTAGGTGTGGAGCACCTTCTCAGGTACTAAACAACCCTTGATTCAAACACTTCGATCCGCTGTTTATCTAGCTGCTGCTTCTTCAACCACCGAAATTTAAAAACATACTAAATAAAATGAAAAAGACAAATATCTTAACAAATGTAAAGACATTCATACTCATGCCTTGTCTCTTCTCATCTGCTACATATCTATAGAGATATCAAGGATACTACAGTGGGCACTCTGTCACAACGAATCACAAATCAGGTTCATGGCTTGAAGGGACTCAACTCGAAGCTGTTGGACATCCGCTCTTACCTGGAGAGAGTGGCAGCAGGCAAACTTCCCATCAACCACCAGATCATCTACCAACTGCAGGATGTGTTCAATTTGCTGCCAGATGTAAATCTACTGGTAAGTTATTTATGTTTAAGGCACATTTACTTTGTGTTCATTCATAGTAATTATTTCAGAGAAATCTATTGATTTATAATGGTACTAATTTTATGTCATTTAAAATAACGTCTGTACAAACAGTTTTTCTAGTTTTATTTGTTTATGATATGTGACTTTGTGAGAAGGATTTTATCAGTGAATTAGAGCTGCAGCAGTTATTAGTTGTTATAATAATGACACATTGTACTGCACATCTACAGTTCCAACCACTGCATGGTTTTTAATTAATGCACTGAACCGACAGACATGGAGAGAAAAATAAAAGATTTAACAGGAAAAATGTATTTTTAGCATTTGTGTCAAAACAAGCTTCTCATTTTATCCACTGGAGGGCAAACAGGGTCGGTTGAGGTGAGATACAATACAGCTTCAGCACACTGGCGCCAAAATGTTGACCAGTATGAACTGTAACCATAATAATAATATTGATCAAGATGCCCATGATCTAAAGTAGAAGGAGATAAGTTATACAGCTATTGTTACAAATAAGTGCACTTTAGTTCTTTAAGTGATTGTACAAAAAGTTTAAAATTACTAACATTTAACATATTTTTTTCCCCCTCATCATTCTGTGTACATAATTGCATTACAGAAATCTGTTTGATTCTAACCTCATTTATCATTTAGCCTTGTTATCTTTGTTCATCTCATATCATCTGATTTGTGTTGTTTTAGATCTGGTTTTGTGTTGCTGAGTATTATTTCTTTATTTTTGCAGGAGTTCACAAAAGCCTTCTACCTTAAGACCAATGACCAGATGCTGGTGGTCTACTTGGCCTCACTCATACGCTCTGTGGTGGCTCTTCACAACCTGATCAACAACAAGATTTCTAATCGTGACGCAGAGAAAAAGGAGGGACAGGAGAAGGAGGAAGGCAAGAAAGAGAAAAAAGATGAAAAAGAGAAAAAGGATGAAAAGGACAAAGACAAGGAGAAGGAGAAAGCGGATGGTGCCAAGAAAGATGAGAAGAAGAAGAAATGAGCTTTCTTTTTTTAAGGTTTTCTCTCAAATCACACCATCTACATCTGAATGGTGCTCCACTTTCTGCCCACAGCCACAGCTCTGTATGTGGGTCTTGGGCTAAAAGTAGGACTCTATATGGGGAATGGTGTCATTTGAGATTTGACCTCACCGTCACATGTGACACTCAAAAAGACTGTTGTTATCGCACAGAGATGATGATGATTATATTTGCGTCTTTGGTCTTCAGAACTTTGAAAACATCCTCCAGGTGTGGTACAACACCTGGTATTGCATTTTTTGTAATATGGAATTTTTTGTTTCTGTATAACTCATTAAATTGGGATCATATTAAAATATGGTTGGTTTGCAGTTTTTTGTGTGCCTATTTTATCTTTCTGAATTGAAAAACAGCTGGTAAATTGTTGCATAATAGACATGCTTGCAGGCAGGTGTACAGATAATGTTGGTTTTAAGAGCACTGTTAAACATGGTGTTGTGGTGAGTGTGAACTCGAGTGAACTTCTCACACATACAATGTGTAAGTATTCAGAAAACAGCAGTATAAACCGGCATTACTCAAATTTCCAAAATATACACAAAAATGGAAATAAGGGTGAGAGATGTTGCTAAGAATGTGCTTTAGAGGGACCCTATTAAAAAGTGATATAGCATGAACACTAAAAAAATTACACATTTTAAATTGATACCACACAAACACTGAAAATGAAACATAAAATATGAAATACCTCTTGACATGGATGATATGAACAAGTCAAAACCTCATCAAATGTGCATACATGTGCATGATGCACAGGTCTGCCAATGCAAGTAGTTAAAACTTCATGGCAACTGGGCAGTACCCATCTGCAAATAAAGATGCTGTGCAATGATAAA
>JAPZDY010000023.1:11116758-11130104 GCA_029783645.1 Ctenochaetus hawaiiensis
TGCCAATGCAAGTAGTTAAAACTTCATGGCAACTGGGCAGTACCCATCTGCAAATAAAGATGCTGTGCAATGATAAAAAACCGCACCTAAACTGACACTGAGGGTGGGGGCATGCTCTCAATAATTTAGAAAATGAAGAGGGACAGCAAATGTCTTGGACACAAAGATTTTAATAGGTTGGGCTATAAAAAATTAGATTTTGCTCAGTGGGTAATTTAAGTGAGCAAGTTTCTCTGGATTTCAGGGCTAAACACAATTATTTTAAATTCAATCTTCATGTCTATTAAAAGCACAGTTATTTATCCAGCACGGAAATGCAATATAGCCACCACACACAGGGAGCAGTAGTGTTTTTTAGTGAGGGCCAGTCCAACTGTCGTCCGTTATTTTTAAAACTGCGTTATCTGCAGCTTCAGTCGCAGTACGCAGCCCACGTCGCAGCCACAGTCACCAAAACCTTCAGCAGTAGTAGTAGTAACCAGAATAGCGCATTTTAAGCTCAGGTTGTGTCGGGCAAGTCAGATTATTTCAGAGGTAAACTGGATTCTGACGTAAAGGGCTTAAACCCAGGCAGTGGAGCATCGCATGTGTTGCTCGCGCGCGCTCACGGTCAACAGCGGTCGGTGAGGAGGACAGCAGCTCGTGCCACCTCCAGTCAACAAGCCCTCTCCCTCTCCCTCCCTCTCTCTCTCTCTCTCTCCCCCCCTCTATCTCTCAGGACCTGAGCATGACTTCTCAGACGTTTCACAGCGACTGAACAGGACCGACGACCGCTGGCAACATGGCTTCGTATCTGCAGGTGAGGCTTTAAACTGCTGTGTTTGCCGCGGGCTTGTTCGGGGGATTTTGTTTGGTATTTTGATAACTTATTCACTTGTCAGGGTGTGGTTGTGCTCCGTGTGCGGTAGGCCCGTTTGGATTGACGGCAAATGGTACGAGCGCTTCAAGCAGTATCTGAGTGTTTGATGTCCGTTTACCTCCCAAATCTCAGTCACGTGTTTGCGGGGATAAACAGGTGGTTGAGAGGCTCAGTGTTGCCATGGGGCGAGCTTCACTTTGATTAAATGCGTCTTTGGCGCACGTTATCTGTCAGTGCAAACCGTATTGCGCTCAGTTGTACAGATGGCTTCGTCTTGTTGCAGATCGCTGATGACGAGAAGGGCCACGAGCTGGACCTTTTCTGTGTCCCCAGACATTATGAGAACGATTTGGAGAAGGTGATCATCCCCCATGGACTCATCATGGACAGGTAAACCAAACGACAGCAGTCTCACCACCACTTGAGCCCAACAGTGGAAATTATTCACTCGTATTTCTGTCAAGTCATCTGACACACTCATTCTCTGGCTCTTTCTATTTCTCTCTCTCTCTGACACACACACATTCACATTGGATTATGCTAGGATTACAGCAGTGCACTATTGGCCACTGTAGGCCATTTGTTTGACAAATCACTGTAACCAACATCCTGAAGAGTATTTGAATGTGGATTTCGAAGGGAGTGCTGAAATATCCAGTGAATAACAGGGAAACTGATATCGTTTAAGTGCAAAATGATGCTAAGATCCTCCTCCCAGACCATAAGAGCTGTACTGCATGCACCATCCCACTATAATTTTCGATGCATCCGCCTTCACTCTTTTGTATGTCCCACCTCTCTGGTCCAGGACAGAGCGTCTGGCCCGTGACATTATAAGGGACATGGGGGGACACCACATCGTAGCTCTGTGTGTGCTTAAGGGTGGCTACAAGTTCTTCGCAGACCTCCTGGACTATATTAAATCACTGAACCAGAACAGCGATAAATCAGTCCCGCTGACTGTGGACTTCATTAGGGTGAAGAGCTACTGTGTAAGCTGCCTTTTCTTATTTCATTTCCAGTGACCACTGTTTGCAAAATACAAATTAGAGCAAGCTTATTTTAATCAGAAATTGCACACTGTAGTGAACACAGTGTAAAGATTTTCTGAGCATTGGTAAGACATTTAAAAAATATAATGTAGATTTTTGATGAAGTTTTTCTTGTGATTCAAGCAAAACAATTTAGGCAAAGTCAATCCAAACTAAAATTGTTAAGACACTGAAATTGATGATGGCATTTGCTCTTTGTGTCCTTTAGAATGACAAGTCAACAAATAATGTCAAAGTCATTGGAGGGGATGAGCTGTCCAATCTCTCAGGCAAGGTTAGTCTACTAATGCTTATCAAGGAATAAATGCTTCAACTACACAGTCTTGCAAAGCTGAAAACTTCAGTCAATATTCTTTTTTTTCTCTGCAGAATGTTTTGATTGTTGAGGTAAGTCTTTTTTTATTCAGTATGTTTGTATAGTAAGAATAAATTCAACATTAAAACAGGTACTGTGATGCTGTGTTTTCTGCATTCTCATTTGAGAAACTGCTCATAGATCACTGTACTTGAGTAATTCATCAAACTAAATAACTAATAAAATAAGGTTTATTCACATGCTGTTTCAACAACAATGTGGAAATCATCATTTTAATCCAATTTTACCTTTTATTGGTCCTGCTAACTGATTCAGCAATATTGATCATCAATGATATAAAGACCCCCAATGAATACATTACTTTGCATAAACAGAATGGAACAATCTATTTTTCTGTTTTAAAATTCTCACTGTATGTTTCACCTCATGTGTATAGCATCCTCAGCCCAATCCTTGTAATGATTTACATTTAGTTATTGCACAGGGCTGTACCAGTGTCCATATGGTTAGTTTGTCTTTTTAAAATAAAATATTAGCCACCATTTTGAGCATAAAACTAAGTGGATATATCAAATATACATGAAAGTCTGTTTCACTCGAGTTGTATCTATTTTCCCTTTTTAAGTAATGCTTCTTTTTTTGTCTCAACTGTAATGTGACCACTTCCTGTTTCCTGCGTTATCAAAAAAAAAGGATATTGTGGAGACGGGGAGGACGATGCAGACGCTGCTTTCTCTGCTGAGTGAATGTAATCCCAAGATGGTTAAAGTTGTAAGGTAGGCAGCATGAGATACAGTTACAGTCCTGAAAACTGAATTAAAGACCTCCACTATAACTGGCCAGTATGTTAAGAGAGAGTGCCCATAACAGTGCTCTTAGCTAATGGATGCTCTCCTTTAGCATTGTATTAATGATGTAATGTGATGGAGGGAGGAAGCAGCTTAAGAGTTAATCTGCTGTACTATTAACTGCACTTAAAAGGGAGAGGCCATTTCTCTGAAGTATTCCTGAAAGCTGGTTAAAACAGGAAATGGGTTGAAGCTATGTAGGTTTCCTCCAATGCTTGCACAAAAGATGAGTTTTTTTTATCCACTGAATATAGGAAGGGTCATTTCTATTACTTTGATGTCAGTCACACAGTAATTTACTGCCAGTATGGCTTTTCCAAGCTTCCATTGTGAACAACAATTCTTAACTCACCCATCTGTTTAAATACAGCTCTGACTTATAGGCTCAATACACGCAACAACTTCCCGTTACAATTCACAAACACAACACTTAAACTTGGCTCCTCCTCTCTGACTATTCTGGGCTTTTTCTATTTCTCTATTTTGTACCTCCTTATCTCCTTTCTCCTCCTGCTTCTGACCCTAAAAACAGTCTCAGCAGCAATCTTGAGGGATGTCTCAATTCCTAAAGTACATTTAAAGGAGAGGGGAGGCTTGCCACAAGTTATAATTGAGGATGCATGAGTGCATTCTTTGCTGAAGTCTAATGACTATTTTGTATTCACAAGTTGTATTAGTTATATAAGATGATCAAACTTTCTGCCCTTCACTGATATTGGTGTAAGTCCCTGTTCCAACTGCGAGAGAAAGAGAGAACTGAAAAGATGCAACTTGTAAATTGTAAAGTAATCATTCAAGTTCAATAATATGGTAACATTAACTTAATGGATTATATAATATAGCTATGTTACATGTCATAATTAATTGATGTCGAAAAGAAGGCTGCCAAGCGAAGTTGCCCGATTTTGTTAAATGCCTTTTGCCCTTAACTCTTCTCTCCTTGTGGCCTTTTCTTGCCTCCTCTGTTTACATCTCAGGTGGCAGGCGCCAACAGGTTGCGTTGTTTAAAGCACAAATAAACATGCCCACATCTCTGCACAACCCTGCAGAAGTAATATCTGACATTTCTGTTCACACATCCATACAACAGAACTGAATAAAACTTAATTTGTGCTGCTCAAAGCGTTGAAAAATTACATTTGAAGATGCAAGAGAGCTTGTTGCTCAAGGCAAATTGGAGACCTCTCAGTGAACTGCTTTTATTCATCTTTTTACTTTTTACTTTCATTTTGGAATAAAGTAAAAGTCTTAGACTATACTGTATATAAAGTTACAATTTATCTTATATAGATCCTCAAACACAGTCTAAGGTAAAAAGTAGACAGCAAGTTCTGAGATGACCAAAAGTAAAAAAAAAAGTCTGTTCAGGTCACTTAATTCATTGCACTCTGATGATAGTAAAAATCCTATACTATATCACAGATAAACCAAGGTGTCTTGATTCAGAATAATCTTACTCAGGGTATACACTTCAACTAGGACAGAATGATTCAATCATGTGAAACCACATACAAAAATACAGCAACAAGAGGCTGCACAAGTGTAAAAATATACAAGTGCAACCTTACTTGAAGCAACCGGAAAGGAAAAATAGAATACTAAAAGATAATCTACAACAACAAATCATTGTTAAAAAACTATCTAAATATGATAAATATGAGAAGGGGGAATAAGAGAGTATGATAATATATAATATAAGAATATGCAACAACAAATCATTATGTTAGAAAAGAATCTTAACATGATGAATACTTGTAAAAAGCATAAAGGAAGCCCTGTAGTAGAAGATGTAGAATAATCAAAGCTGCACTCAATCTCCTGAAAAAAAGCAGGAAAAGTTATTAAAAGAATAAAAAGTCAATTTCCTCATCAAAGCCTGGGTAGGACTGGGCCCCAGGGGTATAAATGGTCTTGAGTTGTAGAAGACATATGAGTCTGTCACATCCTCTTATATGTTTTAGAATGACTGCAACAACCATAGATTTTTTAAGTGTTTGGGTAAGTGTTGTCTACAGTCTTGTGCTGTGTCATGGGTTAGTTGAGGTTGTGGGTCCTGATGGTATTTTGTGCTTTGCTGGTCTCTCCCACATCTTGTGTTTTGTGCAGCTGATCTAAAAGCAGCCACAGTCATATTTAAATCTATACAGAGCATATGCTGAGTTGAAATTTAAAAGAAGTTTTGGCAATGAAATGTGTTTTTTTTGGCAAAAAGCATTCAGAAATGTATTAAAGCTGCCAGTGTCATTGCTATTGTAACAGGCGAGGCGCCACATCTGAAAGAGCCTGTGGGTTTTGGTACCAAGACGTGGGTGTAGGGGCAGGCAGGTGACTTCTCAACAGGCTGTCTTTAAGTGTTGATTTTCTTCTGAAGGAGAAGGCTGGGGACTCAAGAAACACTGAACAGAGGGAGGGATCACTAGGCAAGATAGCAGTTTTTGGTGATAATGTATTTAATGTCATAGGCAAAGTTAGTGTCCTGTGAGGTGAAGAGGATTTGAGACGGTTGTTTTTGTTTTTTACAAGGTCTCGTGTTCAGAAGAGGCTTTCTTTACAATGATCTAATTTTGGTCAAGGCCTGAATGAGGACCCTTTTCTTGTAGCCCCTCTGTTCAAATCTATAGTACATATCTTGGGCATGGTGTTTAAATCATTCTCAGTATTACAGATCCTCCTAAGCCTCTGAAATTGGCCATTTGGTATGTTTGATACCAGGCTTTCGGATTGAAACTGCGATTAAGATGGTTTTCCTGTTACAGCTTTTCATGTAAATCCATGTGAGAGGATGTCCACCTCTGTAATCTGTAATTCTTATATCTAGAAAGTTTATCTCTGTATTGCTGTATTGCAACACTGAGTTTGATGTCGGAGTCACTGGAATGAGGCATTAATAAAAGTATATGAGCAGTTGTACAGACTCCAAGATAAAAAAGAGGTAAGTGATGTACCTCCCATACCACTTGATTAAGTCTTTGAATGGTTGGTCTGGCTGAGTCAAAACAGCTGGTGAATCAGTAATTTAATTAGGTTTTTTTTTTTTTTAACTAACATCAGAGTGCCTCAGATTCTGTGGACGTCCATCATGAGTAAGCTGGACTGTCACTATTTTTCACTATAATTGCACTATTGGTCCTATCCTTAAAGAACATTTGATTTTTTTTACTTTTTTTCCCATTACTTCATTATTTTTCCTGACCCAGTGCAGCACTCCCTTCATATTTTTACCTTATCAGGTGCATTTGAGGTTTTAGATTACTATGAATATTATTAATGGAAAGTGATATGGCTATTGAATTTATGAAATGTTTCTTATGTATTTTTCCCAGAAAATTATTCAGCTATTAATGAGACATGGAGAGTCGCTGAAGGCTTGACATTTGACGAGAAACCACTCATGCTCAATTTTGCACCTTTTAGTAATTCAGACCCAACAATGAACCTGTTAACCTCTAGGGTGCTTGGGGTCATGTTTGCCTGAAAAATACTATAACAGGTTAAACTAACCTGCATAACTGTGGGGGTGCTAACCACAGTACCACTTTGCCACCCACCAGGGACAATATGTTCCAGTTATTTAGAATAATCTTAGATCTTTTAAAAAAAGAGATGTTCATTTTACTCAGCTAAAAGGCATTTGATATGGCCAAGATGTGATGCCAGTGTCCCAAAACAATCACTTCCATTAGTAAGAATTAAGGCCTACACAGTAAAGGCTTGGTCATAGCAGTTTCTTCTCTTTGGCATATTAATTTTGCCTTTGTTTCATGTGACCTGTATTTTCCTTGTTTTTCATTCCAGCCTCCTGGTGAAGAGGACCCCAAGGAGTTCAGGTTACAGACCAGATTGTGAGCATCTTTGTTAATTTACACTAAGAAATGTAGTGAAGTAATGCTTAATTTGTGCCAGTCACTCATGTGCGTCTGGTTCTTTAAAGGGCTGGTGTGATGTTATTTAAGAAAACTGTGCTTTCAATGCAGGATTAACATTAATTTCAGGAATATCTAGTCCAAATTTAGCCATCCTTGTTACATATGCAGTAACACGTCAGATTACCCCCTGCTCACACTGTCTCTGATTATGTAATGCTTTTAGGTTTGAGTTGGATAATCTCTTTAAGATTGTCCCTCAAGGACAGCTGTTACTGTAAGCGTTTTGACTTTCCACTATACAGCACTTACAGCTTGAGCACAACCTCACACAGACAGTAAAAGGCCAACATCTATTAGTTCACCATAGAGCCTCTGATAACAGCAAATGTACCCAGATTTTGTGTCAGATTAGCTTGAGAGTGCACTGCACTTAAAAAGTAGTAGTTTGCTTTTTTCATATGAGTCATATAGATGGTGTCTGTGTGTTTATTTCAGATATTGGTTTTGAGGTGCCTGATGCCTTTCTGGTGGGTTATGCTTTGGACTACAATGAGTACTTCAGAGATCTCAGTGTAAGTTTCCAGCAGTTGATTATTTCAGATCAATAAGATGAAAACAGACATTAAATGAACAATTGCTGTTTCTCATTTTGCATGCTAAATTTTAATTTTACACAGCATACTGATTCTCATAGGATGTTGTTATTGCAAAATATCAATATACTTTACTTGTACAAACAAGAAATTATACAAAGAACACTTAAAGCATATATGTATATCAAACTGTCAGATTTCAAATGTTGATATTTAATACCTCTTTTCCTGAACCTCTCCCTCAACCAAAATTAGTTTCACCAGTATTCAGTTATTTTTCTTTTTTTCTTTCGTCTTAAATTGTCAAAGAATAGTATAATAGTAATATAGTAATAGTAGAATAGAACTGCAGGCTATTAATACATGCATTTTTGTGTAAATGAATGCATGTTAAACCAGCATTTAGTGTTTGAGTCATGTTAGCAAAATACTGGTTTAACTGTCTTTTTTTTAAATTTAAAAAAACATTTTCACATGTAACAAGTAGGACAAGCACAGGTGAGAGTATTAAAATTAACGGTGGCTGAATGAGAAGCTGCCTGGTGTTGTGTATGCTGGCTCACAGTTACACTGTCATGGCTTACTGGGTCACTTTAATAGAGGAGTGTGAAAAGAAAGTGTGAAAAAAAAACTTCTTATCAGAAAAATGCTAAATTCTTTTTACTCCATACAAATTAAATCATGTTCTTCTTAATTTATGCACACAGAGTCAAAAGAAACTGTCTACAAATATATCACCTGTAATTTGTGAGCAATTTATAGAGTGCGGAGACCTCTGCAGGTTGTTAGATGTCACAGTTTCAGAAAATCCCCTAGAATGTCTTCATTTAAGGTCAAAAAACCTTAAAACTTGGAACATAAAAGTGCATTAAATATGATTTCACTATCCTCTGGTGTATTTTATATTTTTTACAGCACATATGTATACTGAATGATCAAGCCAAGGAGAAGTACAAAGTGTGAGAAGAAGTGCTGCAGAAGTGATGACTGAATCAATCTGAAGACTAGGACCACTGTGATGAACCTTCTTAGCTTTGCTGTGTTTTGATTATTTATTTTTCTACATATGAACCTGCAAAGTATAATTTGTGGGTTGTAAATAATTTCAGGAACAGTATTTCATTTTGCCCCGTATTGAATACATGGGATCAATGATGTATATTATGAATATTTTGGTTGTTGCGTTTTAATTAATTTATTTACTTATATGTATAGACTTTACCTGTAAATTGAAGTTGTACCTTGGTGTGAATTTGTTCTTGCCCATCAAATCAAACTTCTCAGGCTACTGCTTTATGTACAGTGAACTGTCTGTCAAAATTAAGTAGCCTTTTGTACGTTTCATTTTCGACTTACAAAACGCATATCCTCTCATTTGTTAGAAAATGACGGACTTGGAATGTTCTGTATGTTTTTTTAAAGATATGTTTCATTGAGGAACTGTTTACAGCAATACATATCGCGTTGACACCCTGAATCCTGTTTTTATTTCTGTTATATGTTTTATAACGTAGCACTAGCCTTTTTGTAGCCATATTCAAGAAAGAACAAACCTTTCCTTCACCTGACCATTAATGTTTTAACCATCGCACTCCCGTTTATGGTTTAACTTTCTCTTAGTTTTGGTACACAAACATGCTGTGTAATTTGGGTCAAACTCGTGAGTCCCGTGCTTCGACAGCTAACGCTAACTGGCTAATTAGGCTAGTCGGTTACTATTATGTCATATTTAGCTTTTGTTGATCAGACGGCAGTAAAGCCATCGTGGAAATTATCCATTTTAGTTACTAGGTTAATATTGTTAGAAGCCATGCCGGATGATACATCTTAACTAGACCATTAGAGCAAGTGTACCGTTTGTTATGACAGTTACCATGCTAACATTGACCTTAATGTTAGCCTTGTACTAAGGTTAGCTTACCATGTCACCCTGTGACGTGAAATACGTGGGACAGCTCCAACGCTGACATTACAAATACGTCCACTCAGTTCGCTGCAAACATTTCGTCTACGAAGTATACGAGTATTTAGCACTTGAACAGTATTGACTGGCATTGAACTTGAGTTTTCCTTAATACCATGCACATCAGAAAAAAGACGATAGCCATTTTAAAGCAGTTTGACATTGGAGAGAAGTTCTCATCTACACCGGTGCTGCCCAAAGCCTCAGTACTCATCCCACTGTTTGTGAAGGAGGGAGAACTGTACACCTTGATGACTCTGCGCTCAAAAGAGGTAAGCGGAATAGACATCGGTTGAATGGATGACCAAATGTATCGTTTGATTTACTCAACTTCTGACTTGTGCTTTTATAGCTGAGGACTAGTGCAGGAGAAGTGTGTTTCCCTGGCGGAAAGAGAGACCCCAGTGACAGAGATGATGTGGACACAGCCCTGAGAGAGGCAAAGGAAGAGATAGGTCTCCCACCTGATGAGGTCCAGGTTGTCTGCAGACTCTTCCCTGTGATTAGTAAGGTAGGACTTTAAAATGATTCTTTCTCCACAGCTGCTTTTGGTCTGACCCTTTTTGTCAAGTCAACCCCTTCCATTTCCATCTTTTGTAACAGAGTGGGCTGTTGGTGACCCCAGTGGTTGGCTTCATAGATGAGTCATTTTGTCCACATCCAAACCCAGCGGAGGTCAGTGCTGTGTTCTCAGTCCCTCTGGACTTCTTCACCAGGGAGAAGGACCACTATGGTGCTGACGGTGCTGCTAGGATGATGAAGCACATGCATTCCTTTTATTTTGTGGACCCTGATTCAGGAAGCCTGTATCACATATGGGGACTGACAGCCATATTGGCCATACTGGTTGCCGCTCTTGCTCTCAGAAAAAAACCTGAGTTTGATATCGGTTTTGACTCTGATGAGCCGATATCCTTTTTCAAACAGGCCCTGCACAGAAAAATGAGTAAACTATAACCAGCTATTCTTCCAGTGTTATTTGTAATACATTTGTGCCAATACAAAACACCTTAAGCCAGATTTTTATATTACTTAAATTAAATTAATTGTAACTGCAGTTTTTATGATATAAATGCAATGTAAAACTTAATAGGTAATACTTGATTTATATAAAAACCTTTCAAAACTGTATTTTATCACTAGTGTGTCTTAAACTTGGTGAAGATGATTAAGAAACCACTGACAGTTGAGTTTTTATTAATTCATTTAATGTAGCAGCAGGATTACAGATATAAACAGAAGAGTATACAAATGTCCAGACCAAGGCAAAGTACATGTTAATAATAGTTCAAATGTATGATAACACACTGGGGTTGACCTTTATCCCAACTGCAGGGTTTTAAGGCTGGATACTAAAGCTCAAGCTACACAGAACGGATACAACAGAACTGTTGGAGAATGTGAAATAGAAAGCGAACTAGGAAACGTGAGCAAAATGATTACGCACAAGTTACAGCTCACACTATTGGCAATTAACAGTTAATTTATCATGTTTGCTCCTTTTGATCAAGCATTTCACAGCAACAATAGTAATGTTGACAAGCACATCAACGCAAGAAAGCTCTCCATACAACAATCTCAACTGTCTCGTCCCTTTTACCTCACATGTACAAATCTCATGAGGCATGAAATACATTTTCAACAGAAAGTAACAAAGTTGACAATTCACTGGTGAAGCTGCACAACATTATGTCGAGTAATCACTCTGATATCTAGCGATGGATTTGTAAAGAGGAAATGTTTGAAAATATATATATATATTGGTATGGGCTATGGTTATGCTTGTGTTTAGAAATAAAATTCAACCACTTAAAAGTGTCCAGATGTTAAACAGTCCAAGAGAATAAAAAGGACAAGGAGCCACATAGCAGTGACACAAAAGGGACACAAGTAAACACAGCAGAGTAACAGTTATCAAGGCACACTAAGTTCTGTTGAAAGCATCACAATTGAAATTCAAGATACCCCTGCAGTATATTTCACATTTAAATATACATGGATATTCATTTACATGACTGAAGGACAAAACTGATATTGTGTAAAGATTTGTGTGCTATCTTCACCACCCTTATCCTCATGTTTCACATGTTTTCCTTCAGGTGGAAGTGGCTATTAGAAGAGTCAGACTGAGCATCCTGGATTGCTCAAAAATTAAAAATTGACTGGACGTGAAACGAAAATTTACACCACAATCCAAGACAAAAACAATCTGACAAATGTACAGTGATACAAATGACATTTGGTGCCACCCCACCCATCCCCCTCTGCCTCAAAATAAATGTTCTCAAACTGTAATTGGTCCGATGTTAGATGTAGAGAAAGCTCTATGTCCACACCATGAGGTAAAACTTACATTCATGAAACTGAAGTCACAGGTTGGCTTTCTGTGTTGGTATGGCTTTAAGAGGCATCACTGTTCCACACTTCTTCCGCTAACATCATGTGCTCTTAAACTCCCCTACCCAAGAGGAATGGAATGCTTGGAAACATCACTACTGCGCTCTAACCTGACCTACAGTTAATGGATGAATCAAAGTGCCATTTGAGATGCATGACATTTAAAAAAAAAAAAGTAAAAACACACACACAAGAAACCTAGCCCATGTATTATGTTATACAGGTTGGGTAAAGTCAATGTTAAAACAGTAAAATTAAGTTCTAACATATTTTCTTGATGTCCACTTAATGACATTTCTAATTTCAGTCAAACACTTCACAATAAACCTGCACTTCATGTCAGGATAACATACCAGCAATGATATTCTGTGCTATGAGCATTAACCAAAAAGTTTAGTTTTACAAAAATACTCTACATTTTGATACATGGATACAAAATTCTAAAAAAGATATGTTACTTTAAAATGGATCACTAACAGGAGCTGGACAAAAATAGTATGACTATGAAAATGTAAACAAATGCATATGTGAGCAATGCTATTCTAACATTTGAATTATTCTCAGAAATTGGCTTTTTTTGATAACACCAAATTGGCTACTTTTGTAGATATGGAAAGTACAGCAGTGTTATTTTGCATCAAAAATAGAGTAATGTAATGAGAAATGTAAAGTATCAAATTGGTGGAAATGTTAATGAAAGATAACTGATCCATGAAACAAAAGTACCTCTACATATCTTTTATAAATCTTGTACTTGATCAAAACAACATGCTGAATTGCTATCCATGTAAGAGCTGCATAACTTAAATGAGTAAGTACAAATGAGTAAACATTATGAGGACATTTGCAAGGACAAGTCCGAGACAAGCTTTTTCGACGATTCACAACAGGAGCTTTGGTATGCCTGGGTGCACTCCAGTCTGACCCCACAACAACAGCCAGCTCTCTAGACTCAGCTCTGCTTCAAAACTTACAATGTCAGCGCTGTTGGTATAAATATAAACTGTTAATGTACTAACATCCCATCAGAAGTGCCCATCACTCCTGTACATAGCACCATAGACAGAATCAAAATGGCGGCCTCTATGTAACAGAGATTTCATTTACCAGTGAGCCCCTGTTCACAACACAAGGGACGGGTACTGGATGCCAACTTCACATGGCACCAGCCTGCACATGGTACCAACACTGAGACAAAAACTTAAATATTCAGCACAACACAAGGTAAAACAGTCTCAAGTGACAGACTGAACAGTAAATAGTACAAATAGCAATACGATGAAAATCCTTCATTTTAATGAAAAACTAAGTGAATTAGTATTTTAGGTGTTTTGTCAGTGTGTAAAACACAAAGGCCTACTTACCACTCCAACACTGAAAAATGACAATGCTTTTGTGGGAATGGCTGCTTTTTCTTGCCTTTTTTTTTTTTTTTTTTTTTTTTTATAAATT
>JAPZDY010000023.1:11130114-11142825 GCA_029783645.1 Ctenochaetus hawaiiensis
ACAGACTTGACTGGACCACTGAGACTGAATACAAAGAGGAATTCAACAGTGAGTAGACATTCTATACAAAGTTGTCCTAGACCTCAAAAATATTCAACATGACAGTATGTAAAAATGCCTGGTTAAGATGTATTTACCTTTACAAAGACAAATGCCTAATGTTTTTCTTTGTCTTTTTTTTTTCCTTGTTTTTAAACTGGACGTTTCTGAGTAAAAATTCAGCTGGGCCAGTAGAGAGCTGTGGACAGACATAAGGATTAGCTATAGGCTATAAAGTGCTTGAGATAAAATGTTTAGAAAACCACACAACACTCCATTTTCACAAGTGGAAAGTTTCGATCTATCCACATTAAGTTGTTAAAGGTAACCAACTTCTTCAAAACAAAAAAAGATTAACACACTACATAGTTGAATGCTTCTTAAATTTTTACAAAGAAAGCTTCTGCAAACCCAGTAATGAGGCCTGAACATATTTAACACTAGGAGGTGCCAAAAGAAATGGCCAAGTCACATTTTTCACCAGGTTGAAGCTCATTTGCGAGTGTTCAATAGGCCCTCCTTTTTCTGCTCATAGAGAAATCTTCTACAAAACCAAAATGTACTGATAACCCTTTTGGTGAGTGATTTCATTTAATTTTTGTGGAGGTGATATTAATATTTCATTGTTTTCCTGGTAGAATCAATTCTGTTGCAGACTCAAGCCATGAACATGATGGAGACATCCGTCCAAAACTTTCTACAAATCTGCTGAAGGGTGCAATATGTCACATTTTAGCACCAATTACAAGTCTTTGTTGGAGTGTGACTAAAAAAAAATTGGTCAAATATGCTCGATTCATTTAACCCAGTCTTAACTGATGGGTCACAACATAAACTCAAGTGTTCATAAAGCACAGGTCCCATATGGTCTAGCAGAAAGGATTCCTGGTTTTCACTTGGGGGGGGGGGGCAGGTTCAAACCCAGTACAGGAACAGTTTTGTGTCTTTCAGTCAACATTCATTACGCTGCAATACACTCTTGTACTTCCATAGCACAGTTGAAACAAGACATCAACTCTGTTGTAAGTACACAGTAGTAATTTGACCTCTATATAAGAGAAGAAATGTAAATGGTGCTACAATGTTACACACAGCAGCCTTAATTTAATAGAATTAACTTCCACAGTAGTTTTCAGTCAAAAATGTTGACATATGCATGCTTTTGTTGATTGTTAAAATTTTTTATCATCCCTGGCAAAAGATAAAAACACATTCACAGGCTGCCTCTCAGATTGAAGTGGCGGCTTTGAATTTACACTCACAAAATGAGATTCAGCCTATATCTGACAATTATGTGCAATCTGTTAACCTACTCTGCCATCTCTTACCGACTAATCTCCATCACATCATTACTCCTGTTTCCCTGTTGCTGACATTCTTTATCCCTTTCCAGTTTTTCCACCAAGCCTGGTAGGTTTTTATTATCATTATCTCTTAGGCTCACATTTTAAAACATAAACAAAACACTGCATTTCTGAGACTTATGGATAAAGCAGTTATTACAGGCCTCTCTGATCCTGCAAGAGGGGTAATAACAAAGGCGGATTCATCTATTCAAGGACAATGAATGTAAGATGGCTATAATTATAAATATTCCATAAAAACAAGGAGTGACATAAGCTCACAATTTGGGTTTTTAGTAAAAGGGTTATTTAAATCTTAACTTTTAAAATTTTCTTAGTTTTGTGGAATTGGCACAAAACACCATGCACTGCCCTTCTGTTAGTTTGTGTCGGGATGTAGAACTATCAGCTACATATCACTCACTCCCCTTAGTGCACACATGGTCCAAATTATCATTGCTTCTGTAGGCTTTCCAGTAGGTCCTCGATTTTATCCATGTTGGATGATGCAGATATTGATGCCTGCATTTGATTCTGTAAGCTGCTCTGCATCTGTGTCTCTAGATTGGTCTGCATTGGAGTTGGCAGGCTTGTTTCTATGCTTGCCTGTAAAGTGGACTGCAGAGCTGTTTGTGTGTTTGTCTGCATTGCATTCTGTAGACTCGTCTGTATGGCATTCTCTAAGCTGGACTGCATTTGTGCCTGAAGGGTGTTCTGTAAGCCGCTGTGCATGGTGGGCGGCATCGAGGGGGCAGCTTGGGGCATCGGCTGGTCCAACAGAGGCTGCATGTGACTGGAGTTCTGGGGCTGGCTCTGCGCTGGCAGGGTGGACCCAGAGGAATTAAGCAGCTGGGGCGAATCTTGGACAAAGAGAATAGGAAAATTATCTCTCCAATCCAACAGTAAGTAACAGAATTGTCAGTGGCACTGGGGCAACTCTGGAAGCATTTAGACATGTAAAACTCAAGGACTGAACAAAGACTAAAATCGTCTTACCATTCTGAATGCCAAACACAAACAGGTTGGCCTGTCCTTGTGGAGCCACATTTCCTCCCACAGATGTCTGGAAAAGCTGCTCTGGGGGCTGTTGGCCAGGGTTGGCTACCACACCAACACCACCCTGTACCACAAAGATGGTTGTGCCAGGAGCTGGAGCCTGATTGTTCAGCTCCTGTGTTCCAATAGTACTCTGCAGGCTGGACAGGGATGTCTGTGGCAGGAACAGCTCCACAGGCTGACTGCTTGGGATGCTGCTGGAACTTGGGCCCACTTGCATTGGCTGCTGTTCCTGGAACAGACTCTGCTGTTGATTCTCAGTGGATGATGTGTTGCTGCCTGAGGAGCTCTGGTCTTGGAAAGACATGGGCTCTGCTGGGTCTGGTTGAGGGATTCCAACACTAATGTTCCCTATGGGGCCTTGGGTCTGGGTGCTAAAGAGAATAGTTGGGGGAATAGCTTGTGGGTTTAGATCTGTGGTGCAGAGGAGCAGACCCGTCTGCTGTGGTTGGGAAAGTTGACTCTGGGGAACAGGTTTAGCTTGAGAGTGGCTTGGGATACTTTGGAACAAGGAGCCCTGTTGGCCCATTGGAAGCTGTGGGGACTGTTGTTGGTTCTGTGCTGGAGACTGCTGCTGCTCCATTGGAGTGCTCTGTTGCTGCATTTGGGAAAGCTGAGCTTGGGGTTGGTTTTGAAACATTGCGACAGACTGGGGCTGGTTGGATGTCTCCATAGAGGAGATAAATGCCAACTGCTGCTGCTGTTGCTGTTGTTGGGGCTGAGGGTTTGGGGACAGGTAAAGGGTAGACCCTGTTGACTGTTGCTCTGAGTTGAGACCACCACTAGTCAAAACAGTCAGTGTGTTTTGTAGGAGGGCAGCCTGGACCTGCTGTTGGGAGCCCTGGGTCTCAGCCAGGGGCCTGGGTGACTGGAAGAGCTGTTGTGGGGGTGATGTATGGGATGGAGGCTGTGTTGGGAAGCTAGTCTGAATGGTAAGCAGATCTCCGGCCTGTTGAAGAAGGGACACTGACTGCGGAACTTGAGGAGAAGAGTGGATCTGGGGCTGGAGCAACTCCGCCTGAAGGTGCTGCTGTAAATTTTCCAAGACCTGCTGCTCTTGCAGTTGTTGTTGCTGTTGTAAGTTGCTCAGTGCTTGATTTTGCTGCTGTTGTTGTTGCTGCTGTTGTTGAAGCTGGTGTTGTTGTAAATTGGTAAGAAGTTGATTTTGCTGTTGCTGATCCTGCAGTTGGATGTTGTTAAGGACTTGCTGTTGCTGATTTTGTTGCAACTGTTGTTGCTGCTGTTGAATGTTTTCCATAATTTGCTGCTGCTGCTGTTGCTGCTGCAGTTGCTGTGGGTCTTGTGGCTGTAATATAAGTTGTTGTTGGATCTGCATGGTGCCGAGAACCTGCTGCTGTTGTTGCTGTTGTAAGTGCTGCTGCTGCTGTTGATGCTGAAGGTTACCAAGGATTTGCTGTTGCTGCTGCATTTGTTGATGTTGTTGAAACTGTTGCTGTATTTGTTGTTGTTGTTGCTGCTGTTGCTGTTGTATCTGAAGCTGTTGCTGTGTCGATAGTGAATTATCTGTGGTTCCCAATCTAAGGCTATTCATGTTCTCCTGAACGTGCTGTTGAAGAGAGTCTGCAGAGGGCGTGGGACTGTACAGTACAGAGTTCAGTTGCTGTTGGGCTACAGCTGCCTCCAACACTTGTTGGAGTGCCGTGTTACCTCCAGCCTGTAGCTCTCTCACTGCCCTCTCCAGCTGGGTCACCCCTTCCTGCTGAAACAGGGGTACCTGTGACTGTTGGGACTGGGGCTGAGAGGAGCTTGTTATGTGGGGCATGGCCAGGACTACAACCCCTCCACTATTACTGGGAGTCTCAGGAGGCAAATTGTCCTGTGGGTCTCTGAGGAATTGCTGGGGGACTTCCGGTGTCACAGGTGGAATTGTAGTATCTCCTGACACTGGGAAGGAGGTTGTGGGGGCAATGTCTTGCTTTTGAATGTTGCTCAGGGACTCAAGGCTAGGGAAGACAGGAGGCGCCTGGGGAAGCTCCACATCTTCAGGTTGTAGGGGCAATGGGCTCTGAAAGGACTCTCCACCAGGATGAGGACTAGAACTGAGCTCCAGGGTCTGCTGCACTGAGACAAGAGTGTCAGGGGACGGCTAAAAAAGAGAAGAAACAAAAATGTTATCAGTTTCAACTCTGAAGAAGATATTTTGAATCGTCTTTCTTTAGAACGAAGAGTATCTCACCTTAAAGACGTTTGTGGGCGGTGGATTGCTAGACACTTCCATTGGTGTGTCTTCTTGCCGTTTGGAAGGCTGACTACAGCAGTCAGTTCGCTCAGACGGTATAGATTTGATCTGGCCTTCAAATACACACGTCTTAACCAGGGAGGGTCCCTCTGTTTTTACTGTCCGGACATTTGAGTTGTCAGCTGAGGGTAAGATTGAAAACACAGGATAACTGTGTATGTGGAAGCCAACACATTTAATTGAGGTCTGTAACTTAAAGCTGGGATTAGTCATTTTATTCAGTATGCACTAGTTGATTTTTGGTTGAAACGGTCTCTACATCCCAACACCAATAAACAACTACCAAACGACCGAAAAAGGTCTGTCACCTGTAGCTGTTGTAATCCTGTAAAAATGCCGACCAATTACTACCTTGCTGCCCGCTTGGAAATATCCAGTCAAATGCCCCACTGTCTCCCAGCTTGTACTCTATATTGCACCAGCCTGCACTCAGAGAGTGTCACACCCTCTGCCTGAGATACGTTATTGCAAGTTTACTAGAGAATGGAAGAGAAAAAGCAAAAATGACCACTGCCACAGTAACTTGTAACAGCCTGTAACTCTGCTATGAAGGAGTTGCTATATGGCAGAGCTCATGCATGTAGAGGGGGGATGGTGTGTCTTTGGAAGGACCTCCAAGGGCAGGTGGGGGGTTTAGATGAAGCCTTAGGCGATGCTACTTTTAAAATTTGCTAGCTTTCTGGAATTACCAACCCCAGATTTAAGATGCACAATTGAAAAAACAAAAAAACAATAAAACAGAAGATTTCCAAGTTAATGTGATATATAAATGATGAATTCCGGCATTTCAGCATAGCTGAAAAAACAAAAATTAAATGTTTATGCTGATTCATACAGTCAATGCAAATAGTATTTTTCTTAATACAACAATATGGTCATAGTACCTAAAAAATGTAATAACTAATCTCTAGTTGGTTAGCTTGTTATTAATTATTGTTTATGTTAGGATTATAAAGCCATATCTGCACATTTTTTTCAAATTGCAAACAAGGGGACTCTAATTCCAAAGAAAATATTCTAGTTTTGACAGATGATTTTGAAATAAGTGAGCCCTGCACTTGAACAATTGGCTTTACCTGTGTCTGGAGTGTAGGTGAAGGTCTGGGCCTCATGTGATCTGCCAGCATTGGTCATCACAAAGATTCCCACAGAAACGGGAGAAGTGATTGACAGGTTGTGGAACGGAGGAACTGTCACTATCAAATGGTTCTGAAACAACAGAGATCCAAAAGAGCAGTCACATTTTAATGAAATCTTATGAAGAATAAGAGCAATAAAACAAGCTGATTATATTATCAAGGAGAAATCAAAGCACATACTTATTTACTCAGTTGTATTTACCTGGTGGAAAAGGTCCATGTCAATCTTTGCCTCAGCTTGCCAAGAATTATCATCTATGAAAGAAAAATGATAAAATATGTTCTATTATCATTCATCAGAGGTTTTACATGCAGAAACCCATATTAACACACATTACAAAAGATACAACAAAAACAACACCATGCTAGCTACAGCACCTGCAATGTTCTCCTGGAAAATAACTTTGGTTCCTTTCAGGAAGTTTTTCCCGATGATAAAAACCTCCTCTCCTCCTCTCACTGAGCAGCTGTGAAGACTCTTTTTTAGGATCTCTGGCACCCCTGCTGGCTGAGCTGGAGAATGGCAGAAGAACGGGAAAAAAATTAAAACTTGCATGACATCTGGGCTGTTGTTATTCAAAGTGTATGAAGAAGACTGATGAGCCCACAACAGAGCTCTATGATCATCATCCTTTGTTCAATGAAAGCCAAACACCACAAATCACTGGGAACACATCATACCCCAGCATTTAGCCTCATAATGGCTGTTTGTACCTTTAGACTGATGGCAATTGTTTTTTTAATTAATGTTGTGCCTGAGTTACTCACTACAGAGGATGGGTGATGAGGGGACCTGTAGGGTAAGGACTGATCCATCAGGTTGGAGGATGTTGACTCTGAAGGCCAGTCTGGCACGTGTGCTTTTCTTTTTGGACCCTGCCACACCTATACGGGCTTCCACATCTGCATTACGCAGCTTCAAAATTCCTACACAATCCACCCTATAGGAACAATACAAGAAGGGGAATACAAGAAAAGCACACTAAGTACTGTCAAGTATTAACTGTCCTGAATTATTTACAAAACACCATAACTCCTTACGCAAGTGTCATGTCATTGCTTGGCTCCAGAGGGATTTCAATAACAGTGGTGCCTTCTATGTCCACCTCCTTGCAGGCAGTGGTGTTGCGTCCCGTCACTCTACATGCCTGGTAAAAACCATGGGGCTTCACTCTGCCTGCATCATTTGCTACAAACACCTGCAGCACAACTGGTTCACTGACACCCTCCAACTGGGGACAAAAAAGGAAACTGTGTCAATGTGTCAATAATTTGACTTTCCAATCATCAATCATAGAACATACAAAACAATTAAATATTAAAGTTGATTTTAGCTTGAAGCAAATCAGCCACGGAGTAATTGTTAAAAGCTGCAAAGTAAAGCTTTGTAGACATTTCTCCTGCACCCAAATTAAGCAACAAGTGTGCAACAAAATCCATACACATTGAGAAGTGCAGTGTAATGTGTGGATACATGCCAGGGTTGCCAGATCTGTAGGGGCTGTGCCAAATGTCTTTTTATGACAGTTAAAGCTTCGATTGAGATTTCAAATGAATCTTTGAATTTCTATCTCATCACCACCAAATATGAAAATAAAGCTTTTGAAGCTTCAGCATAAACATGCTCATGGCTGTCACTATTCTCTTTGGTGCACAGTAGTCCACTCTCAATTTCCTGTGCAATTTTGGTCTTGTTCAGTTAATTCTAACTTTGATGCTACAGTTTTCCTGTGTCTGTCTTTCTCAAACCTTGACAGTGGGGAATCCCTGCTGTGTACGGTCTTTGACAGAGCCCCTGCTGCCCTCAGTCAGATAGCGAGCTCTGTGCTGGGTTTCTGGCTGCACTAAGATCTTTAGCTCCTTCCCATCACTCCTCTGAGGAAACTGAGTAGACAGTGACCCACTCTTCACTGCAGTTCCTGACTCAAGAGAGCTGGAGGGCAACAAAAAACACATGATGACATTAATATGACTTCAAGAAATGTAATTACCCCAGACAAAACTAAATTAAATGACCTTTACTGTTTTTCCCACAGAGGGACAGAGGCACTCCTGAGTTAAAATGCTGACAGAATGTACATGAGAGAAGCGTCACCCCACCTGGCTATGGGACTGGTCTTGTCTGTGCCCAGCTGGGACAGAACAAAGTGAGGGGCCTTAGCACTGTCAGCATCAAACACATCCATGCTGTCCTCCGGAGGAGCCGGCTTGGGGCCAGGACGCTGGCGAGGCGTGCGTTTTCTAGACTTGCGTGGTACCTCTGTGTTGTCATTGTAGGATACAGAGCTGATCAGGCTGAAGTTGGAGACAGAGTCATCAGCCCACATGCTGCTGCTATGCTCTGAGTCTGGACCAGGTGGACCAGAGACAGCAGGCTCCTCTTGGCAAGACATTTGGCTGTCGTCAAACAGATCCTCAGGTGGCGGGGATATGCTCAGCACGGGCCTCCGCTTTGATGGGGTGTTCTGAGGCTGCTGGACTCCTAGCCCTGACAACACTCCTGACCCCATGTCTCCTGTTACAGTGTTTGCTCCACTGTTGCCTCTGCTGGGGGCAGATACAGCACCCTCCATACTTTGCATCTCTGAAGCTCCAGCTCCATCCCCTCCAGTGGAGTGAACATGCTGCAGAACCTTTAGATGGTCTGAAGATGAGGTAGAGGAGCCAGTGGACGGGACTCCCAAGGCCAGAGAGGAAGAGGCAGAGGGGCTGGAGGTGGAGGAGGTGGCATCTGTAGTAGTATATACGGATAAATAAGTTAGTCTAGATGTTCTACACAGAGCAGGCTAGCAGTCCCATTCAAGCAGCTGAATTTGTGCATAATTTGTATTGATTTCCCCTCTTCCCAACTCTAATTTCAACAGACTGTTGTGGGTTATATGCTCTCACTGTGCATGCGAGAGCGGTCAAGCATTGATCAAAAATTCTGAAGTTAAAGTTGAGAAGGGTACTATAGGTCCCACAATCTTTTGATTCCTAAAAACCTCTCTCAATTAAAATCAATGTGACAAAACTGACATGCTTTGTTTACAAAAACAAAAGCAAGCTACAAATTGTTACATACACATTGCCAGAAAGAAACATAACAAAATCTGGTCAAACTTTCTTGTACAGCCAAATTTGCAAGCTGGTAATGTGGCGCCAAATTAAATTTGCTGGGGTTATAGTACAGTTTGTGCAATGTGCATTCAGTAGTAAACAGTAGTTTGCGCATGCCAATTGGAAGATTTGGTTGGGACTGAGCGTAGCCATGGAGACAGAATAAACAAGCCTCTGACCTATGGAGCAGTGAACTGCAGACCATTTTATATGCAGACACTCCCTGCCTCAGAGGGAACTTCCTGCAATAAAAACGAGACAGCCAATGAGCAACAAGAGAGCTGATCATTCAAGATTCAACTTCTGTCAATCAGTAAATTGGATGAGTTAATACACTGAAGGAAGGAGTAACTTTTGAAGTTGATCATTTATAGACATTTTGAAGCATGTGTATTCGGTTAATGATGATCTGAAGGACATTACAGTAGTCATGCTATTGATCAGCACTGCTTAGGGCCAGCTGGGTCAGACAGGATAGTTAAAAGGTAGCGTTTACAAAAGCGCTCTCTCCAACATGACTGTTGACCAGTTAGTTCACTGCCTAGATGAAACTCAAGACTAGAATCCTACTCATTATAGCTGATGTTGGCTGGCCTGAACCATGATCTAAGATCAGACCATATTCATTTGGTTTGCTAAATGATATTTACGACAGTCCAACAATTGTCAGGGGCAACTTCACTGTTTCATAAAGAGACAGAACCTTCATAATAACAAAAAAGTATTAGCTGTTTTTCAAACACAGGAATAGATTTATCACTTAGCTGCAACCCCCAAACAGTTTGAAATTTCAATAAGTTATCAGATGTTATAATGTCTGAATGTTAAATGAGCAGGAATGACGTGTGTGGCCTGACAGGATAATGATGGGCATCTTTATGGATGAAGACTGAGTGTCTAACCTACATATGCATAGTGAAACTTAATCAAGTCAAGACATGCACTCGCCCTCACAGGTATAGCTGAAGAAAAGGGTTGCAGTGACTACTTTCTTCCTTGCAACAGTTTATTTTTTATTTAATTTTTCTTATGCTGTTCCACCAACATTGTTGTAAGTGAATTGTAAACATAATTGCATTTACACTTCTGTTCAATGTGATCACAATGCAATGCTGTGGAGATGTTTCAGTCAATCTGTTTTCAATCCCCACTCAGCACATCTTAGGTGCATTTATATGTGCACTTTTATATGGTAAAGCTCTGTCAAACTGCAACGTGGTCACCAAAACTCGTTTTAATGCAAGATGCAAAGAGGGTTTATATCTTCTGCTGTCATGGTCTTAAGTGTTTCCGTCAGTAACAGTTGCACCTAGTCATCAGGCTAAGAAAAGAAATCTCTGGTCTTACTTTTCTTGACTGGGTTTCTTTCTATGCAGTCTTTTCTGCAACTAAGCAATTGTGTTTATACAGTATGCCAACAGTCATTTGAAACACGTTTCCAGGTGTCTTAGTCTGGACTAAAATTATGTCTGACACAATGCTGAAATGCCTGTCTGGACTGAGCTTATTTTAGTTTTGAAACGCCGTTTAAAACAAAAATGTGTTAGTGTGGATGTGGCTGCATACACTGGACCACAAAAACCATAGCACGAGGGCTGTCTGAGATGAATGCAAAGCTCAAGGACAGTATGTGGATTAGCAGTGCTGGTTATGCTGCATGGGCTTTTGCCCAAAATATATTTCCACCTGCCCCAAAAGCCAAGTGAAAAAAAAAACATCGAGCACAAGCATCAAAGGGGGAAAGTGGTGCTAAAAAAATGAGTAAAATAAAAAGGACAAGCTAAGCTAGCATGCTGTTAATGCAAATTCAGCATTACTTGGACATGTTATTTAGAGAATAGCTTTTTCAGAACAAGAGTTTTATTAGAAGCCACTTAGATTCTAAAATTACCGCCACTAGTATGATATAGAGTTTAGAACTTGGTCTATATTCAGTGATTTTATATCAATTAGTTTTACAAAGTAATAAGTAAAGTGTAGCAGGCACTACATGCAATTGCTTTTTGAGTGATTGAAATCTACCCTTAGGCTTGCTCTTTATGAAAAGTGACTTGACAAAGCTCCTGCTGTAATTTGGCATTATAAATTAAACTGAATCGAGTGTCAAAGCCCCACAAAGAGCCAAGGTCAGCAATGCCCCTGGCTGCTGCTGCTGTTTAGCACACAAACATCTAAAGTACACGACCAGGCTTCACCAACACAATGATGCAACAAATATATTTACTAATTGGTGGTGTCTTGACTACAGCACACTGAGGGAAAAATTGACGATTTGAAAAAACAATTAAACAGCAGCAGTCCAACTATAAAACTGCCTTTAACACTCTGCCCACACTCCTCAATTCGTACCATTACAGCATCGTTGTACCAGCAAAACACCTGATTTACACAAGTGAACAAGTTACTTATATGACTGGTTCTTGTCATGCCAGCAGTACCTGAAATACCTGAAATATTATCACTATACTAGCCCACATCTTCTCTTACCATCACAAACATTAACTGTCTCAGAAACTAGTGAAAGGGTGAAGTTGCCCCCAGACACTGACACAAAGCCATATTGGTTTCTTCACCCCTACTGTCTTGGGGAATATTATGCAAGGAGAAACTGATCCCAGATCATGGTTTTCATGGACTAAGCAGGTAGCTCACCTGAGGCCAAGGCAGCAGAGGGGGGAGG
Organism: Ctenochaetus hawaiiensis; assembly: GCA_029783645.1. Classification (NCBI taxonomy): domain Eukaryota; kingdom Metazoa; phylum Chordata; class Actinopteri; order Acanthuriformes; family Acanthuridae; genus Ctenochaetus; species Ctenochaetus hawaiiensis. Next base: position 11,141,731 of record JAPZDY010000023.1, read on the forward strand.
CCCCGCCTCTCCCCCACTCTTCTGGCTCATGGTGGGTGGGTCTGTCTGGGTGGACGACGGCTGCAGCTGGAGTTCTTTAGGGAGGAGGTCATATACCGACTCTGTCACAAAAGATGAGCAGAAAAAAAAAATAAGATTCTGGAAGACATACATTGATTTATTATTTATCATTTATTACAGGACCAAGTAACTGGACAAGGTTGTCTTGGTGTTAATTTTCAAATAGCTTTGAGCTCAGCACTTCTGCCTTAAGCATGTTCAGAATTGGATTTCACTTATATCAAAAATATTTATGGTTGAAATATTCAACACTTTCTTTTTAAAATGAACAGAACAATATTTGCTTTGGCTGTAAGTTTGGAAGGTGTTTTCCTTACTAAAACCCTTGGGGAACCAAGCATACAATATAAGCTTCACCTCCCATGTCTAACAGTATTTCAAGGTCTCCTTACCAGACAGCTACTATTTCTTGGCTGAAAACTGAAACCAATGCCTGTCTTCTGTCTTAAGATACAAAACAACTACTGACACTTAGACTCTGGCACCTTTAATATTCAAACTAAACTGTATTTAATACAAAAACAATCAATTCTTCTTTTAAAATAAAGACAAGACGTGTATCCCACAAAATGTAGTGGTGTCAGTAGTTTATTTCACTTGTCCTTATATGATCCTGGTGGTAATAAAAAAAATGTAATCCTGGAATAGGACTGAAAGAATCATTAGATCATTTTTAGCATAACATATGCAAAAAAAATCTGCAGTCAACACTTGAACAGCACAGGATATATTATGACTAACTAGACTGGCCTCCCATTGGGCGTAGAGTAATAAGACCCACTGAGACATTCCTTGATACTTGAGGTCAATGTGATTCCTAGAAGACTATAAGCAACCACTGCAGTTAGCAACACTAGAGTAAACCACATTTTGATGGCAGCTAAACACATGATTAGGTTGTCTAGTTGCTAAGAAACAGCAATCCTTCAACACCCTGACATGGATATTTCAGCTGTGCATTGGCGACAGCCAGCATGTGCAGAAGTCATCTGATACCCAGCTTTGACTTAGCACTTGACATGACACATGATCCTG
>JAPZDY010000023.1:11143047-11169177 GCA_029783645.1 Ctenochaetus hawaiiensis
CATGACACATGATCCTGCACTTCTGTGACGTCAACAATGCTGCTGAAGGGGTGACAATGCAGAGCCACGCCAATTTACACAAAGAACTAACACAGTACTCTAATTCATACAGACAGACAAAACTTGCACAACATTAAGTTTTGAACTGGGGTCTAAAACATACATATGCCATCAGCTATATTTCTTTTCAAATAAAGTCATAATAGCCCACAGATCCTGTAGAGTGTTCTGTAACTCTTCACCGGTTACAATGAGATCTGCAGACTGTTGTCAGTGACTATTTGAGTGAACCATCCCTTAGAAACAGATAAACCATTACAGCCTATTTACTCTACTTTTAAATATAACGCCAAACAAAGATCTCTGTTGAGACTGAACAATGGCCAATGGCCAACAGGGTCATGAAGCAAATAGTATAGTGTTCTGGATCCCCATCTTAACCTTCCATCTGTGTCTGTTAACATGTTGCATTAAAACGTCTTGCTGTCCATTCATTCCATGCTTGATCGTACTAAGTGTACTGTTAAAATGACAGAAAGCCTTCAGATTGTTAAAAAAATTCAGTCAATGACGGAAAAATCTAGGTTGACACAACCCCTGTGCCTGTTATGCTTTGTGCATGGTGTGAAGAGAGGAGTCTTTGTGTGAGGTTGTTTTACAGATTGACTGGAAACCCGACATGACCTCAGTCTTGACTATTACCCCTCTCACACAGGAGATTTTTGTATGATGGGAGTCTACTGAATGAGTGTTCAACCATGCTGGAACCCATCCATATGCAACAGAGAGCATTTACATATGAACGAATGTCATCACCATTCACAGACTCACACTGCATCTGTAGCAGTGGGCTGTTACATACATATTCCGGTAAAAAGAAATAATTACATTACATAATAAAGAACAGAAATGCCTATTCACCAAGCTGGGTCTCTTTCTGCCCAAGTTGAGAGGAATGTCACAAAGCCAACCTGGGTGACGCTGGGTTAAACCATGTCACTGTGCTGGTTTAAACAGGACAAAAGTCAATTGTCTCCTTGAATGCTTGTAGGTCACAGATCACAGCAGCAGACGCACAAAAAAGTATACCTGAGATGAAATGCTATGATACCTGACCATAACTATGTGTAGTTACACTTGCAACACATCCTTCCACAATTAAATGAATGTACAATACCAGGGGCTTTTAAAAGTGTCAATAAGGAGGGAAAAATCTCTATGAAACTTATCATCCCTAGAAGTCAATGACAAAGATGACTGTGTTTGCTTGCCACACATTCAGAACATTTGTTTACATGTGAACTGATAGGTTTAATATGATGACATGTTATATTTAGTCAAAGTATCTTATACACATTAGGCTGATAATCAGTGCGCGCACAAAGGGATTAGCATACATTGTTGCTCGATCGTTCACGTTATTTGGGTATGTAAATACTTGGTCTGGATTTCCTTCGGTATTTTGAATTGACTTGTGTGTGTCAGACTGCTCACGGAGTGAACAGAATGCAAAACAGGGTTTGTACATACAAACTGTGGCGTGGCTTATGTTATTTTTTTATGCTGATACTTGCAATACTTGAGTTTTAGTGAATTAAAATAATACTTTTGATTATAGGCTACCACCTTGCAGTAAACAACAAACAATTAAACATCTTAAAGCTATTTGGCTAATGAAAGAAGGCTTCAGAGAGAATGATTTTGTAAGTGAAATAAATGGGCTGGTCTTGACTCAGATAACCTTAGTTGAGAAGAAAAGTTTAAGTTCCTGCTGCTTCTTATGACTACTGGACATTGATCATGCTTAGGCAATGGGTTTCAATGTTGGTCTCCTTTTGCTTTTATAGAAGTCAGATGACATCTGTACAAGTTTATGTGCACAGCTCCACAAGCTTAGCAAAAGTAGGCTGGCTGCAACCCACTAGCCAGCCAGGGGGCAGACTGACTTTAACCTACACTTAGAACAATTAAATTACCTCATCTCATAGTTATGCACTGCTCACATTACACATGCCTTAAAGGTTTTGCCAAATGGCAAGGCCGCCAGTCCATTTTTATTCTTTGCAGCTGGCTTGAGGCTAAGACGGGGGATGACAGATGAATAGACAATTCATGAGGGTGATGTTTTTGTTGCAAAAGAAAAAATGTGCAGTCCAAGAATGTATCTCTGTGCCCAATAATGGCTAATTTACTTTCACTCTTGAACACAAAACAGTATGCTCGAGCCAGCGTACAGACAAAGGAGCTACTCAGTGCACTCAAACCACAAAGAAAGCCATTTTTGGCTATTTACACCATCTCTGTTTACCTTGAAACTGAATTATACTGGCAAGGAATGGCTGTATTCTCTATTTTATTCTCCAAGCGCCTTCTTATGTAGATCAGATGAATGAAGCAGATTAGTGTGTCAATTTATGATATAACCCAATTACTACCATATACATCTGGTTTACATTTCCCTTACAATCTAACCCTTTTAAAACAAAAGTTTTGCGTATTTATTCTAGCCTGAAATTACCCACTGTATCAGAACAGTGAATGCACAGTGAATAAACAAACAAAGACAGGCATAAATGGGTCAATACTAGTTATAAGTTGGCATGCACTGCTCTTTCAAATATATTTTTAGGGAGAAATGTTTCATACATCTCAGGTGAATGACAGTAAATAGAGCCTAACATATGCATGCATACATGAGTGACTATTGCATTTAAGCACACTGATGTGACAATAGAACAGGGAAAAAGCTGATTACATGTTTACTGTGAAGAATTCTCATCTTTCTAGGGTTATTCTCAAAATGTACAACAGTGAATGATGGACAACAGTTGGCTTGTTCTGTAGCTCAGAAAACATGTCCTTTTACCTCTTAAAGGGTAGGTTCACAAGTATTTTACCTTACTTACTTATCTTTTATCTTAATTATCAAAACTAATTATCCATGCATATTGTTTTAGTTTTGTATATCCAGTTTATATATATATTCAACTTTTGGAAAAATGTTGCATTGATTTGAAAAACTAAGACAACAAATAAATGCAACATTTTTCCAACAAAGGTCCACCTTCTCTGAAACATCCAACAATCAAAATGTTAAGCGACACTTTTGGAACTACTTTCAAAAAAGAAACCATTCCCAAGAAAACTGTTCAACTTGAACACTTGTTACTATATTCTTTAAGGCCAAACCAAATCAATATGTAGCTTCAAGGGATGTTCAATCCATCAGTCTCATATAATGAAAACACACCAATGCCACCGCTCAAGTTTCTCTCACTGATTAGCTGATGAAAGACTTTTTTTCTTCACTGACTAAACTGACTCTTAACTGTCTAAACAGTTTTTCCTTTTTTAATGGACTTTTTATCCATTTCAAAGAAAGCACTTGAAAGTTTATCAAGTGTCAAAACACTCTTTTCTCCTACTGAATATTTCACATAGTTGGAAGATAAATCTATTTTCTCCCACATACTGCACAACCAATGGGTTGGTATATTACGCAATTAAAATAAAAGAACCTAAATAAAAGAAACCAAATGTGTCCATATAGAAGAAAAGCTGTTAGCTATCAAATATTACAAAACACTAGGAATCTTTTTGTAATAAAAATCTGGCTTTCTGAATTAAACTGAACTAAATCACAAAGTTTTGAGTCTTATCTGTTTTTAAAAATTCTCTTCAATGTTTAATTAAGGCAAGGGATCACTTTTGTTAAGGGTGATATTTTTATGAATAATTAAGTGGTCTAAAAATTCTTTTATATTGAGTAACTTGTATTGCAAGGCCTCATTTAGGCTTGTAAAATAGTTAACACCAAATCATTTCCTTTAGTCACAGAGTCTGAGGACTACACAATCCATGAGGTGCTTCCTCATGCATCTGATAAGACCTGGCACACACATATTTGTTATGTTTCCTACTAACAATATTTTTTTTCCACTTTAAAGAGATCGGGGTTGCAAAGGGCACTACTGATGTTAAACATGTAATGTGATCAAGACCAAAAAAATAAAAGACTACTTAAATGGTCCATGTATTATGGGAGGCCAAAATGCAGCCTGGCCACCTTAACCCTCCTCTCATTTACAGTCTGACATAAATGAGGTCCTCCAGCAGATCTTTGATGAGCATGTCTGCTATCTCAAACCCAACATTAGCACACACCCAATTACTGAGATATAAATAAACAGTCATCATGTGATACAGTGTGACCATATGTCAGGCTCAACTGACCATTTTAGGGTCACACAGCAATGTTTTCTGCTAGCTCATGAGCATCCTATACATATCAGCCAGGCAGATGTGGGACCAGCAGGTCCAACAGCAGGCTGGTAAAGTCGGTTTTTGATGTAATGCTACTGATTAATCACTAAAGATAAAAATGGCAAGGAGAGGAAGCCTTGCTGACCACAAGTGTCTCATAAAAATGCACTAAACCAAGTGTCTCAGGTTACCATTATAAAAGCAATGCACAACAACGATACACACAGCATACAAAGCTCGCTCACAGAGCAAAATAAAGATAAAAAGCTTGATAGCTGCAAGTTCTGAGAATTAAATTCACACTGAAAGAGAGAGCGCGTTTCTTAACACATTAAGTTGATCCACTTGCTAACAGGAATGAGATTAACCTACAGACAGGATGCTGCTGAAAGTCACTACAGATGCACTAACCCAGTTAGTGATTACAAGAGTAAGCATTATAGTTCCTAGATAAATCAGCACCATCCTCCTAATAATAACAGAACTGTTGGCTGACACGTGTCCCAAGCGTATTACGGATAGAATAACTATTGGCACTCAAATAGTGGCCCCAACTCCACTGACCCTTCATCCCGAAAAGGAGAATGCTATGCTCTGAGCTTTAAAGTTCCAGTAATAACATTCTTTCTGTGAAACCAGAGATTTAGAGGTGGACAACTAGGCTTATTTTCACCTATAAACAGAAACAACAGAGTGACCGTCACTCCTAAACCCTAAACAAGGAGGTCAAACAAAATCACATGTGCATAAATTTTCCCCCTTCTCTCGCGAAACATGTTGAAACACACACCTCCGCAGAATTCAAACCAAGAAGACCTTAAACCGCTGAACAATGTGGTGGCTGGAAAGCGACCTCACGTAGCTGTGACTAGCTAATAGTGTAAACCTGTGCTAGCCATCAGCTCATTAAAGGATGACAAATCTTATCATATTGATGTGATATCATTTGTCACTGGTGTAATTAGACAAGCAACCACGCGCATCACAGTCTTCCACGCATTGTGACATGGCAAGCTAACCAGCCAGGTAGTCGCCAATGCACAAGCCAAATGCAGCTAACTAACTAAGCTAGCTAGGCTGGCTAACAGCAAAAAAAAAAAAAAAAAAAGAAGCTAACTACTGCTAGCCAGCAGCTTAACATGAGCCACTAAGACATGCATTTCGCTTTCAATTAAACCAGGACAAAACGTGCTACTGTCGTCACAGTGATCTTTATTTAGTAAAATCTTACCTTTTGAGTATAGAGATTTGGGGGAATTGAGGTCGAGATCCGAGCTAAGGAGGGATATAAAATCAGAGGGCATCGCAGCGCTTCATCGAGGGGAGGGGAAGCGGACACTCTTTAGAAGAAACGAAGTCGGCAGCTTTTGGCCAGTAAATTGCGTCCTGCAAGCGGAATGTTTTAATTTCCAGAGTATAACATCTGAAGGATCTTAAGGCGACAAAAACAAAACTTTCAATACCAAAAAAACCGTTATGGAGCACGTCTCACGTTGGTGTGTGTTTGTCTATGCTGAGAGGAGACACAAACACACACTTGCCTACAGTTGGTCGGCCCACCTCCTGGCCCCTCCCCCCTTCATTGCCCAGAGACATGCGCTGTACCCGGGATGAGATACAGTGAAGCTCCCATCGAGGGAAGTACATGGCAGGGATGGTTCCTCCTATTGAGCCGCTTGTATCTGGATAGACAAATCGAAAATAAAAAAAAAAAAAATAGTTTTTCAGTGAAAGATGCTCACACTCTTGAATGTTTAGAGGTCCTGCCCTTTCTAAGGTATAACTCTGCTTCACCTTAATAACGGGAATTTTCTCAAAGAGGGTTTCTGTCATTTACCTTTACATTTCAGGTATCTATTTCAAGCCAGATACTGCAGGGACTGCACAGAAACGGCATTCACACCCTCCGCCAAAGTAAAAGCTGCAACACCACTATTTAAAAATGCAAATTGATGCATTCAGGGTCTTATTTAGGTAAACTTACAGCAATTTACACTAAGTATAAAAGTTAAAGTACTAAACATGCCACAGAATGTCCTGTGTTACACTGTATAACATTTGAGTACTACTGGTGTTATGACTGGTAGAGATGTAGCCAAACTAAATCACTTGAATATTGTTTGGTAGTGATTTTACATGATCATATGGTTTATATTGGAAATCTCAGCCTTTAAAGAAGGTAAACTTGTCTGTCAGATAAATTTATTAGTTGAAAAACTAAAGCATTTCCCTTTCAAATGTAGCTGAATAGAAGTATAGGGTAATTTAAGTTGGCACAGATGAATACAAGTGCCTCAAAACTGCAATTATGTAAAGAGCAAGATATTGTGTGAAATGTTAGGGCGCTGGCATACTTTCTTGTATGTGGTGATATGGTTGGCAGGTACAGTTTGGCAGAAAGTAGGTCCTCCTTTACAACATCTTGAGTAACTAGGTCATGATTTTTGTAAAGGGAGATTGCTGTCAAAAGGGTGCTGTGAAAAAGATCCCTGATAGATATGTCATGACAGCTGAAAGTCACAACTTATGGTCAGTAACTGAGTGAGTGACTGCCATGAGGAAGAGCAACAGCATAACAGTCAAAGATTTATTTCCCAGTTAATCACAGTGTCTTAAGATCTGCACCATTTGTGTAGTCTGAAGTTTACATTCATGAGACAAGGCCAGGAGGTCATCTATCATCTTTGTTGCATCAGCAAGTAGACCGCTGCTCCACATTTTGCGGCAGGTAGGAAGGGCTTATTTTGCTATTCTCTGAAAAGTAAACTGGAGCTGGAGGAAGTGTGTTGGCAAGACGTAAAAATGAAAGTAGACGTCTTTGCTAAATCAGTTGCCTGTTTGAACATCAGCAGATTTCAGATTTAGAATGCAGATCAGCATGCAGGTGTCTCATATTGCAAGTTTTCCTCAACGTCAGTGTGGGAAACACTCTGCCTGTCTTTCATAGCAATAAAAGAAACTGCTCACTTAAAGCAGTTGAATCACTTCACAAGTAAACAGTGGTAGCACAAGTGGATTGCAAGAAAGTAACCCAGTGTGCAGAGCAGCTATATTCTCTGAGTACATAACAATGCTGCCACTATTGATAATATGTGAGGGGGCAAGTAGCAAGCTGTAAAGCAGAGACTGAATAAAGCTCCTTTGTATATGTTTATGTGGCCCTCACTGCTGCAACTTTACAACCTCATTAAACTCCATAAGGCATTTGGTATTTATACCATGGCATAGCGTTCATGACTGATTATTTCTTTGGTTCAGTGTTATTAATAGCTCATACAACATCAGGGGTCTATCAGATGGATAAATAGTATTGAAACAATTTTATTATTTTCAGTGCAAATACTTGATTGTTCCCTCAAGTGGTAATTTAAGAAAAGCTGGTTTGCAAAGACAAAATAATAACAACAAAACCCCCATACACTGAAACATAAAGATACAAGTAGGTTTTTATAAATGTATAAAAGAATTAATTAAAGAGCCCTTTTCACATAGTGGAAAAGGCATGTGGTTCTAATTACACTTATAATGGCTTTTTTCCAAGTGTCCCATGACAGTGAATCAGCATCAATACCAAGACCCTGAAACTAAAGCAGTTAAATGGAATTTATCCATCATAAATTTAATGATTTATGTCTTTTCCTATTATGAAATGTCAAAATGTCATCTGTGAGAAAGATTTATGAAAACACGAATGCTAGCTATTACAGTTTCGGAACATAAAACAGAGACAGGAATGGGGAAGTGACTCATTTTCCCCTTTTTTCTATCCTACCCACTGGCAGTCAACAGCAAGAGTGGAACTAGTAGTCAGTGATGAGTGTGGTTGCTGGCTTAAGGCCCCATTAGGCTGTTTGTATATTTCTCTTATCAATTTCAAATTATTTGAAGGTTTCCTGATGGGTTATTACTGTGCAGACCTCATCTGGAATTATAGACTTGGCAGACAGACACAGCACCTGAAACAGGTAACCAAACAAGTTAATGGTAACCAAACAGGTTACTAGACAGGAACGAGGGAATGTTGCTGTATTTGCATACAAAAGAGCTAATGCACTGATGGGGAACAGATGTGCAGGACACTGTCAGGTCATATAACTGTCACTCTGAAAGGTTTTGAAAACACCGCCTCTGACTTTTTAAATTTGTTTCATGTGTTTTAATTAATTTAAATAATGAATAGGTAAGTAGGTTTATAATTTTTCCAGTTGCTTAATGTCTTATTAAAATTTATATGTTACTCAAAAAAAGATTAGCTGGACTGCTTATAAAAGTGTTATATTTAAGAGGTCTAGAGGGCATACAGCTGTTTTTTTAAAGATAGGTTTTACTGTACTTGGTTTGACCTTGTAAGTTATCATTAATCATATATTTGAACAAAATCGAAATGCTGAAAAATGACAAGACACTGGCCTGCCGTGGCATCCACAGCTTATTTTTCAGCCTCAATTTCCCTATAGGCTATTCGGCATACGTCACTTTGTTGTTGCGGAAGTGCCGGGGAAAGCTGTGTGGGTAATTCTCAGCTCTGACAGTTGAATTCATCGTGTTACGAAGAGCAGATATTCCTCACCGGCTTTGTGTTAACAGCATAATCGTTTAAGTGAAAAACGTGAGTTATGGCGGCTCTGAAATACGCAGGTATGGATGATACAGATAGTGATGATGAGTTACCTCCTGGTTGGGAAGAGAGATCTACGAAAGATGGTTGGGTCTACTATGCAAAGTGAGTGGAGTTCCTCCAGTAACGTTAACTGTAAATAGATATATGTCTGTATTTAGAAGTTTAGCTTTTTTCACAACCAAAGGATCACGATGATGTTATCAGTTCGTGGCTAACACAGCTTGCTAGCTACATAGCTTTGAGTAGAGTCTGATGTCTGGATTTGAAGTATGAATTAAAAAGTCTGGAGAGTTTACGTTACGGCAGGTTTTGTGTGAAATTATGCAAGAGGTGGATTTGAAATGAAATGTTTTTTTTATGATAAAGTGACTGTGCTGCCGAGATTCATTTGCAGTAGTGAACTGAGTTTGCAGCACTGTAGCTGAGAGGTTATCAAATGAGACACAACCTTATGACAGAGTCTCTCTTTGAAAATAAAACATAAATCTTCAAGGGGCTTTGTTTGCCCTCTATGCCATATGTTCTGTTTCTTTAATGTATGTAATCAAGCAACCAAGATACAGCTGATGAAAATGAGCCATTTGCAAAATCTGGCATATTAACATGACTTTCATTCTAATCACAGTTTGAAGGACACTGATAAATGAATGAAATAAAGCAACAAAGCTGGGTTAATTTTGCCTATCTTCTTTTGTTTGTGTGTGCCAACAGCCATGATGAGATGAAGACGCAGTGGGAACACCCCAAGACGGGAAAGAAAAAACGTTGTGCAGGAGGTTTGCTTCTTTTGCTTGTTTTTCTGTGTCCTATGTGTGTTTCTGTATGCTTGAGGTCCTCTTGAGTTTGTATGCTCAGTTATGCAATTTTAAATTCACATGACCTGATTATGTTTTGTGGGCACCTATACTGATTGACAATTGTCTGTGTGTCATACCGGCACATACAGGATCCATTACAATCTATAAAGTGAAATAAGGAGCCACAAAGTAAATCTTGTGGGTTTCTTATCTTAAAAATTGAACAATCTCCGCATAGCCCCTCCTCCCTGTGCACACTCTGAGCTAAAACATGATCATGCCTACAGTGTTATTAACCTGGCAACTTTCTTACTTAGAACCTCTTAGTTAGCATTATTTCCAAAAGGATTCAAATATGCAGTGCAAGAATCTTCTGCCAGCAGGGTCTCTCTCCCCTTCCTGTTGCTCTCTGTGCAGGCAGTCAGTGTGTGGATGTGTGGGCAGGTAGAAGGATGCCGCTGCTGCAGGAGTGGGAGTTTAGTTGTAGTGAGTGAGTTAGGAGTAAAACAGAGTCACTATGGAGCACCTTCAAATGTAAAAAACACTTTTAAATTACAGTCATTCACCAGTCACTATTACCTCTACCCCATGCAACTGGCAAGTAAAAAGTCATAACTAGGAGCTACAGATCATATATTTTTACTGAATTTTTACTCATCGGCAGATCGATGAGGATTAGCTTTGCAAACATCTAATTTGAAAGTTGCCTTGTTGAGAACTTTGTTTCTTGTTTTTGGTATGCATTTTGTTCCTATTCATTTTCTTTTTCTTTGTTGAAAATTACATGCAAAGATGTATGTTCTCAATCTCAATTGTAATCACAATATCTGTCAAAATAACCACAGTATAATATTTTTGATATTGTTCAGCCAAACTATGCATTCTGGACATTAAACGAAAATAATGTCTGTCATTTGTCCACAGATTTACCTTACGGTTGGGAGCAAGAAACTGATGAAAAAGGACAAATCGTTTATGTTGAGTAAGTAGACTGGCTTAACAGGAAATGCTTAAATTTACAAATCTGGGATAATATGTTTTTTATAAAATAACTTTTACAACCTAATTCCTCTGTCTTTTACAGTCACATTAACAAGCGGACCACATATTTCGACCCACGGCAGGCATTTACAGTAGAAGATGTGGTTGTGAAGCCTAAACGGTATGATGGAAACACAGCTGCTCTAGAAATCCTGCAGGGTCGTGACCTCTCTGACAAAGTTGTCCTCATTACTGGAGGCAACTCTGGCATAGGTGAGTTTTCGTAACAGTAACACCAGTTTAAAATCTTTGCTAAAAATCATCAATGTGCAGTAAAGTGTGTTTCCATGATAGTGCCACTAGGTGGTGATGTGGTATTACGCTTTTATAAAAGGGTGACGAGTGTCTCTGCACCCTGCAAGTCCCCATCTCTCCACAACCAAGCATTCATCAACATTAGCCTCCAAAATGATACACTTAGACTCAACAAATCACTCCTTAATACCGAACATGATTGTATTGAAGTTCATTAGCTGGGCTGAATTGGATGTCATTGTTAACTGTAATGAATGGTGTCCATTTGTACTCAGCAAATGCATGGCTCACTATATAATGGTCTGGAAACAAATGTATTTCCTCTTTTCTTTAGTTTAAATTAGCACAAGTAGTGGCCATTTGCTCAGACTTGCTGCTTTGTTCGGGATAGATAATGACAGCATGAGGGAAATCAAATAAACATAAAATCGTTAATTGTCTTTATATTCAAATCCTTTGTCCCAAGGAAAGGCGCAGCAGTGTAATTGCTGTGTGTGTATTACGAGATGCTGCACAGCAGCGCTATAGTACATAGATTTACAGCAGCCTAGGGACCTTCACTGAACAAAGAAGCTTGTGAACTTTAATGCTTTTCTGACCTTGATGTTTTTCCATTTATCTGTCTATTAATCTATAAACATATTCAAGGTTGCAAGATATAGAAACATTGCAAGTCAGAATATTTTTGTCCTTGAGAAATTCTTGTATGATTTCAAATTGTCGCTCTAGAAACAGTTCAGTATTACTAATATTAACATACAGTATACAGTACAATTAACACGGATATACAGAATTTTCTTTTATCTGGATAATTTCTCGGCAGAACTGAAATCAAACGATTTTGTCTTGTTTATCTGTTTCCTTTGCAGTGAAGAGATTTGACCAATAAATTACAGCAAAAACATGTAACATTAAAAAAGAAAAGTAGTGGTGGTAGTAGTGTTTGGACCCAGGTTAAATATGATTAAATTAACAGAAGCCAAGGCATAAAATTTGAACTTTGAACATGGCTTAGTAAAGATGACTGCATTAAAGGTTGTACATGCAAAAACCTTAAAATCATAATTTTTTCTCAGAATAATGATGAAAAGCTTGCATCATAGCTACATAATGTTAAATATAAAATAGATTTAATCAAGGAGTGCTGACTGAAATGGCTTCTCTGCCAGTCATTAGAACTCTATTATTATCTTAAAGAACCTTTGAGAAGGAAAAAGGTCACACACTCTGTCAACCCATCAAAAAACACTCTCTGAAAATGCTCTAAAAATAATTTTTTGGCCTTTTATTTAAAAGTGGTGAGCAATAATTGTATAGTTTTCACCACAAGAGGGCACAGGAGGTCCACAATGTTGCTGCTGTTGTAGCTGGAAAACATTATCATATTAACAGTGTGTGCCTGCTTTTGCCATAGTTAAATAAAAACAAAACAAAACAAAAAACTATATAATGAAAAAGCTAATCCACATTTAAGATTTGCTGCAATGTATTGAGTGGATGAATATTTGTCCATCTGTAAAAAAAGCTGATTTTCTTAAAAGAATGCATCAAATAGCTACAACACACAGGCATTTTTATAGTGTGTGAATGCTTAATAAACTCATATTAACATAACCCTTGTTTTACTTTACCACATATTAAATATGCAGCACCCATAATTAACTGTATTCTAATAGTAATTGCTACTACTCGTGTGTTCCTTTGACATTCCTCTAGTGAAATGTAGTTATGCCAATTGGTTGGACCCACTTAGCATTTTAATGGCATCAATAGTGTTTTAATCCAAGTGTCAAGGCTATTTCCATTTTCTTCAGTGCTTATTTCCTCCACAGGAATTGTGACATTTTTATTAGTAATGGAGGGGTTTTATTTAATTGGCAAATTTACATTTTAGCTCTTTGATTTCTTTCTTAATGCACATGAACATGAAAAGCATATACATGAGGTTATTTATGCATGAAATGTCATAGTGTCTGGTTTTGAGACCACCTTAAAGCTCCATTGCAATAATGCTAGGAGGCAAGCAGAGTAATGCTGTTTGTCCCGCCGATGTGATCACTGTGCTCCGTTCACAACATTAGTCTTCCTCTCTCTGCTTTCTTTTGTAAATTAAAAACCAGTACCAACCCGAGTGTTGTTTTTAATTGTGATAATGGAAATGAATGATTACAGTTTGTTTTCTCCCTATTTCTACTTCTCTCCCTCTCTCTCCCCTCCTCTCTTTAAAGGTTTTCCTTCTCCTATAGACCTGTGGTTGTACACCTGTACCTCTGCATTGATTCCTAAACGGCTTTGACCCAGGCCTGAGCCTCCTATCCATCCCCATTAGATACTCCCGCTCTGGCTCTAATTCCCCTCCTATCAACTAACTCTCAGGTTATTTACTGGCCAGGGGTCCGTGGAACAGTTGTCCTCAAGGGCCATTGTCGTAATGTCATCCATTGGGTTCAGAGAAAAAACTACTGTCATTCTTCATATAAAATGAGTGCACTACATTGATTTTAAAAATTAAAATCTCAAATTTTTGTTTATTTTCCAGCACTAATTTTTTTTAAAGCGTATTCCCTTTCCTTAAATTTCTGTCAAGGCTTGTCTATATTTGTAATGTGCTGTGCTGGCACACGTAGTCATCCTTACCCTGTGACATCTCTTTTGGGACCTTTGTGTAACTACGTACATGTGTCCTCCTACCTGGAGAGCAGCCTCAGTCTCCCAGACGGTTACAGCAGGTGCCATGTTGTCAGCAGAATTTATGTTGAGTAGTGGTCAGAAATAGAATATTGACCCTCTGACTTGCTCAACTAAAACATTCAGGTAGGCACAACTATCCTTCATGTGCTATTTTAATCCCAATGCAGTAAAAAAAACTTATTTAGGGGTAAATTCAGATTATTAATGACTGTTTTTCTATTTCAAGAGTAACAGAAATGCTGACAGGAGCAAAAAAAATAGCCAACTTGCTAAAGTTTTTAAATATATGTGTTCTCACAACTTTAATTATTTTACATTTGCAGTGTTTGTTCTTTTGATGTCAACATGTTTAGAATTTTATCAGAACTTTTTGGGCCATTTTGTGCAGTAGCTTATTTTGGAGCAGCATCTGCTGTTGCAAAGCTTTACTCAATCTAAATGCATGTACTAAATTCCACATGGTATTGTTGTTAAGGTGCAGGGTCAATGCTGGAATAAGAAGCAGAAAAGACTCAGGCAGTCCAGACGGGGAATAGCAAGGATTTGGAAAAGGGGCGCTTCATAATGTTCCAGTGTCTCTATGCATCGTCTCTGCAGTGTTTTAGGACTTTGAATGTTATTCTTATTCATGAAAGACTAACATTGTTCTATGTTTGTGTTGATCCCGGTGTTGTGTTGGGAGGATTAAGTGTCAGGCCGGTGCTCTCCTCTCTCTGGATGGAGAGACCCCTAAGCATATTCAGTGAGTCGCAGAGCTGGGGGAGCTTCTGTGTGCAGATTAAACCCATAGCCTAGCTTTGTGGCTGATCATTAGATTGAGGCAGATTTGTTAAGCATAACTGCCATTAAATTGGCTGCAAAGCTCTGGTATTTACTGCACTGCTGTTTATGAATAAGGACCCCCTTAAAGACCTGTGCAGTGATGCGTTAAACCCGAGCCTCGGTAAGGAGGGAAATGCATTATTCATAGTGGGAGGAATTAGATGGATAAAAAGATGTTCCTGGTGAGGGTGGCGTGTGGTGCCTGTGTCTCAGTGTGTGTGTGTGCGTCTCTGAGCATCTCTGAGTGGCTGCGTGTGGTTCAGATGACATCCAGAGTGCATCTGTGTTTGTATTCAGAAGTCTGATAGTATTTGGTGCGTGGGTCCGCTGGGGGAGCGGCCGGCCGGCGTCCCGCTCCGTCTCTCCTCTGTGTCTGCCTGTGAACTGAGCTCGCAGAGGAAATCGAAAGGAGAGCTTTATTTTTTTTTTTCGACGGGCATTTCACGTCCTCTCTGATGAATGTGTTTATTGGCTACGTAATGAGAACCAGTTATGGTTGGTTAGTCAAATTATTTAACTTTATTAACCTTGGATGAAATTTGCTATGCAGACTCAAACTGGTGTAACATGCAAAGAGTATTATGCTGGAGGCCAAAAGGGTTCAATAATGATTACAGCTCTAATATAATAGAACTGAAGTGGATAGAGAGAGAGGATGGAATACATATACGTGCTTAAAGGCTGTAAGTAAAATAAAATGAAAGGGTACTGGGTTATTGTGTGTAGTCAAGTAGTTTATAGACCTATCGAGTTTACAGTCTGCAGATGATGAGGGGATGAAAGATACATGATGGGGGGGGGGTTTGATGACAGTGATGAAAATAGCCCCGATGCTCAGGAGGTGTGCGTGCATGGGCAGGCGTATGGGGTCTGTGTTTATCCTTGTGCATGTGTGTGTTTATCAAGTTTACTGGCGTCTGCGTGTGCA
This sequence comes from Ctenochaetus hawaiiensis, assembly GCA_029783645.1. Lineage (NCBI taxonomy): Eukaryota > Metazoa > Chordata > Actinopteri > Acanthuriformes > Acanthuridae > Ctenochaetus > Ctenochaetus hawaiiensis. The sequence continues at coordinate 11,158,466 of JAPZDY010000023.1, forward strand.
TGCGTGTGTGTGCGAGGTAGTCAGGTAAGGCTGGCTGTAGGGGTGAGCAGTGCGACTTGAGGCCATGATGAGAGATTGTGTAGGGAGTTGGAGGTTGACACACAGGGTCAGGGGAAGAGGAGGGGGGTAGGTGGGTACCAGATAGGGCTGCATGGATGGTGAGACAGAAATGGGGGGGTAAGGGGGGTGAAGAGGGAGGGGTGATAGAACCACTCCAGTGCTCTCGCCTGGAACAGCTCAACCTTGGGCTGTAATTACTAACCATACATCCCACTTTTGGGGTGACATCTCCCTCCTCTTGGACTAATGGAGGGGAATTAGAGGATCTTAAAAGTCAGAAAGAGTGTGGGGGGGCTGTGCCGTTCTTCACTTCTTAGGACAAAAAATTCACAGCAGCAGCAGCAGGGACAGGTGCACCCATCACTGAGACGGTCAGGAGTTAGCCTGTGTCTCACTTTGTTGACTCATTCACTCTGTAGAAAAAACACTCAAAAGTTAACGAGTTAGCTATACATAGATGCTCTTATATATATTTATATGATATATTATTTTGATCAATGAAAACTTCCTTAACCTTGTTCATTATTCTCCAGTTTGCACTTAACATGGACTGATACAGTGTAAAATTAGACGCACAATTTACCTTAGATTATCTAAAATAATATGTTAGTGATGCTTGTAATAAATGTAATCAGTCCCTAACAAACCATCTACACATGTTTTGGCCATGACTGGAATTGAATAAAGTTCAGTTTAGAATATAAGACACATTTAAATAAAAGCTTATAATATAATAAGGATGTAGAGAGAGATTTAAATTGCCTTTCTGCCATTTTTGATATCCCACCCAACATGAAGCTCACAGTTGTCAGGTCATGCTGATGCCCCCAGATGTTAAGTTCTCTAATAGGAACAACCTTTGCCCCATCTTAAGACTGGTGGATCAAAGCAAACAAAACTGAGGTTCTTTCTCAGAGGTTTTATAGTCAACTCTGGTAAAATATTTAGACTCTTTTCATCTCTCATAGACACTCTAGACATTATACTTGACAAGTCTGGTGACAGAGTATTTTGGAATTCTATGATAATTATTTTTATCAAAAATATTTTGTTGACATTTTTTGTTAGGTGCACCTCTCTCACTTTTTTTTTTATTTTTTTTTTAAATTTTATCTTATTTTCCTTAATGTTTGCTTTTTTTTTCTTTGTTACCTGAGGTTGAGGTGGTGTTGGAATTCAAAAGAAAAGTAGCCTTTTTTTCTGGAGGCACATCAGCATTGAGGCCTTGATGCATGAGGCAGAGTGCCAGGCTTAAACATGTTGTGTTGTAGAGTTGCTGCTGATCCAACATATTTTTTTATGGACATAGTAATTGTTAATATTTTGTCACTTTTCCGCATTTTAAACTTGCAGTCTATTTGTCTTGTATTATCACTTTCTAATTTCTAAAGCAGGGAAATAATTTCTGAGTTCAGTAGTGGGCATAAGGACACAGACTTAGATTTATGGGATTAGATATGATCTTGGGGTAAAGGGGAGAAGTTGGAAGGAGGCAGTGTAGGTCATCATTGGACCAGATGGAGGGGTACCACAGCTTGATGATCTGCATCACCCTCAATAAATCTGCAAATTTATTAACACCAAACTAACCAACAAATTTTGATGCATAAATCAGGTTGACTGCACCAAATTAAACTTGTCAGAAATACACAGACATAAATGCTGTAATTAAAAGCCTCATATTTACAATATTTATTCACTGCTTTAGACTACACAACATACTTTTATGTAGTGCATCACAGTTAAAAAGGCCATATAATTCATTGGGGTGGGCTGATATGGAGTCTGTTCATGATCTGTGTTGCTCTCGTGTTTATTCAAGCACAAATTCAGCTCTGTTGAGAGGGGATTGTGGGAACTCGACATGTTTACCCACAGGTCTTGTAATGATCTGAATTGACTTCTGTTTGCCCAATTGTACAACAGAGCTTATTTTAGTTAAATGCCTCTTTGGATGCAGATCAAGAGAAGGAGCAGGCAGCTCCGTTTGCCAAATAAACACGTTTACTGACGAGGCTGGTAATGATCTCATTACATTGAGCCAATACACCTGTGTACGAGGGGGATCCAGAGTGGGGCGGTGGGCCAGGGAGGACAAACAAAGCGTGAAATCACTAAATCACACTCATTATTGGGGGATATCAGTAGGGCCAGGATCCTAATGTACCATGAAGAGCATTCACTGCTTAATGGACATTTTACACAATTTTTTATGCATTTTATACATTACAGTAAAACAAATTTCCAACAATAGCTGGGCCATTTGCTGTATTTTTGTTACGTTGTGAATCTTCAGATACAACAAGCACACAATCAGGCTCTGCTCTAAGTGGCCTGAATAATGTTATCTTCCTCCTCCCATTTAAAAAAAAAAATGTTCTGACCATGTACAGACTCTTCTTCATGGTGAAGTCTGTGGATGACACTACCATCATTTGCCAGGATTTCTACAAATGATGAGAGTTTATGCTGAGAAAAAAAAATAGTTATCTTGCAGAGGTGTGCATGAAGAACAGCCTACTGCTCAACATCAGCAAAAACTAGGAGCTTTTTGTTAATTATAGAAAAAGATGGCATAGACACACACACCCTTGTCTGCATCAGTGGAGCTGAAGAGAAGCAGCTGATCAGTTTTAGGTTCCTAGGGATCAAAATCACAGTGAACCTGGACATTGTACATCCACACCCTAATTAACAACTTGATTTTCTAAAGAAACTTAAGAAACAAAGCAAAAAAAGTTAAATTCCTGGGCCAAATTCTTGTGATCCTTTATAGAGAAACAATAACAAGCATTCTGAGTGGAAACACCAATAACTGGTCTGAGATGTGGCTCTGCAGCGGGTGATTAAAACCACCCAGAACATCATTGGTACCCATTTACTGAGCACCAGTGATGCTGGTGAGATGAGGTGCCTGCGCAGAGTCCGAAATGTATTAAAAGACAGCACCCACCCCAGCCACAGCATGTGCACCCTGCCGTGTCAGGCAAGACATGAAGAAGTAGTGAAAAATAATTTTTATTTTTACTAAACTTGCTAATTACTAATACATAATGTTTATTTCAAGTAACATAAGGTTTTTACTGACTTCATTTTTTTTGTAAAACCTTGAAATGTAGAATGATAACTAAATTATTCTTAAATCCTAAATATACATATGTTTTGTCCACAATTAGACAAAAGAAGCTGAAAGATCATTACAGCCAGGCATAATAGAAATGCAGTGTGTGTGTTGTAAAACAGCTCATGGCGTCTGTCGATCCACCAGAGCAAAAGAAACCCCTGTCTGACCTCTTGTCATGTTCCGCCATCGGTGTACACTGCTGAAACAGGCTCTCTTTGTTGTACACCTGACCAGAAACTCATTTCTGTGTGGCCCTCTCTGCCAGCAACATGGTTGAGAGGGCGGGGAGTCTCTGTTACAGCTACGCCATTCTCGTTATTTCACAATTAATGTCAAGCCCTTGTTATTTGTCATTGGAAATACATGGCTTCGGTGCTGCTGCTGTTGTTTCTGCCATATTCTAATTTGTTCTCCATTATGGAAAACACTGGTGTCGATTAATTTCACTTTCATGGTGTGTACACACAACGAGTAAGTGTGACTTATTGTTGTTTACCAGCAGTCAGTACTCTTGTCCAATTTATAAAAGCTGCAAAGAAAAGAAAAACAATATTACGGCACGTTTGGAATCCTCTATTTAGCATTTGCACATTTAGGTTGGTTTGGTTGTTGCTTGTTGCTTTTTTCTGTCAGACCGTTTTTGAGTATGCTTTACATCCCAAGCATGTTTAAGAGAGAATGCAGACATTTTTCAAATCATTGAGAGCTTTCATGCCGTGTGTTTCCAAAAAGCCTGCTTCTCCACCTGCAAATTCAAAGCACATATTTACTCCAGGAGTCGCACGGCTCGATTTTTCTCTCTGTCATATTGTTTTTATTTTCATTTCCATTTCCTGTGAGTGAAATGATCTCCGCTCACAGCCACAGTCCCCCTCCATTACACCTAATAAGGTGTCATATAATTTAATTCCATGCTTCACTTGTCAGAGAGGGCTTCCAATCTGACTCCAATTTTGAGTTTTAATAGATATTAGTCCTTAACACTCTCCTCACAATTAGGCCTCCCAGTTTTGCTCTTAATGAAAATCAGATTAAGACATATAATCTAATTACAGTTCATATTAATCCACCCTCTGATACACTCTACCTCTCAGTCCCTCTTTGCCACAATCAGTTATTGTGCCCGTCAGTTTGTCAGTCAGGACGCACGCTGTCGGATGTGTCTGTGTGTGTGTGTGTGTCTGTCTGTGGTTTGTATTTACTGTTAGAGGTGGGACTGAAAGATGTGACGCTGCTCTGTGCTGTTGAGCCTTTTTGCAACATGTTGAAGGATGCTAAATGTCAAAGGAAATAAAAATACGGGTGGGTGGGGGGAATCATAAATTAATTCAACCTATGGGTTAAAACGACCCATTTAGACTTGTAATTTAGAAATGAACTTCACTCCCTCTATCTTCAGTTTGTGTCAGTTTTATCGTGACTGCATGATTTGGATGGAGCCATGAAGTAGTCTTGGACTGATAAATCCTGTGTGTATCCGTGGACCTCGTTTCATGAGAGGAACGTCCTTATCAGAGGCCCCTTTGATGTGCTGAAATATCACACCGAGGTTCAGCTTGAATGTCACATCCGTTCGATTGTTCAGTCGAGGCCCTCTATTCTGAGCCATGTTTTCATAATTGCTGTTGTAACTGTTTAATCACCAGCATAATTAACAGCCGACCTCCCTCTCCCTCCAACCCAGTTTGCAGCGGCACCTTCTCGAGAGCCGGCGGTCAGATCCGAAACTTTATCTAAGAGGAGAGGAAGGAGTCTTGAACCACAATAATTCAATCAGTTTCATCACTTCAGAGAGAAATGATTAACTCCGTCTGCTAGACCACTGGATTGCTCAATGAAAGAAATTATATGGAAAATTGATAGGGATTTTAACTTGCACCCCCACCATCACCATCACCGCCCCCGCCGCCCCATTAGATTCAACCCCTGAGAATCAAAGTTATCTACAGAAAAAAACTCATCTTTGAAGCATTGCTCGCTTTCATTCTTTTTTTTTCTCTTCTTGTCTTTGTCTGTCTGTCTGTATCTTCGTCTCCCCGATCGTGTCTCAGGCTTCGAGACAGCCAGGTCTTTTGCTCTGCACGGCGCCCATGTGATCCTGGCATGTCGAAACCTGTCTCGGGCCAGCAAGGCGGCCAGCGCCATACAGCAGGAGTGGGTAAGTGGCTGCTGAACCTTCAAAAACCTCCCAGTTTTGGCTTGAAACCCTTTTAAGTATAAACCTGGCAATGTCAAATAATTTCCACAAAGAGACCAAAACTGAAAATGAATTGTTCCTAGAAGGATCCTTCCTCTTTCTGAGTATTATACTTTCTTTTTAGACATCTTAATTCAGTTTTTACCAAAACCAGAGCCCTCTGAGGCATGATTTGGAGCCATATGACCTAAAACTCATATCTGGATCTGTATCAAAATTTATATCACATGAGTTTATGTGACATGACATGAACTATATTTTCATATGATTCACATATTCATGTCTCCCTAGAGAAAGTCAAAGATGCAGAGAAAAGTATTCATGTTTAGATTTTCACAAACTGCCTGCAGGCCTCCCAGGAGAGGTAAAGAAACTTCTGTATGGGTGTCTCTGTGTAAAGCCAGAGAGAGAGAGAGAAGAGGTAAAGGGATAGAAGGGGAGAGAGAGTGAGAGAGGGCATCTGATAATTACCTCAGATTATTGCTCTAATATCGCTGCGCTTGTGACGTGTCCCCAGATTTACGAGTGTGGGAAAATAAACAAGTGAAATGTGGGTGCTGGAGCAGAAAGAATAAGCCATTAGCACTGGGTTGATTACAGAGAGCAGGACTTGAAGAAGAAGGAGAGTGAGTGCTCGACTGAGATATGGAGAGAGAGCTGCTGAGAGGGAAGAAAAGAGGGGGGAAGTGAGAGAGAGAGAGAGGGAGACAAACGCCTTTGAGCGAGAGTAGATCGGCAGTGTTTAAACTCACCCAAGTCTCTAATTGAAGTGTGCCCCTGGGGCTGTCAGTGCTGCTCCGCAGTGTGAAATCCAGTGTACAGATCTATTATTGTAGCTGCTTTGACTAAATGAGGGAGGAAAAGCCCTGATCCAAGTACCAGATTTTGCAGTCAAATTGATTTTCAAGCTTCACACCTGCCACAGAATCATCTGAGGTGTTGTTAAATGTTTGCAAATTAACAAATGGAGGTTGTTTAGACTCGCTTCAAAAGATCAAATGATGGTGACCTTTGCAGTGTCAGTGATAAGCTTCCCTGTTTGTGACGGATTGACATGTGGCATGTGAAGATGTCTGCAAATTAGAAGACTAAACTCATAAATTTTGTATCCCTCAAACATACAGTGAGCAGTGAATTAGCATTCCCTGAGCTCACCCCATATTTCCTTCTCAAGGAATCCCCCTGTTATAGGCTAATGAATAAAAGTCACAATATCAGAATAAATCTTTGCTGCAAATTTTCCCCTCTGGCGACATTATTAATAGATTCAGGAGAAGAATAGAGAGGAGAATTAATCTTTAAGATGATGGATGGACTCCGCTCGCCTTCCCATGCTCCTGCATTAAGGTCATTTTGATAAGAGGGTATATTTTGGGGTCCTCTGTACAAAAGGTCACCATATCTAGTTCCAGGTCCCTCTCAGAGTTCCGCTCTGGCTGCCAGGAGTGGAACTGCTGTCCCGATTGCATGGGACCCCTGACCTCTAACTACCTGCTTACTATTCCTCTGAACTCTCTCTTTCTCTGACTCTCTCTCTCCCTTTGCATGTCCTGTGCTGTGTGGGCTGGCGGTGCTGCTCAGAGGTGAGAGTGATGGCTCATCCGCAGCACAGGGTGGTGCCGCGCAGCACAGCGCCGTGTACTGACAGTGGGTATAATAGTAGGGTCACCAGTGGATAATGGGCAGGTCAGAACAGTCACTGGCTGTTAGAAAGAGCAGGGTCAGAGGGCTTATCCTTCCCAGCCAATCATACTTTGCCCTGCGAGGAACATTATAAACAGAACAATACAAAAAAAAAAAGAAACCTATAATGTCCTTCTGCTTTATCTGTTACTAATATTAAAGTGCTCTATTCATGCTTGACATTATGGAGCTTGTTTGGCACTTTAGAGGTTTGTATTATTCGTCGTTACCTGTGTGGTTTTTGCTGACTTTATATCATGAAATTAGTTTCTTGCTGTGTTTTATGCCAAATACTGTTTTCATGATGGGACGTTAGCTGCATCCCCACCGCAGGCCTAATCTGAGCAGAATGCGCTGTTTTCTCTGCCTCTATTCGAGCTGTGAGGTGAAACCCCTCCAGCAGGCTCATTAGGGGAGTTTAGAGTGGCGGAGAGGGGATAAACATTTACCTTATGATTGTGTTTTACAATAAGCCTGATGCTGGTTGCTTTTATAGGGTTCAAAGGGGGATGTTTTTACAGGCGGTGATGAAGTCACAGTAAAAAACTGGGAAGGGATTAAGCAGCAGATGGGTGCTGGGGGAGATGTGAAGACGGACAGAGAAAATGCTGAGAGTAAAGCGTTGGAACAGAATCGCACCAAAAAATAAACAAGGCAGTTAGATCAAGAGCCAGAATCTTGATTCAGGTGCATTAACAGATTTATATTTTGCAATATATTATTGTCATATAGAGTCCTCACTGTAACTCTATTATGCAAATCTTTCAGCTCTGCAGCTCTTGGCTTCTGCCTTAACTATGACTTAACTTGGCTTTTTTCCCACAGCCCCTCACCTATCCATCTTCTATTCTGCTCACAGTACAGGCAGGTTAAGTTGATGGTTAGCAACCAAAGTGTTGCCTGCGTGCCAGAGATTTATTTTTCCTGATTGCCTTTAAAATTCTGCTTATCTTTGACTCCAATGTCTCCCTCAGAGAGCTGTAATGGACTCTCCTGAGAAACAGCCCACAGCTCGGTGGGCCAACCAAGGCCCTTGGCCCCTGAGTAGAATACAATCTGTACACACACACACAGACACAGACACAGACACACACACATACAGCCATACATGGTCTTATTTTGTAATTTCTTTTCTTTTTTAATCCAAAATGCTTATTTCCCCCACTGCCCCTTTCTACAACACATGCTAATGAGATGCTTTGTAAGGGCGTTAATTAGTGAGCTAGTCACTGATTGCTGTGCTTGTTTTTGTTGTGTGTGTGTGCATGGCAGGGGGGTATTAATATGGCTGTGTGCCGCCGAGGAGAGTTCTGTCAGGGTCTGCTCTGGAACCAATTAGGCTAAAGCTCAGTGTCCACTGAGGCTGCTGGGAGGAAAAAAAAAGCCTGCTGCTTGCAATGTCAAACAGCAACATTAACACGGGCCAGAGAGGCACGGCGAGACAGGCGGACTGAGAGACGATAAGCAGCGGTCACTCACAGAGGAAGACGGATGCGCCTGACAGACAGACAGTCCTACTTCTAGATATGAAAATCAGACAAAGGATATGCTCACTCAGTCTGCCATAAACCTCCACCTCTCCAATTTTTTTTTTTGTCAGATTCAAGCCTTCAGCCTTCTATAGAATTGTATATATAGATAATCTACCTGTGTACTGGTTCTCATGCTGTAGGCTGGAGTAACATCAGAGCCAATGAGACACAATGTTCCTCTCCAAGCATCTGCTATTTCAGGTGAAATGACTGGATTTTTGAAAAGCAGAAGGTGGAAAAGGTGCTGAAAGACAGTTGGAAAAGAAGACAGTCTCTTGTTGAAGGTGTCAGAAAATAAACGTATGTTTTTGTACCTTCCAGATACACAATTGTACCGATTCACACCGGCTGTTCCCCGCGCTTGTGATTTGCGTCCTGGCCTACATAGAGTAATATGAGGTGCCAAAGTTCTGGATGAGTCCCACATTCTTACAGAAAACTATTCCTTTGCATGACTGTGACCATTAGGCCACATGCATGCATGCAGACCCCTTCCTGTGTCACCCACGCTCTATATTTACCCCAAATCACATTTGTTTTCATAGGAAAAAGTGGTGTGTGTGTGTGTGTGTGTGCGCCTGTGCCTGTGTGTGTATGGATGGATGTGGATGCATGTGTGCCTGCATTTGCCCGTTTGCCTGGTGCATAACCTCCTGTGTCAGTCTGACAGGCCCTGTGCCCCGCTGGCCACCATGCCATGCCATGCTCCTCCCGCTGAGGCCAACAGGAAGTGACACATGTGAAATGCTGACCTGGTCGGTTGCAGCCCCCTCCAGGGCCTCAGGATGCTGCTCTTTTAGTCACTCTTCCCCTCTCTTCCTTCGCTGTCTGACTTTTTTTTTTTTAGTCTTTCAGAAAGGCCTCGAAAGACTTTAGTCCCCCTCAGTTCACCCTTCTGTTCTGTACCTCTCTTTTCCTCTCTTTTTCTCTCCCAAAATGATTAAGGAAATTGCAGTCCATTTCCCAGGTCAGTGAGCAGGTCTGTAGCACTCTTCTCTGCTGCCAGACAGCCCAGTAGATCACAGTTTATCATTTTTTTTAGATCTTACATCTTGCAGGATTTGAAACTTTAGCCTGTTTTCCTCGTGTGATTTCATAACTGCCCAAAATGTTTCAGTGTATCACTGCAAGCTTATTTTCTTGCATGCAACGACTAAAGCAAAAACAGTTTCTTTAAGCTACTTTAATTAAAACATGCATACCTTTTTATGATGCTATAAGATGTCTCATATGGTGCACTTTCTTTCATTAAAAAGCATAAGCAAATGTTTTTTTTTTTGCATGCAGTTTTGCTGACACACCGCTGTTAAAGCTCAGATAAATCCAGTGGAAATTGTTGTTGGTGATGTTGAAGCTTGTAGTTAAGCAGCCCTAGAGCCCCTTTCCAGATTGTCCCCAGACCATTCCGGCATTATACCTGCACTTCCCCCCTCCCCCTGCTCTCCCAATCCTCTTCTCCAATCTCAGGTGCATCCACTGAATCATGGAGGGAGTGGCGGCTCTCCCTTATTTCCTGGATGTGGCATTGTGCAAATCGGTCTGTTTCCTTGCATATTAGTAGCCCGTGTTTGCCTCTCTAGGGAGACCTTCTCATCTCCCTTTATTTACTTATTTATCTGTTTGTTTTCTACCTGCATTCTGTCTGCAGAGTGGGAATAAAAAGGTCCCACGCTCCCAACTATGGCCTACATCGGCCTGGCACTGAAGAGAGCAGAAAGGATGGATGGAATTAGGATATGTAAATTTGATGAGGGAACCCCCTTCTCCTCAAATTTATCCAACTCTGGTTCCTCCAACAAGCGGCCGCACAAAGCTCAGAAAATACAAAAGGATTTACAGTAATATACCACTGAGGATTTCTTTACATTGCACGTGTGATGGTTACAATGCAGCTTATGGGAATACTAAAGGAGGCTTTGTGTACTATAGACTGTTAGTATAAACATGTAAGTGAGTATGTAAGAGTAATACCTTGAGGTTTTACAGTAGTAAGCATTTTGTGTGTGTGTGTGTGTGCGCTAATGTGTGTGTGTGTGTGTGTGTGTGTGTGTGTGTGTGTATGTATGTATTATATGTCTATGAAAAACTCTCAAAGTATGAGGTGCACACACATGAA
>JAPZDY010000023.1:11182886-11199402 GCA_029783645.1 Ctenochaetus hawaiiensis
AGATAAAAATATAACACTATAATAATAAGCAAATAAAACATGATGCACTCTACACAAAATAAACAAAAAGTAATTAAAACAAAATGTGTAAATTACGTTTACATGTTATGTTAATTTCCGCATACATTTAAATGCATCAGTAATAATAATTTCATATAACAGTTACTTTTACTTTATTAATTGCACATATTGCTGCTAATACATTTAGTTAAATTTGTTTTATTGGAAGAGGTGCACTGGAGAATTTTTTCATTGTTGTATTCTTTTTGTAACTGAACTGAAGGAAATAAAATCAAATAAAAACCAATGGTAATTCAGTTTCTCTACCCTCTTCTTTGTTCTGTCTCAGCATGCTCGGTGTTTCTCTGCAGCCTCGACATGACTCCTTGTTAGGTTTGACTGAGTGATTAACCGATCGAAGTGCTTACTAATTAATGTGTTTCATTAATTACAGTCATTAATGCTGTGTTTACTAACATGTTCTGCAGCAGCCTTAGTACATCATGAAAAAAAAATGTCAGCAGGCACTTAACCACGGCCTGGCCTTTACTCTGCGTGTGTGTATGTGTGTGTGTGTGTGAGAGTGAGGTGAGGTGCACCTGATGTCCGTGTTAAGAGTAGCAGCACGTTTGTGCTTCACTTCCATGTTTCTCATCTGGAAAATCGTCCCATGTCCTTCCTTCACCTTTCCCATATCTGCCCCTGCAATTGCTTGATTTGTAACTTGATTTCAGGAAAGGGAAAACCTGTAGATTATCCAGCTTTCATTAGGGGGGAAAAACCCAGTCCGTGTCAGAGAAAGAAGAAATCAATTTAATACAGACTTAACTGGAGGAAATTGCATATTCTGCCTGTATGTGCTGAACAGGCACTTTCTCTTCCTCACCAGAGACCTGCCTCCCTATTAATTGCACTGTGTGTGCATGTCAGCGAGTCAGTGGATGTGTATGTGCGCGTGCATTTGTTTGTTTGTGTGTGTGTGTTTGTGTTTGCAGTGTGTAGAGCCTGTGCATTCATTTGTGTGTTAGGTGCTTAAGTGCAGGTTTGAGTGCGTATTCAGTCCCTTTGTCTGTGTGTGGAGGTCAATTCTCAGACCTGTGGTGGGGCGACGAGCCAGATGTGTCTGCTTCTTTATTTGCGGCGTGCATGTGCGTTCACCGCACGTGGTGTTTGTCCATATTTCTTTGTTGGTGTACGACGCGTGCAGACGCACAGGCGCATGTGACTCAGCCAGGTGGAGAGGAAATTGGTTGGTATTTATGAACAAACGTCATAATTGTGACAGGATGATATACGAGCAGAGCAAACCACAGTCCCTCCCTCCTTCCTTGTCTCTTTTTTCTTTTGGCTAAAAATATATATTTATGATAAAATACAGTCTTAAAAGCTGATGACCAATTTAGTGTGGCGTGTGGCGGACAAGGTCACAGAGATCTGAGTTCCTCTGTGTTCCTCCCTCCGAGGCCTGTTCTAATCTACAGAGCACGAAGAGGGGCTCAAAGTCATTTCTCTAATTGCTTTTATAAGGTGCCCTTTTCACATGGTGTCGTCCCTGCTCATTCACTTTCACCGCCAATACAACACCTTACTTCCGCACCTGCTGGTTTAAAACATGATCAAGTTGTACTGTTGCTGCTTTATTTTGATACCTGGCAACTCACACACAGAGGGAGCAGGAGAAACCACATTAATCTACAGGAACAGAGCGTTTTCTGTCTCTGTCTCTGACTTACTCTTTTACTATCCCTCTCCATACCTGGTGTGTTAACCGGGGTCTGCAGGGCAAGTGTTTTGTATATATGGGGGTACTTTTGATTTCTTAAGTGTCGTCCCTGTATTGGTGATCTAAAAGGGGAGCTGAGGTTGTGAGGCAAGATGGAAACAGGGGTTAAAGTGTGAGAGCGAAGGCTGAGAAGGATAAGGAGAGAGGGGGGATGAGATTGAGCCTAGTGCATTAAGACAGTGTATTATTTGGCGGTTCCACTTGCTTGCGTCCATTAGGGGTGGCTGCCATGCTATTAAAGGGGTCAGCGAAGTGTGTGTACCTGTGTGTGCGTTGTGAGTATGCCTACATGTGTGTGTGTTTCAAGACTTAGTAGAGTGGTCCAGTGTCTTATTGACAGGATGGGGCTCCCCTGCTTTAATACCTCTTCATTTTATTGGATTGGATGGCCCCAGTTATAATTGTATTAAGGCTCTTCCCCATCCATCCCCCACTCTGTCTCCATCTTACTCCACAGCGGTGATCACCTGTCACTCCCCAACACACGTGGAAAACACCAGGATAGATGAGGAGAACCTCTGCTGAGGTCAACATCTTCCTTCCTTCTTCACTTCCTCCTGCTGAAAGTTATGAAGGTCATTGTCATGTGACAGACAGCTGTTCTCTTGAGTTGATGGCTGGTGGTTGAGGAGGCAAAAGGTGAGAGGTTGCAGCAGGAGTTGGAGGGCTGAGGGTCTGATGTGGTCGTCATGGTGACCTTGGTAATGTCTTCAACTGATCATCTGTCTCTTTTTGTGGCTGTGCAGTCACAAAGATGGACACGCAGTTGGTGCAGTTTTTTAGTTTTAAAGGTGTAAGAAGGCTATTTACACACGTCTCATTCATAATTAGTCTTTTGCATTTAGATGGAGCGATAGGTTGTGTGTAGCTGGGGGCGGTAAGCTCTGTCACCCCGAGCCGAGCGCTGTGGTGTTGCACACTCAGCGATTACTCCGGAGTTAACCAGAGAGGCTTCGCTGCCTCTCACTTTTCCTTCGCCCTTGAAGAGACCAGGAGTTGTCAGGGTCCTCATAAAAACCCTGAACGATTGCGTCTGTGCGTTCTTCCTCTCTTTTTCTACCCCTTTTTTTTTCTCTTCTCCTTCCAAAACCTGGCCATCTGTCTAATTGTTCACCTCCACCGCTTTAATGCTTTTTACATGCTTTTTCCCCCCTCTTTCCAGGCAATAAACTTTATTTTCTTCGCAAGACTTCAATCTGCAGGGGGAGGGTAGGCGGGCAGCCTGCTCACCTTCTCCCTGCTGGATTTGCTCCAGTGGCCCCCCCTCAGCCCCCCTCTATCCTCCCTCTGGTCTCCCATTACTCCAGCTCTCCTTCCTCTTGCCCCCTCCCCGTCTCTGGAGAGGGGGATATGTGTTCGTCAAGCTGACACCTGCTCTCATCTTCTCTGCTGGCCGTACACACATGGGGGGCTACCCTGTTGAGGGGGCCTTATACTGACCTGCTCATGATCACACTCCAGCCTGCTCTGACCTTGTTTGGAATTAACGTCTCATTTTTCTTTCTGCGAAATTAATTTCCCCATTTCTTAAGAACAGCTGAAGCCTTACTGTAAAGTTTTCTCATTATGTAGCTCATCTCCCTCTTGCGCCTGTCTGAACACTTCCTGACCAGATATTTCCATCACAGCTAACTTCTGCATTTCTGTATACCGTGCAAAAGTGGCTAGGAGTGTGAATGCTGCACATACAAGTCATTAAATTAGACAGTTGTCTCCTCTCACCTGTGATTACTGCTGTGTGCAGATCATATAAGCAGGTACCCTATAATTATATCTATAATAGCTATAATCAGCCCTTTAATGCTTTGTAATAGCATCCATATAATGGTATAGAGTAGCATCAAGAGAATAATTCAGGCATAGATAATGGTGTGATAGCGTGGTTTTACCCTTGAGTCACAACATTGAATTTGTTGTGTGTGTGTGTGCCTGTGCATGTGTACGCATGTATAAATATGCCCCGGGGCAGTTAAGGTGTCTGTAAAATGCCTGAAGAATCACATTTCCATCAGAAGGCGCTTTTAACCCTTTCCTGTTTTCTTTGTGCATGCTGCTCTATGGAGCGTCCTTGCGGGGAGTGTCATATACTCTCAGCTCTTGAGACTGGTACACAGAGGGAGAGACATTCCCATGTGACGCCCACAGACTGGAGATTAGATCAGTGGAAAAGGCTGACAGGGGAGCAGCAGCAGCAGCGGCAGTGGCAGCGTGGGGAGCAGAACACTGAACGCTCTTCCTGGGCGTAACGTGAGCTGACAGGGTTCCTCAGGGATGGTAGGAGAGGGTGGAGGGGAGGGGAGCATCAGGAATACCTGGTGCTGCTGAAGATAGAGCCCAGCTGGGAGACATGGGAGCAATATCTCAGTCCTTTTCCCTCCCCATCATGAGGGATGAGTCTAATGGACCATTGTATGAATGGGACAAGCTGCACATTGGTTCATGCTACACGCATCCATACACCGAGCTCCCTTGTGAGCACTTATGCTGTAGGGGGATTGAATCTGGGTTGTTTGTGGTGAAAGCCTGGACTGATGGAGATGTAGAGGAGGGCAAGAAGGGTGGAAGAGAAAAAGACAGACAGAAAGACAGGGAGAGAGTCTTAGTTGACATGGTTAATACAGACACACAAAAAAACTATAGTTGTATGCTGTTATTAAAGAGATACCCTCTTAAGGCCCGCCTGCCTCTCTGCTGAGGCCTTTGCCCTGCAGCAGAATGCTACAGTGGGATGGAGAGGATGATGAATATTTAGCCTGTCTTCCTCAGTGTGTAAATGCAGCTATGCATTCACTTCTAAAGTCATTTATCTTTCTCTTCTCCTCTCTTTTCCTCACCCTGTCTCCCAGCATATGGTGTAAGATGAGCCATACACACACACACACACACACACACACACACACACAATGAGAACGTGCAGTTAAAAGCTATAGTGTTCTTTAGGAGTCTTTAGACAGGAGTGTGTGTCAACACTCTTTTCACATGTTTCTGTTCTGTTCCTGTGTGGACCCAAAAGCTGAGACTTGCAGCTTCAAAATACTGTTTTATTGAAAAGTTTGTAGAGATGAATGTTGGAGAAGCTCAGGTGAAGTGGAGTGTAAAGGCAAGGAAAGCTGACTTGATGGTTGATGGGTGAACTATGAGGCTTTATCACAGGCAGTGAACCTGAAGCACTCGCTTAGACACTTTAAATCAGAGATTTAAACAATATGGGCAAACACTGAACTGAGTTTAATTTGGACAAAGCATTTGTACCACATGACAAACTAACCATCTTTATTGCAGCGTTGACAAGTTGATGGTTAGCAGGTAAGAGGCAGGTGTGAAGATGTGAGGGAATAACTGGAAGCACAGCCCTGACGGTTTCTTTACCAACCTGATGAAAGCAATGGTCATATCAAATGAACTCTGTTCATAAAGTGCAAAATTACAGATGACCAGCACATTTGTCTCAAATGGCTCTGTATTACATTTTCTTAATCCTTTAATTACCTTTATTTAGACAAGAAAAAACTCCCCAAAAGAAACTTATAAGTAGGAAGAAAAGAGAAAGAAACCTCAACAAGAGCAAAAGAGGAGCGATCCTTCTTCCAGTTGGACAGACGTCTTTATTTGCTCTTAAGATCCTCATATTTACTGAGGAGACCTGTTTAATTGTAGTTTCAAATGGGGTCAAACAGCGCACCTTTTTTTAAATTTAAACATAGACTTTGTGATAACTCTTTTCTTTTTGCTGAAGGTTGTGACAGAGGTCATAACTCTGACAGTTTGCTAACAATCCATAAACAACATTGGTATCCCTGTTTCTTTGCTGTAGCTGTGAGTTATTACAGTCATACTTTTGTGTTTCTTGTATCTGCAGCACAAAGCAAGAGTAGAAGCCATGATGTGCGACCTGGCCTCTTTCCGCAGTGTCAGGGAGTTTGCTGACTCCTTCAAAGCCAAGAAACTGTAAGTATAAACCACAGCTTTGATGTTCTGTGCTGGATTTCTTACTTTGTCTGATGTTTTCTGCCATTCTTCTGATTATTTACCCACATTTTGGTGAGCAAAGAGAGACATTGTCCATCATTCCTAGTATGAGAAGAACCATCATAGCTGTCCCCACATGACCACATATTGAAGATCATAGGCTGAAAGTAACCCTTTGTTTGTGAAAGCCAGAGAGAAGGCAAAGCTGGTCTAAAAATGGTTTATGAATTCAATGCTGAGCAGCACTGCCAGCTAACAAATCATGACACAGTCACTCAGTTGGTAGCTGCTGGTCCCATTTCAGCTGTCAAGCTTTTTCCATTCTTACTTACTCAGAAGAGGAGAAAGAAAAGGAAACACAGGAGTGAAGAAACAAATAAGTAAAAAAAAAAAAAAAGAACTAAACCAATGCTGCATTTAGGTCAGTCATTGTATTCGACCCGATCAGTCTCACTTAAGCCATTCTTAAAGGACGTCCAAACTGTTACTGATGGACACCATATGGACGAGGCCCCAGGAGTCAGTGTGTGTGTTTGTGTCGATTTGCTTGACATTGGTCGAACAGGCTACCAGACTTTATTCCGCTCATTTTGTGGTGGTCAGCTTTTAGGGCATGTGTTGTGCGTCCCGCGGTCGCTCGCACAGTTGCTATTTTTGGGGTCATGTGTCCTGTCATCTATACTGCTCATCCACCGTCAGGTCTCTAGGCGAGGGGAGTGTGTGTATGTGCGTGTATGCGTGTATGTGTGTGTGGGTGTCGGGGGAGCCCCTTGGGGAGAGGCAGGGCAGTCATTGCCCGTAGCAGCCCTGGGGCAGGGTATGGCCATCCAGGACATGTGTCTTGGGTCACAGCCAAACCTCGTGGTGGCTTCCCTAGCTCCGTGTCCTACAGTTCCCTTGTATCTCTTCAGCGTATCCATCCCATCCACAGTGAAGTACAGTATATTGACCTCCCTTTAACCCTCCTGTTCCCAGAATTCCTCTCCTGGCTTTTGTTTTTCTGCACATCGCTATTTGTGATTTGTTTATCTGCTTCTCTCTCTCTCTTACTCCTTCTCTCATGTTGTCTCTCATTCCCTGTCTGTATCGCTCGCTCTCTCTACCTCAGTATTTTGGCAAGGTTGTATTTCTTCATTAGCTGTGCTGTTGGGGTGGGGGGAGAGGGGGGAGTCCCAGGGGACGTCAGAGTACATTAATTCTCATCAGAAGGCGAACAGAGCAGAGTGGAGGCTGGGAGCTCTGAGCTGTGAATGGCACTGGGCAGCTGTCTGAGTCTCCCACCACTCTATTACTGCACGTATGTCTTCAGGCATAACACACACAGGAGTGCACACACACACGCACACACACACACACCCTCACACACACACACACACACACACACACATACACACACACAACATGCACTGCAATGAGCATACATGTGCCGAGCGCATGCAGACAATTCTGCGTTGCGATCGCTTACACGCGCAGATGTGTAAACACGCAGAGACAATCAGACACACACACACACCCACGCACACACGCACAATAATGCTCCTGCAGCGTGTCATTGACAGGTGAAATGTAATCAGAGTCTTTTTCTTTTCCTTCTCTCGTTTCTCACTCCCTTGCTTTTAAGTGCTTTAGTCAGTGGCTTTCACGCTGCTTTGTGTTCCATTGACCCCGATTCTGCTTTAATTGCCTGTCCTTTGAAATGAAATTACCTGGATATTGATATTGTTGAATGCAGTGCAATTTCGTCGGGATGTAATTGATGCAGGACGCCGTTGACAGAATGCCCCTAATACAATTTCTACTGAATGGTTCATAATTAACACGTGCGATTTGTTTTCACCTGTAATATTTTTTTAAAAATACTTTCATCCTGCTATTATTTCAAACACTTTTTGTGTAATAGTTGGTCTTTGTAGAGACATGCAAGCCAGGACACATTAGTCTTCCATTCTCTCATTCCTTTGGATTAATTGGTGCATTGTTGTGTGTCTTTGCACATTTTCCAAGTGTGCAATTCTGGTGTATGAGTTTGAATATGGATCAGATCAGAAACGAGTGGTGCACACATTGCTTCATGCCAGTGCCAGTTGCCAATAAAGTGCAGTGTTAATGACCAGTAGTCTGAGCCCAGCTCACACAGGCAATCTCTTCCTGCTGGCCCCCATTATCATAGAGGTCAGGGGTCATACCCAGGGGGGTTATTTAAAGTAAATATATAAACTGATGTCTCCCTGTTTGGTAGTTAACACCCTCGTTTGACCAGCGCTGAGATTGCACAGCGCACACAGTGTTGTGTGAGGTCTTAATGTGGAAAGAGGGACTGTGGTACGCAGCAATAGGCCTATTAAAGACATTCATTAGACCTGCGCTTATGAGAGAGGGACTAACTGGTGGGCAGTTGAATTAACAGGCCTTTTACATTACAAGCAGAGTCACCAGAGGTCCATCTGAGCTGCATGGGGGAAATCGCTCAGCTGGCCGGAGAAAAGTTGTTTATTGTAGTTTCTGATCACAAAATTTTTAATACACTTTGATTGACATACTGAGCATTTTACTTCGATCTTTTACCGTGGACAGTCTGGAAAAACAAAAAAACCAAAAAACAAATTGAAATCTAGAGAGGTTTAACTGATGTAAGGAGCACAGCTACAGTTGAAGAGTCGGGTCAAGGGTTCGTGTCTGTGGTGTTATTGTGCAGCTGGTCAGCACGCTGGTGACAGACCCGAGAGTTTCGCCTTGTATCGCACAATGTTACTGTACTTCATACCCTATTAGACAGAGGAACATGGCCAAAAACAACCAGTGTGTTTTGCCTGGTTTTAAGCTGAGAGCAGTTTCAGAGCAGAACTTGACATCCGTGTGGTTTCAGTCCTCTGTCATGTTTCATCAGATTTAATCTCAGGTCACAAAGGTCATTTATCTAAAATCCATAAATCACTCTTTCTTAGCTTTTATTGTATCTTGGGTGAAAATATGAATATCTGGCTGCAAGTGTGTGCTCTGTTGATACTATGCTGAGGTCGGCATTTTTTAAGTTGACTTGTGACTCGATTTGTGCTCTTTAATGAACCTTGTGTGTTCGGAGGCCTGAAGGTGATCGTACAGTACACTCCTATGTAATAGCATGGGATGGCTCATTATAGAAAGGCATAACAATTCACACATTAATTTTCCAGCATCCAGTTTTTAATTAATCCAGCAGGCAGTCTTAAACACAGGGTACACAAATTGCCTTCGGCCTCATAATTAATTCTAATGGAAGAAATTAAAAATTGGTGGGGTGTGTTTGGATTGTTCGGCTGTGTTACTGTGGTTTCGAGCTCGCTGGAGCGACGCTGTCACCGACAAGGATCTCTCGCTGCCCTGACCAATCCAGCAATCTCCATTCACTGGCACGCGAGCAGGGAGTGTTACTCGCCCACACAAAGGCTGCAAGATGGAAATTTGTTGCGCATCTGTGCGTGTTAAAAGCTTTTTATAACTGGCCCCTGAATAGTCAGTTTCTATCGGAACTGTCTGTGCGTGTGTGTGTGTGTGTTTCCCTTTGATCTGCACTCTTCTGCACAGCGCTTTTGTAGTCGATGTGTTGGTGGATTTGGTTACTCAGAGTAGTTACGCAGAGCCTGTATCAACAGCCATTACTTCCACCATGCCTGCGTGTTGAAACGGTTTGAGATTGCTTTTCAATGAGTTGTTGCTCTTGGATTCCAGCCAGCTGTGTTCGGTATCTTCAGTACCTGACGAGCCGTGGGGAGCTGCACTGGAAACCTCTGTATCATATCAGCATTACTGATGCTCTGTCTCTGCAGACTTCTTCAGTCTAACACTCTCTGGAATAAGACACCCTGTTTCCTATCTCTGCCTCCCCTTGTTATTACATCCTCTGTTTTTGATTCTGCTGCCTGTCTCTTCTTACCTCTTCTTCAGCCTACTATGATATAAAAATTACCTTTTCATGCTGCTATCTCCTCTTTGTTTCACTTGTAACCGACAAAGAATCAAACATGTTTTATTTTCAATCCCCCTCCCCAATAGGCCCGTGCACGTTCTGGTGTGTAATGCAGCAGTTTGCACGCAGCCGTGGAGCCTGACAGAGGACGGCCTGGAGTCCACCTTTCAGATCTGCCATTTAGGCCACTTCCTGCTCGTCCAGTGTCTGCAGGATGTGCTGCGTCGCTCGGCCCCCGCCCGTGTTGTGGTGGTATCCTCAGAGTCTCACAGGTAAAGATGATAAACTAGCAATGCTTTTTGCCATCAGAGCATCTACATGATTTATGTAATGTTGAAGTAAATGATAAGAATCACATGTGCATTCTCTGACAAAATGTATATCATCCTGTTTCATTCTTCATAATTAAAGCAAAATACGTTTATGAGCAGTTCATACATTTCGTAAACTTACTGTGCTCCTTTGAGGTTTCTTTTAAAGTAAAAAAAAAAAGGTTAATGTTTAGGGTTGCTAGCAGAGGTTGTTCTACATCCTTGAGGTCTTAAAAACATATTGAATGCATTTCCTTCCTCATAAAACATGAGCAAAAGAGAGAAAGAAAACTGCTCCACAGAGGTAAAGAGAAAACTCCATCGGGTACTTTTAACTCCAGCAGAACTTGTTTAATTGAACATGTGTGAAAAACATGATAATACCAGAGAAATTCCAAGATCTAATTACCTCATTATGGTGTTTACCTGAAATCTGTTTTAATTACCTTTAGTTTAATTTTTGAGTTGATCTTATTTGTTATCCTATCTCAGAGTAGACCATCTTGAATGCTTGTTTAACGTCTCTGGGTTTGAAGGTGCAATGATTTTAACTGATAGTGATGCATGTTTGACAAAACAGTTGTCCAGGCTTTAGCTGCCCTCTGGAAGTCGAAAGGCCCCTGAGTCGACCTGCATTTTGCCTGTTAGTCTTTGCTCACAGAGCTTTGCAGCAAAAACATGTCAGGCTGTAAACTCTATAAACTGAGTCCGAGTGACACTGGACAGGTTGGAACAGGGCAGTGGGACTTCAGTCGACTCACTGCTCAGGTGATGACTGTAAGTCTTTTAAACCAGAGGTTGGTATGAAAGCCTCTACTAGCATCCAGTATTACTGACTGGGCTTTGATTTTATAACTGATTTAAGAGCAGGACACACACTTTTATCTCTGACTTTGTTAAAAATTGGAAATTTTCTCATCACAGGCTACATGGAAAGGCATTAAAATGTAAGTTTAAAAGGTAGTTCTAGTTGAGGTGAAGCTGTTGCATACAAAAAAAAAAACCCTCTCCACTTGCAGAGATTTATTCTCTATATTTGTGATTAGCTGCCACTGGAAACTGAAGACAAATATGAACCGAACAGTGGCACTCCACTGCCTGTGACGCAAATCTGAAAATTGTTATTATTGCTATTATAAATCCAACTGACTTGAGTTTACTGTGGCTATTTATTAACCCTCCAGTCAACTAGTTTGGTCCATCAATACAGAAAATGCAGCTTTTTTTTGGCAGTTTAGCCACAGTGCCACACTCTCCTGGCTCCTTCAGTTTTCTTGAAAATGTACACGCTGCTTTACATGTGACCACAAATAAACATTTTAATGACACTCCTCTTCCAACACTGTGGACCCACAGATGTCCGCCAAAGATTGCTGTAATAGAAACAGACCCAAGCTGTATGCAGTTTTCTGGCTGAGTGTGAGCATAACTCTGTGTTCCAAACATTCACATTAAACTGTAGTTACTGATAGAGTTTAGGCAGTAATGTCCTATAAACTACCCTGCAGCCCAACAACTCTTCAGCTCCACTCATGCAGTCACAGCCGCTACATTGGCCCGTTTTCACCACAAACTGATAGATCAGACTTAATGCATATTGTCAAACATGACAGCCTCACTCACTGAAAACTCATTTCCCTCCACACGCTGTCACTATGAATTAAACGTATCATCAACATGATGGATGGACTTCTCAGCTAAAATTTACTTTGATCAAGTATCTGCTCCTTTCTGTCTGACCCCCTGACTCAGCCTGTTTCTCCCTTCTTCTCCCTCCCTCCGCCATTGTTTTTCAACTCTTATCTTTTCGTCAAGCGGCTCCATTCCAGAGGCGTCTCTGTTTTTCCTGTCATACAGTAGACAAGCATGATGTCTTGCAGTGATCTGTGAGACCAAGTCCTCAGCTGTGTGTTTCAGAGTCAGTGACTGTATGCGTGTGTGTATGTATGTGTGTGTGTGCACGAGACATTGATCCTGGCTTCAGTCAGTCAGACGGCCAAGCAGTGTGATTGATTGGAGCTCGGCAGAGTGACCTGAGACAAGGAGAACATACGCAGAGTTATTCTAGCAGATCAAGCAGCAGCACTGTTACAAGGGCCCTCGTATTAGTTATGTTATACAGACTGCCATGCATGAGAGGCGAGGAGCAGCGGAGGGGGTGGTTTGACACTCAGATTCACTTGGGGTCACACTGCTATTACATGCTGCGGGAAAAGTGGGAGGAAGAGAGAAGTAGGAAAAGCTTATTGAAAGAAAACGTCATGAAGAGAGTGTTGACAAGCATTTGATTGATGCGGGACTTGCTTACACAGTGAGAACAGTGAGTTCATACACGTTTTGATGGTGTAAAAACTGCGACAGGACAGGCAAAATGTGTTCGATGTACAAAACATCTCAAGGACAAGAATGGTCAGGTATTCTCTTCCCTCTTTGCCACACAGCTCCCTCTCTACTCTCCCTTCCTCCCCCAACACTCACCTTTCCTTTTCTCCTCTACAGGCAGTCAGCGGCTTTAACCCCTTCAAAGAGGGCTTAGGGAGGACCAGAGAGAGTCAGTTACACACTGACACAGACTTGAGGGAGGGGAAGAATGAGCGGAAATAGACAATATCTCATATTACATCTTCCATTCTGTCCACCTCATTCCAGACCTATATTACATCTATTGAAGTCGCTCCCTTTTTTGTTTGTGTTATTTTCACTTTCCGCTGCTTTCCCGTTTATTCACTTAGCCTCCCCTCACAAGCAGCGTGTGACCCCTGACCTGGCAGCATATTGTATTCCCTAAGCCCCTTGTCCGCTGGTAAAGCATTGACCTATAAGGGACAGGGGTGGGAGAGACGGACATACGGGTAATGGCTGGACACTTTATCAGTTTTCTCCACAGGGGCTTACTGTGGAATTGGCCCAATACAGGTTTACTTTGCCCCAGTGCTGCATCAGATCTGCTCAAACAAGAGGAGATAACATCCTTAATGAAATTACTTCTGAATAGAACAAAGCTGCAGCTGTGGCTGTGTATTTCGATGTCAAGAAAAGGTATTTTTATTAACCGAAATCTCTGTCTTTTAGCATGCAAGTTAAATGCAAGACATCAGAGTATTTCACTGACTGTAAAACTGTGTTTAGTTGTGACTTGGTACAACTTCAGTACAACATGAGCGAATTTGAAAAAAAAAAAAAAACACTTTTGGTGCTCAGGCAATTGATTTATCAACCTCTACTTGCTAAAGTAGTTATGAAGTTGCAGCACATGAAATGAAAAGCCTGCAGATGTTGTAATTTAGCCAAGCAAGGATGTTGCGGAAGGCGACAGTAAACAAGAGGCAGTGAGCTTGTAAAATCACAGCAAGGAAACCAGGTGACATTTTGATTGGTTGTTTTCTAATGACTGGATTAATATGTAGGATGTGTTCCAGCAGTTTTGAGCCCATCTTTCTGTCCCTCTTACTCTCACTCACACACACACACACACACAGAGGACACACAGGAAGTGTAGTTTTTTCGTGCCTGTGTGTGTCTGTTATTGTGAGAGTGCATAATAACACAACGAGTAGTGTAATGTTTAAGGGGCCTTGTCAAACATCTGGAGTTTAACAGCTCTGTCGCAGGCAATTAAAGAACATCATGTCACGTCTTTGATTTGTATGCAGCCAGCACACATCTGCCTGCAGAAAGCAGACACACGCACACACACACACACACACACACACACACGCAGACACACACTCAAACTCTAACCACTCTCGATCTCGGACTTTGTTTTAGGTTCACAGACCTGTTAGACTCATGTGGCAAGGTGGACTTGGCCCTGCTGTCTCCTGCAAAGAAGGAGTACTGGTCCATGCTGGCTTACAATCGGGCCAAACTCTGTAACATCCTCTTCAGCAACGAGCTCCACCGCCGCCTCTCACCTCACGGCATCACCTCCAACGCAGTGCATCCTGGGAACATGATGTACACCTCCATTCACCGCAGCTGGTGGCTGATGACCTTTCTCTTCACACTGGCCAGACCTTTTACAAAGTCTATGGTAAGAGAGAAAACATTTAAAAAAAAAAAAATGTTATATGACCTTGTGGCTGCACAAACTGTAGAATCAGATAGCCACCAGAATGGCTCGGTTAACATGTGGTAACTTCTCATTTTACCAGACTGTGATGTGTTCCTTACGCAGCCTGTGTGTTTGTCTTGGCACGTTTCTGGGAGAGAGGAGAGGAAAGGGATGCAGAGGGGTTGATCTGCTGAGTGCTGAGGGCTCAGAGAGAGAGTCTGGGTTTCACAGATAGAGAGATAGTCTGTGGTTTGTTTTCCTCTTCCTCCTGTCACTGTTTATTTAACTCTTAGAGGCGGCTCCCCTATCCTCTCACAAGGGTAAGCGATATTCCAGATCCTGTGTACTGAGACTACTAGGTTACAGTAAATGCACTGCACAAACTCAAGTCTCTACTTGTATGCAGTCATGTACTCTAGTGTCCTAATATCTCTAAGCTCTCTGTTTTTACTATCTACCCCGTTCCCATCAGGAGAACCTATTACTGGATGTTGTCAGATGCATTATCTCCAGTCATATTAGCAAGCTGACTTAAGACCTGTGTGACAGCAGATATACAGTGAAGACATTATGTTCTTGTCTTTGATGGGTACAGAAAAAGGAGGTCACTTGCAATGCTGGAGGGACCTGGGCTTTTTAACTGTATACAAATTCTGAAGCAACAATGAAACAGATCACAGAGCACTAACACTGTTTTGTGGTGATGATGAGAGATGGCCTTCCTCTGTGACCCTGGCAGCTATGTTTTTGGGTTATCACCTCCTGAAAGGGTCTTTCTCGGCAAACAGGCCCCAATGGCAGAAGATGGTGGAGCAGATAACAGTTTTATCAAGTATGTGTAGTTGGGCTACATGCAGCACTGGTTGTGACACTAAGCAGCTGCATACAGGCTGTTTGTTTAAGAGGATACCCCGGGAGACAGGAGCTGGTCCAGTGTGGAGACGCTCATGAGCCATCAGCCGGGCAGCACTGGTTTGGGGTTGACAGCTGATTTGAGATTGTGGCCTCTAGTCATTTGTTTTTGAAGAGAGGAAGGCACTGAACATTTTATATATATGTGCACTGAACAATTCTTTTGGCCTGATCACACTTCTTATTTTCACCCCTACACCTCGTTTTCAAGTTAGTGCTCCCTTTGCCCTTGAAACAGATTTATAATAGGTAGTGGTTAAAATCTTCTTCCATGGAATGTGTTGAGCTTACACTTAAAACTGCCAGAAAAAAGGCAGTGTATTCCGTCTGCCTCCCTACTGTGGCAATAATGGCAGTATGACAATGACATTTTCCATTTGTCTGATGATCATAAAAAAGATTGCATGTGATTTTTTCACAACTCAGATTTCATGCTATCAGTCGAACAAACAAATCACTGTATGAGCACAGGCCTGGAGGCTGAAGCTGGCCATCAAACTTCAGATTAAGGAGGAACATTGAAGAGTCCGTTGTGGTTATGAGACAGCAGACCAGCTTCTAAAGAAACTGCACTGATCTCCTCGCAGTCAACAAGTTTTTTGATGCGTTTGGAGAAGGCTTTAGTTTTGTGTCTTATGGGAATATGGGGTGCCAGTGCCGACGCCATGTTGTGGACAGAATCTCTCAGTGTCGCTGGGGAATGGCGAGTCATTTTTGGTGTTTCAGGAGGGCAAGTTTTTGCATTTCTTGCTGTTTATCTAATTTCTGTTGGCTTCATCAGACCATGACCGTGAGCATAAGGTGGCAATTTACACATATTACCTTTTTTTTTACAATTGTACCTCAGTTGTCACCTTCTTGGAGAATTTCCTCTTAAGTTTGGACATGCATTTGAAGCTGATGAAGCATTACATCTCCAGTAATTATTACCATAAATGGTATTCAATTCAATCATAATATATAAGACTGCTTACTGCCAAAGTTTCCTCTCAAGGCAATAACCTCTTTAGTAGAGCGTGTGTGTGTGAGGATGCATCTGTGTGAGGGTGAACAATAAATTACTGCCTGAGAGTGTTCATAGCACGTGTGTGTGAGCCTTTAAGGTGACGTTAGATGCCTGAGGTTAACATCTCACACACTTTGGGTATGAACGATAAAAATCCAACACTGTGATTTATTTTAGTGTAAGTTGTGTCCTTTGCTCTGCAAGACTTTTCAATTGATAGCAGCACTCTACCCTTCAGGCTCCATAGTCCCCTAATATATGCTTTAGTTTGACTATTACATCTTTCCATTAGCTGCTCTTCATACTTTATCAATTTAGTATTTGCACTGAAGGGAAAATGTGATGTGTTGAAAGGCAGCGTGCAGGAGTTTTAGCGGAGCGTCATTCTGATCCATCATGTTTGACAGACACAAGGCCTCAGGCCGTCATTTGTCTCTCCTCCGTCTGACATCCAATGAGAGATGAGAGGAACTGCTCCTCAGCACCTTTCACAAAATGCCAAGCTGAACATTTCCTCAATTTTTTCTGTCACAAT
>JAPZDY010000023.1:11213388-11231533 GCA_029783645.1 Ctenochaetus hawaiiensis
AGTACATGATTGAGAAGAGGAACTGTATGTGTGCGTGTGTGTGTGTGTGTGTGTGTGTGTGTGTGTGTGTGTGCTCCATCTCTCTGTGAGATCCTCTGCCTGCCCACCCTTCCCTCTTCTCTCTTCTCCGTCTCTGTCCCGTCTCATCCGTCTGTCCGTCTGTCTGTCTGTCTCTCTGAATCTGGACCCTGACCTATCAGATCCGTCAATCCTGTCTGGGGCCACATGGCATGATCAATAATCACAACTGTTAATCAATGAGCTTTTAAATAAGCATCGACCCTGCTTACAAGGTTAGCCTCGTTTATTGGTTTACATTGGCCTAAGTAACGCAATCAGGTGGTCATAAGAGGAGATTTGTCTATAAAGAATCAAAAGAAAAGTTGTTTTAGTTAAACAGTGTGGCACTTCAGCATCTTTAGATTTAAGCTTCCTGATACGGCTTCTTACTCTCCTCTAAACTCTCTTTCTGTCATTAAGAAAACAAGAAATTTTTTAAAAAAAGTACATATATATGACTCTACAAGCCTTTTTACTGCCGTATGGTCACTATTTGCAAAAGTTTACTTTGAGGGTGTGTTCAGTACTGAATATTTTTGCACTTGATTGCATTTTTTCCTCTTTTTTGGACTTTTGTAAACACTCCACATTAAAAAAAAAAATGAACAGAGCATGCATCTCCACCTGTGATTAAATGGCAAAAAGTTTTCTCTCACTGCAGCTCACAATTAGTCTGCTATTGATTAAATCAAAGTTAATTCAATCTCTAATCTGTGCCTTATTTCCACCGGGTTCCTCTGCACAAACGTTCATTAATTCTTTGAAATTATATCAGACTGTTCTGTTATACTATCATTTAATCATCTTTGAACATAATAATCACCAATGTATCATAAAGGATGATCAGGAAACATTTAATTAGGATAATTACTCATTAATCCACCGGATTGGCTTTTTTCGGAAGGTGCCTTGCAGATTGTTTGCACATTTTGTATGCGGCTGAGTGGCTGAGTGCGTGCACTTGTCTTTTGTCTATGTGTGCGACTGTGTGTACATATGCACGCAGCGCGGCCTCGGTAATATTCGTCACTGTCTGATTTACTGTAGAAAGGTTGCCATAGCAGGCTGGGATCCACTGCATTTGTCTCCATTTCTTAATGGTATTTCAACAGCTTCTACACCAACGGCCGTTTCTCATTTTAATGACTGGAGAAATGAGTGTGTGTGTGTGTGTGCATGTGTGCGTGTATTGGGGTGTGTGTGTTTATACACATGTATGTTTTTTCTTCCTTTCAGTAGGATGCAAAAATAGAGCTTTGGTTACCTGTGCTGCTGTTTGCTTGAGTGGGAGCTCTGATTGATGTGGTAGCGACTGGTGGCTATTGAACTGACTACTGTTACACTAGTTGACGTAATTGAAATTGGGTTTCTATGCCCCCCCCCCCCAAACACACACTCTTCTCATACACACACACACACACTCAAATACAGCGATGGTTCCTACAAGATCTGACAATTACAAGAGGGGCTTTTAATCAATCTTGAATGCAGCTCAGAGGGGCAAGTGATGGCAGAGGAGGAGGTAAAGGAGCGATTACTTCCTCTCAGTCTTTCTCTTCTTTTTCTTTCTCCAGCATCTTTCTCCCTGCCCTGATTTTAATTCTTTTTACGTGGTCTTTCCTGTGATTTCAGCCGGAGACTGCTTAAACACCACCCTCTCTTTCTTCTCCTGTTTTTTTCCCATCCCTCCTCGCGCTTCATGTTTGACTATTAGCTGACATGCACACGGGGAGCATCGCTCATCTCCCCAATTTCTCCTCCTCTTGCCTCACTCCCACCCCTCTCCTCTCCTCCTCCTTCTCACTTCTTTCTCCTGCTCCATGTATAACTATTAGCAGACATGCTCTCGGGGAGTCTGATGAATATTTTAGCAGCTGCAGGGAGGGGCTTCTATCCTCCTCCTCAGCTTCCAATACAACTAATGGTCCAGAGTCAGTGTTTTCCTTCACACAACTTTACATCATGCTCTAGGTTGCTGCACTGCACTTGAGCACAAACTGTGGCTCTGTTCTCTCTGGTTTGTCCAGGTTGTATTGGATGAAGCTGGCGGTGATGGGCTGTTGTAGGAACTGCTGGACTGTACAGGCTGTAGATGAGCTCTGATGCGCATGTTCAAGTGCACTTCAACAGAGACAGTTTTTAATTCATAAATGTGATGGAATAAATAGACTTTGTGTTGATTGAAAGGGGTGTTGAAGCTCATTACAGATTTTTTTTTTCCAGTTATCACTTTTCTTGGTAATTCTGCCTTATGTTAGGTCTCTTGGCAGCGATGTTAAAAAACAGTCCTTAGACTTTTCTCGTGGCTAGGGTTGCAAAATTCTGCAGATATTTAAGGTGAAATAATTTTACTTGGGGAGGATGCATGGGTATGTAAATTACTATAAAAACAGAAATAAAATAGAATTTAAGGTGTAACCTGCTCAGGTTGTACTTGCCATCTCATATTCAGATACAGGAAAGCCTTTTATGCATACCATAAGTAGAAATTGAATTAGGTGATGATGAGACAATGACAATATGCCTCATCCTCTCTTTCTGTCATAAGTAGGGTTCTGTCTCAAGTTCAGAGAGCCTAAAGTTTTCCAACAGTTTTTTTTAATCTGTACATTGATCAGCCTCTGATTCCTTGATGTGAGTGTAGAAAACATGGACCAGGTTGGGGTTTGCTGATGTTAAAGGATGATGGAAGAGATCCACAAAGTCCTGGATGAGCTATGTTTGCACCACTTCCTGATTCCATCATGTACAATTTTATATTGAAATTGCACATAGTTTTCCAAATTCCCAAGTTTGGAATTCCCTCTAAAAATTTGCCAGAGGTTTACTGACCTTTTACAACACTACTACCCTACTGTTGTTTGTCGTTAACAACTTGACCCGTAAGCCTGTTTTCAGTGCTTCTATAGCTACGTCAGAACCAGTGTAAAAAGGTTAATGTAGCAGACACCTCTGCTGTCTTTGAAACACCTTTCTTACATCTTACACCACACTTCTTACACCACAGCAGCAAACACCTGCACTGTCCACCTTGAACTTTCTGCTATGTGCAGCTGACGGTGCACACAAATAGCCACATGACTGGCAATAAATTTACACTGGTATATAAATTCAAACTCACTCCCACAAGGTGTGTGTGGTTTGACTGTTATGGAAATACCTGTCTCCTCATTTGTTCCCAGTATATCTTGGACTGTTAATGAGTTTAGTTTTTTGAAAGTACATTTCTGTCTGTGAATGTTTAGTTAAACCATCTTAACGCAGTGATACGGTGTCTCATTGCACCCCCATTATCTTTTCACTTGTCTTCCTCACTGCCTCACTTCCCTTTCTTCCCCTCACACCTTCCATGTCTTGTCTCTCTGTGTGGTACAGTACACACTGCGCGTGTGTGGGTGTTTTTACAGTGAGTGTGTGTGTGGGTGCGTGCACGCTAATCTTTAGATGAGGGGCTGGTGGTTAAATCATGATGCATAGTCCAGGGCTGCTCTGGCCACTGTCATTAATCAGTACAGGGGCGGGGGACGTATCTGCTTTTTATCCATCTCTTAAATCAGTCACTGCAGCTATCGGCAGCCCTCCCCCCCTCCTCCTCCCCTCCATCTCCTCCCTCTCCCCCACCCGCCCCCCTCTCCCCCCCACAGGCCGCTGATTGAAGTGGCATTGTTTGGGAGACAAGCGGCGCTCAATCAATAGGCAGTCTCACTAAATTACCGTTTGCATGAAAAATGAAGGGCCGCCCAACCTTACTCCATTCTGCTGGGGATGTGCTGTTTGTGTGTGTGTGCGTGCGTGTGTGTGTGTGTGTGCATATTGTGTGCAGATTGGTGTGAGAGATAGAAATGTGTGCATGGGACGTACTGTAGGGAAGGGAACAGCGTGTGTGTGTGTGTTTGTCAGGGGACAGAGAAGACAAAGTGGGCAGCTAACAGAAGCAGGGTGTGTGTCTCTCGCTGCTGCTGTGTGAAATGTTTGGGAGACCACCTACAGCTGCATTGGGATGCAGGAGAAACAGGAGCTCAAGGTTTCCTGGTCATGTATTGATCACGGCTTGTTAAGGACCTCTGCTGTAGGCCGACACCGTGACCCTCACCCTTCTCCTTCACCCTTCAACTTTGCCTTTCACCCTCACCCCTGCCTGACCTGGTCGGACTGTCTCATTTTTTATCTCCAACCTCTCCTCTGTTCTGCTGGAAGGGGTCTGGGACGGATGTATTTGGATTTTTATGTGTGAGTTTGAGCACACGCAGCGATCTGCGATTGAAAAAAATGGGCTTTCATTGCGTGCAGTGTGAGTATGTTTGTGTGTGTGTGTGTGTGTAGATTTTGGATGGCTGATGCAGACTGGAGTGAGGTCTCAGCCTCTCTGCCTGCTTGTGCTCTGCCCTGACCTCTGGCTATTAATCATCTCTAGATCTGTGTTTACCCTCAGTTCAGCTCTCCAGCACACAGGCACCTAGAGGGGCAATTAGAGGAGGAACCGCCGCCCCAGAGCAGAGGATTGCCCCCCCTCTCTTCTAGTCACACAGACACACACCAACAAACACACACAGATACACAGAGCCAGCCTCTGAGACGCAGGACCCATCCTCACCGGGAGAGCCAGCTGTAATGTTTTTATTTACTTTAAAAGCATCCTGCTGTTAATACAAGTGGCATATCACAGCGCTGCCATTATATTTGTATGGGAGAGAGTTTGCACATCTCTTTGTCCAAGTGTGTAATGTGTATGCGTGTGTGTGTAAATGTGCGCGTCTGTCTCCCACCCCCACAGGGCATACCAAACATGCATTAGTATAAGTTGTGCAGGCCGAGTCTTATCCAGTGTACATATGGTAATGGATGGTGTGTGTGGAACATGTCAGCCACCTCATCATGTAAAAGCCTTCGCGTACGGGAGGGAGCATAGAGGGCTGGCAGGTAGGCATTAGGCAATATAATGGCCTCTATTTTTACACTGTGGAACACAGTTGAAGTGGCGACGCTTATGAAGCTTTCAAAAAGCAGACGCACAGGTGTGGGGGGGGGGTGTGTGTGTTATAAGTGGGTAAGTGAGAGAATAAAACTGCTTTTCAAAATCGCCTGACTGTTGGACCTGTTCGTCTGTGCCAGCGCGTCTGAGAACGCATGTGAATGTTTATCCGTGTGTGTGTGTGTGTTTGTTTGCACATATTTGTGTCTTTTTTTCCTTTTTCAACAAAGCCAATAATGAGCAGTCCGGCGGTGATGTGTAATCCATGTTGTTTTTATTGCTCAGATTGATCAGAGGAGTGGAGAGAGAGAGGCTTTTTAATGACCCGCTCTGATCTCTCACCATCTGGGTTGTGGTGCTTCTATCTGAAATACTGCTTCGTCTACTTTACAGCAAAATCAGCCCGTGTGATCTTAAGAGGAGAAGTGTTATGAGGAATGAATCATCAGGGTCTAAGTGCATCAAGGCATCACCCTTCGTTCAGCTCTTCAAATACTAGTTGAAGGAGTTTCTGAATGTTTACGGTTAGCTTTAGTGGCTGCATACACTCTCACACACTCACATACCTTCACCCATGCTGCAGCTGGAGGGAGTGTGCCAGGGTCTTGTGCTGAGTGGATGTAGGCCTGCCCTGAGCCCAGGGAGGTAGTTAATCTCTGTGTGTATGACATGTGTGAGCTCAGGGTATTGTACTGTATGTTTCCCTCTCACTCAGCTGTA
The DNA here is from genome assembly GCA_029783645.1 of Ctenochaetus hawaiiensis. Lineage (NCBI taxonomy): Eukaryota > Metazoa > Chordata > Actinopteri > Acanthuriformes > Acanthuridae > Ctenochaetus > Ctenochaetus hawaiiensis. The sequence goes on from JAPZDY010000023.1 coordinate 11,219,141, forward strand.
CTTAATGTAGCCCATAAAGGCTACACAACAATAAGCTACGCCTGGCACTCAGGCCACCATTCTGCACTACACTAGCCCGCTGAGCAGGATAAATGACTCCTATAAACCTGTCACACACATACATGCACACACACACACACACAGTGGAGCGTGCGCAGACTATAGAAAGTCATCTCCCTGGCTGTGGAGGATCTGCTGTGGTTCTCAGTGCGGTTGTGTGAAGTTTGTTTCACTCTGTGCGGTGTGTGGTAACAACCGGAGCGCCGCTCGTAAAAATCTGAGGTAAGAAATATGGACGAAAAAGGCTTCTTGTTATATGGGATCCTCACACTCAAAGGATATTAATGGAGGCGTAGCATTCATGCGATGGTTCCATTATGTATCCGTGCATCGGTCCCAACTGGTGCGATCCCTTTCTCCTCCTTCACCTCGGCCCAGTGTTTAATCAGTGGCTGAAGACAGATCCAACTTCCCTAATGTCCTGGACCTCCCTCTGCATCTCACCGAAGAAGACTGATCTACATTAAGAGGGGATAAAAAAGCCCTTCCATGTGATAGCTAGCCACAGTGTTCGTAAATGAATGCCATTTAAAATCCATAAAACTGTTATAATACATAATACCTTATGAATATATGTGTGTATGAGAACTAGTTAAGCATCAGTGGGTTTTGCGTGGCTGGCAATAAATGACCTGGGGACATGTTTAGGTGTGTGCTATGTTTTTTTTTGTGTATTTTTATGCATCTCACACTGCGTCTGATATTTCACATCACAATTACGAGTCTCTGAGATTGAGAGGATTTTATCTACCGTTTTAACTAAAACACCCACAAATGATTGTGTTGCAGTGGGAGCAGTGAAAGAGCTGTTAGTCTATTTATGGATCCAGATCGCAGACTGACTGTGGCACAGACAGCATTATCTGGCCCCTCATGTTGCTTTTAATGACTTTCCTGTTAAAGATGTCAGTGTCATGTTGCTGTTGTTATTTTCACAGTTGTCCTGGCAACCACGGATGAAAACGGTGCACACAGGTTTAGTGGCGCCCAACTTGATTTTGATAAAAATGTAAATGTGATGTAAATCCTAATATTTATTCTTTCACTTAAAAAGAAGAAAATGAAAAAAAGGCTAAACACATTATCTCTGTATTTTTATGTTCTGCCTATTTTGGCACCAGCCGTGGTATTCATAAATAAACCACATAGATAATAGTCGTCGAACGAGAAATCCATTTTCATTCTTGATATTTATTCAAGCAGTTCGCTCCCGTGTTTATACAATCCAGAGTATTAAAAGATTGATTCAATTTTATGTTTTGGAATAAAATGCAAACAAAAACAGATGCTTGTGTCTTTCTCCCTCCCCTCCGAGTTGAGAAGGCATTGTGGTTTGTGTAAACCATAGAGCTCTGAGCTCTATTCTCGGCCTGGAGCTTCCCAGAAAGACAGACAGAAAGAAAGACAAGGCAGAGAGGGTGAAGGTAGACCGCTGTGCTATACAGCAGGAATACTGTGTGGGTGAGAGCAGGAGGCTTAGAGATGTTGTCTGTCTGAGGCTCGGTACAGCCGGTAGAATATGACCTGATTTTAGTTACTATAATGGGCTTGTGTACCAACCTACAGGTTAGACTATACATCCAAAGCTGTGTTCTGAAAAACTGCAGAAATATACGTTTGAAACATTGCCTTTGTATCTACAGTCAGTCATCCTTAAATGCAGCTGTTGAACCAACTTTTAATATTAGATAAACAAATCTGTTTGTCCAATTATATTAAATAGTTGTTAGCATGATTTTTTTTTACTTAGTGTACTTGATAAATTTTAGATGATTAACAGAGGTTATGTGCACAATCCTTCAAATGCAAGAATGTGTCTTGAGAGTATGAATATCTATGAATTCACAACTCTTATGTATATATCTTCTCAAATTGTTCAAATGAAGTTCAAGCAAAAAAAAAAAGAACGGTATTTAGTTTGTTTTAATGTAAACTTGCCTTTAAATCCACAAGACCTCGTGATGTGAAATGCTGTGTTTATGCATCATGTTTCATTAACAGGTTTAGTGTTTGTCAAGGTTGTTTGTCCCATCAATCTGAAATCATCCAAGAGCTTTGACTTACAATAAAAGGTTACAGGACTTTACTCAATGGATATTTCTCACCATAGTAGCTGTCATTCTTTGCCTAGAACAAATGATGGCCTGAATGGGGAATAATGCATCTATGTATTTAACAAGAACACAGATAGTTGGTGCTACTGTCATGATAACATTTAGTGTTGTGATTGCTGATTGAAGGTTTATGGTGCGTTTCCACTGATTCTGTCTCCTGCACAGATCTGCCCGGATTTGCCTGGTTTCTTTAGCTCCCAGCATAAGCCCAGCTTCTCTCACTTTATATGATTGGCTGATATGGTTACCAGTCTGACTCATCCAGTCAGAGTTTAAGTTTTGACTATTTGGCTGATATGAAATGTCACTACTTCTGTTATTATTCTAGCTGTGTTTGTGTTTGAGGCTTGTTTCTGGTGTTTTAATTGTGTGTGGTTCAATAATAATAATAATAATAATAATAATAATAATAATAATAATAATAATAATTATATGATGTTAGATTCCTTAATTCACACTGGGTACAAAAACACCTTTATCCATCTTTATGTACTTGTCCGCATAAACACAGAGTTGAGTTGAGTTTTTCTCTGTGGTATATTTTCTCAAGTAGGAAGGACTTATTTATTTATTTCTTAATTCATATTATTGTTGTGATGAGCAACCTATTTTCACCTACCTTACTTCAAGAGCTGCTGCCTTTAAAAGCGTTGCATGGCCTTACTGAATTCTTGTTCCACCTCATAGTGCTTACACACACACACACACACACACACACAGACGCTCATTACTGAGACTAATTAAAGGCATATTCTCTGCGTCCTGCATTGCTGTATGCTGATATGTGGGATGGACATGAGGGCGTCCTTACTGAGTGATGGGGGAAGGGATCTCCTGAAGGTGGGACGGGCTGATTTTACATGGGTGCAGAAGAATGCATGGGAGGGGGAGTGGCGGCCAGACAAGGGGATAGTCAAAGCATGCTTCATGTAATTTGAATTCAATTATGTATCCCTCCCCCCGGTTCTACACGGCTCACAGTGCTGAGGTGAATAACATGGGCGTATCTTCATCTGGTTCTGCCCAGGGAACCAGTGTTTCTGTCTGGGCCGGCCTCGGCTCCCGTCACCTGCTCCTCTTACTTATTATTGGACATTATTCCGCCGGCAGAGCAGAAAGGAAGAGAGGAGGGGGAACTTTAATAGCACACCTGAATGGAGGGTGTCATATAATCAATGCATACAGGCCTGCATTACAGGCTGTCACTGAGACTCCATCACACACCAGCAGAGAGGAGGAGGGAGAATGGGATATTAACTCTTGTGAAAGGAGGTATGGGTATCAGCGGCCTGAATTAAATGGCTTGCTCTAAAGGAGATGAGGCCAGAAATGGGGCACCCGTTTGAGTTGGAGTTGGGCGTACGTGTTTCGCACTATATTTGCCTCTCTGCTCCCGATTTGCCCAGTCTGATCTGCTCTTTGTCTCTTGGTTACCTAACGCTTGTTTTCAATGTGCTCTCAGCAATGCGTTGGTATGATTTGAGTAATTGGTTTCCACTTTTTTCAGGCATCTGACATCCAGTTAGAACTCCCTCAAACAGAACTTCTCTTAAGAAGTTTTCTTTTTTTTTTTATGCCCGCGTGTGTGTATTCAACTGCTGTCGTCAGCAGACAGTAATCCCTCTGAGCCTTCCCTGTGTGTGTGAGCGCGCTTGTGCGAGTATGTTTGTGTTAGTCCATTTTTTTTCCTGGTTTGGAAAATGCCGGACTGCATGTTTATGTGTGTCTACGTATGCGTGTGTGTGTGTGTGTATGAGAGATGTTCAGCGGTATGCCCTTTGATACAGAGAGAGTTTTAGAAATGCAATTTCCTCCCTTTCTGTATATGGGTGTATTCATGTTGGGTTTATTAGAATATGAAAGTGTTGCGCCGCAGTGCCAGGGTTAGCCTCTCCCTCTGTCCGCTCTCCCTCTCGCTCGTTCTCTGGCCTCCGCGGTCTCTCTGGCTGGCTCATGCATTAGAGATGAGGGGCTGGAGCGAAGAGGGAGACCAACGCCAGGGGAGACCAACAGCTTACACCAGGAAACTCGCCATTATAAACAGGATCAACACGCCTTGCATATCAGACACTTTCAAGTCTGTGTGTGTGTGTGGGAGGGCATGTGGTAATGAGGAAAAGATAAGTGTTTGTTTTTAAGTGTTTATGTGCCCTTTTTATAATAGTGGCTTACTTAACTTCTGGTTTTGGACCTGGGTTAAAGGACAGATGTCCTTCTTACTGCAACACTGCGGTGCTCAAACTATGACAAACACTGAGTGCATCAGTGTCATTATCAGCAACATTGTCAAGGCTTTCATTACAATCATTATCACCTTGAAATGAATGTGAGATTGCAGGATGAAAGAATGGGAAAGAACAGCAGTGTAGAGGTGTTTTTGTGTGTTTTAAAAATATTTTTTGATGACCAAAAAACAAGTCAGAGTTCTATCTTTCTGGCTCTTTTCTCCTCTGCCCGTTTCTTTCTCTGCTTCCTCCCTCTCTGTAACTTTTTGTGTCCTTCCTGCTCATTGAGTTGTTTCATAATGCCAGGGGAAGAGTTGAGTCTCTGTTCTTGGTAGGTGCTTCAGACAGAGGGGCTGCTTGTTCAGGATGTTCCCCTGGAGATGAGAGGGGGAGCACAATAAGCCGGGCTCATCCCTGGGGCCGGGGCCTCTGTTCTCCCATCAGCAGGCAGGGATGAGGTCAGTACTGAGGTGATCTGCACCGTGGCACAGCCGAGATCTGTAGGAAACAGAACCACATCTCTCATTATAGGTGGAATGTTGGTGTTGACAAGATGCAAAGCAAAGATGATCAATAAATCTTTGAAATGACCGCTAATTGTAATATAAAGCATGTTTTTTGGTCCCTCATAGATTGTAAGCTATATAAGCTATACATCCACGGCTAAAACATTGCATCATGCTACTTTAAAACACTAAAACCTTTTCTAAAGAACAGTGTTAAGGAAAAATGAAAAGTGGAGTGGCAAAATAAATATCAGCTATTTGTTTAAAAAAAGGCTCAAAGTGTGTAATGGGTATTTGGATGGAAAATGATTGCTTTGCTGCAGTTTATGCTTTTTTAGTGACATTTCTTATACATATCACGCATGTAAAGTTCATTATAACTTATTTATTTTCCCCATGTTTGATATGAAAAGAACCATCAAGAGTTCCACGATAAAACTCTCCTCTGTCCAGATATGAAACGCTTTTAAACAATACCTGATTAACTATAGGAGGCCATCAGAGGACAGATGTGATACAGGCTTTATTTCTAAATGCAGCTTTGTTTAAATTCCATACACCTTATACTAAATATATGAAGTTATACAGACCCACCTTAGGCACAGAGTGTAGCTGTATTATGGTGTAAATAGAAATATCAAATTATACTTATATCCATCACATGACTCATAATTTCATGTACACGGGTGACGAGCTGATAATTTAGGCTTTGCACTCTGTTTTGTATCATCTGCCACTCTGTTATCAAAAATGTGTTGTATTGATTTAAATCACAAAAAAATGAATAATTTCACTTTTCCTTTTTCACTGCATTGTTTTCATGTGAGACAGCTTCCTGTTGACACTGGTGATTTTCCTCTTCTGGTCTTTGTTTAATGAATCTGCTGATAGTTAAATTTAGTTTATCCATTTGTTCATTGTGACTTCCACCTTAAGTTCTCCCAGAAATCACTTTAGTTTTTCTAATCACTGACCCCTCACAGTCAGTATGGGGTGGTCCCTCCTCCACCCCCCAGCCCACTGGCCAGGGGCTAATGTTCACAAAGCCCCCATCCAGACAGGGGCACTCCTCTAGCCTCTGACCCCAGCCTCCCCCTCACTCACCTGGGTCAGCTCGCAGAGGACAGGGCCTCGGAGAAGATTAATGGAACTCACTGCTGGAGCAGGTGTGTGTGTGTGTGTGTGTGTGAGTGTGTTTGTGTGCCTGTGTGTATGTGAGTGCGTGTGTGTGTGTGTGTGTGTGTGTGAGTGGTTTTGTGTGCATAAGAGAGCGAGAGGAAATGCATGCAGGCCAGTGTGACAGAAACTGTATGATAGAGTGGAAATAGAAACAAAAGTTATTTACTCAGACAGAATAAGGAGATAAATCTAATTGAAAATGTTTTTACTTTCATTTTTTTAAACTGTTGCCCTGTTGGGCAAATTTGTAAATCTTATTAGATGTTTGAGTTAGTTTATTTTGAGTAATTTCTGCCTTTTTCAGGTAACAAATATTACCCTTATTTAGAGCGTGATTATACAGCCCCACGTGGCCCAAAATACTGTCTCACTCTCTCTCTCTCTCTCTCCCTCCCTCTCTCTCTCTCTCTTTCTCTCTCTCTCTCCTGTGTCTGAAGAGTGCTGTTTCAGCAAGGTCTTCTGTTCATTCTCAAGGTGTCCTCCGCGCCGGCTCTTTTCTGAAGGCCCTTTTAATGGATTGGCCTGATATACCTTCCAAATGGAGCACTTTGAGCGTTAATTCGCTTTCTGATAAAGATCCCCCCTTTTTACCTTCCCTTTCTATAAGTCTTCTCCCCGATATGAGGTACACAAGGAAGGGCAGATGAGCACAAAATCCTCTCTCTGTGTCAGGCCGGGTGGGAAAATGGACTAGGGTGAAAAAGAATCAATTGGATCCCCATTCATGTGTTAGTAGGGTGGAATGAGGAGAGTGTATTGTGGAGAATGGCTGGAGGTTGTCTTCCCCCCCTCCCTGACTTCTGCCTCCACTGGCTGGCCCTGTGTCTGGGGGGGAAATTGGAGCCTTTCTGTCGGCTTTGTGGCGACAGCAGGGGTTATCGCTGGGATCTGGCCATTGGCAGGTATAGCTGTCAAAGCTGTCACTGCCTCTGAACTCAGGAGCATGCGTGCACACATACAGTACAGTCTGTGCGCACACAATGACAGGAACATGCACGCACACACACACACAGAATGCAGCGCACACACACACAAACAGACAAAAACATTCACACACAGACATGCAAACAGCATCTAAATTATGGAAGTATGCTATATAAGATAAGCGGTACATTTTTGGACAACCTATTACTGCTCCAAAGCTCATTCAGTCTGTTAACCCTCAACATGCCGGAGTCTCAGGCTGCATTTTGGCTGTTCCTGTCTGAACACAATGGAGGTGGTTTGACCTGTTTGCCCACTCAAGTGTGACATTTTTGTGCCGTATTTGCAGCCGGACTTGAAAACTTCTTTTGCTCAAACTACAAATTAAACATCATGTCTCTACACAAGTGCTTACATGGTCAGATTCTTATGAATAACTTCCCACCCGCCTTCATTACCCGTCTCTGCAGGAAAGCACTCTATGTCTACTGGCCCTCTGATGCAATGTGGTGAGCTAGAAGCCTCTGACTCTTCAAACAGTTTCTCTTGCGCTCAATTATTTATTTATTTTTTCTGTCACTGACTGAGCGGGAGCAGAGCTCTGAGCGGTTTGTGTTTCTTTGTTCATTACTGGAAATAGAGGGGTTGGAGTAAAGCCCCTTTTCTTGTCGTCTTGGCTTGTAGTTTATTTGTTTGATCGGTTTGCTATATTGTGTTCTCCGTGTGAGTGTGTGTGTGGATGTGTGTGTGTGTGAGGAAGGGAAGAGTGAGCTGAGAGCAGCTCTCCCACTCAGAGAGAAAGAGAGAGAGAGAGAGAATAAACTCGTGTTTACAGTGCCGTCCCAGTGGATGAGGGCTCCCTGCGGTTCAGCCCAATTATGAGCGCAGAAATTAAAGCAGCCCAAAACATATGCACATCTTTGCTCTGGAGAGGAGGAGGAAGAGAGAGCAGGAAGAGTGGAGGAAGAGTGGAGGAAGAGGGCAAAAAGTGCAGAGCGCAGGACCCAGTGGGCTCTCACTTGGAACATTTGGCAAACACACTAATTAACACGCTCTCTCTCTCTCTCTCACACACACACTAAACTCGCACACATACATGCAGATGCTTTGTCACACTTTTCAGCGGGTTGACTTAATTCAAGTAAATCCTTTTCCATTCATTTCTTTATTAAGTGCACTTTGACTTCTTCATTATCATATTTGCTCTCTGTCAAACGCACCAGCGTCGGTCTCATTTGTGAGCGAGTTGATTCTGTCTTCTCCCCTCTCCTCCCCCTCTGCATGGCCCGTTCCTCCCCTCTCCTCCCCTCAGCGAGACAGTGAAAGACAGAGACAGAGAGCTAATCCAACAGCATGTTTGATGCATTTTTAAACAGCTCTGGACTTTTTTCAAGTTTCCAGCCAACAGAAGATCTCATCTGCTATAATTTAATCAGCGGGTGGAATCACACTGCATATTTAAGCAACATTAAATATCTCCCGTTCTCCCTCTCCAGCCACTTAACTGAGAACAGAGGGAAAAAAAAGGGATTTTATTTTATTTCTGCGTATTTCCCCCCATTTACACTCTTTCATCTGGCGCTTAAAAGAGGCAGTGATTTGTCAAGTAATTACCATCTCTTTTTTGTAAAGAGAGAATGTTCAAATGCTGTTAGGAGAGTCGTGCTTGTTCTGGCACACAGGGTGAAAAGCTGTAGGACTTTAAAAGCACTGTGTGTGTTCAGAGGTCAGAAAGCTGCTTTTGCACACTTTATTCAATCTGATTAAAGCGTAACACAGTTGAATCAGAGTGTAAATCTAGTGTTATTTATTCTCCATTAAATTATCCATGTGCAGAATCACAGCAGTTATCTGATCATTTGTAAACTGCGAGCCAATCTTTCAGTGTGTACTCATGTTTGTGTGTGCATCCGTGAGTGTGCGCGTGGCTTTTGTTGGGAATGTTCTTCTATTTTGCCCATCACAGCTTTTTTCTGCAACATAAATATAAAAAAAATGAATATTTATCAGTTGTTCAGGGCTGTGTGCTGTGGGATAGGGAGAGTGGAGAAGAGGCTGTCTGTGAGGATGAGGGGAGGACCAGGGGAATTGATTTTTGACCAAATGTGTTTTGGATTTAATTCAGCTGCTGCATTTTTCTCCGCTGCTCTATTTGCATAGAAATCATTTGAGGTGAGTGAATTTTAGAGGACAGCCAAGATGTGAGAAGCTCCACTTCCCCTTTTTTGCATTCCAGGATTGATGTGCATGTTTGTGTGTGTTTTTCTCCAATACATGCATGTGTCTTAAGTTTGAGTTTGCATGAAAATGTACTGTGTGCACTTTTTTGTTGGCTCTCACCTGTGCTGTTGCATGTGCCGCCCATGTGAAGGCAGCAGTCTGCACAGACGAGCGCTCTGACTCTCTGTCCCACACAAACACACATGCACACACTCACACACATCAGATCCTCACAGTTCCCTTTTACACACGGCTCTGAAGGGGAGCATTCTGATGACAGTCAATAGCCCAGACAACAGAGCTCTGTCAATATTTAGACAGTACTGTAGTGTTGTAAAATGAACCAATACACAACGGATGAGGCTCCTCGCTGGATTAATGATGCCTGACTGACTGGCTGCTGCAGACCCGAGTGCAGATGAAGATGTTATTTACCCCTTCCTCCCTCTCTTTCTCTCTTTCTGTCCCTCTTCTCCGCTCCTTTCTCTCTCTCTCTCTCACACCTTCCTTCATTTGGAAGCTGCTCTTCGCAGTGATCGATAAGTCTATGTTCAGTTAAAGAGGAATCTGATTCCAATAGAATAACACTGGGCTTTGTTCACTTCACATTTGTGCCTCTCCACACTGTCTCAGGCACTGTTGAAGCTTGGAGTTGTGCTGGTTTGGGTCAGGGATTTGGAGTTTGGGGTGTAAGAGGGAATGCTGATAATAATCTCAAACCGTCTGTTACTGCAAATTATAAGGAACACAGTTAAAGCCTCAGACACCCAAATAACAATTAAGATTTTTCCACTGTCACCTCAAAGTCACTCTTTGGTTTGTGTCCCCCTTTTTGCTCTGGTGACGCAACATCGGCCCTTGTGTGACTTCTTCCAAATGGACATTAGAATCACCACGCTGCCATTGACTTTAATGGAATGTGACGATTAGCGCTCTTGTCGCTAGGCTAATGGGCCTGACTCCACCGTTGGAGCCCGTGGGAGGTGCATTGTGGGATAGCCTAAATGATAGCTGGCGCAGAGCGGATGGGTGTGAAGACGGGGCCAAGCGCCTCTCTCCCCCTTTTAGCGTCTCCTGTCTTTTTTCCCCTCATTTCTCATGGAGGAGCGCAGACTGTTACAGACCGAAAAACCCTGTGTTTCTAAATGTCAACTCCTTCTGGTGGCTGGTGGGAGTGGGCTCTAACTGGTGTCTGAGAGAGGAGCATTGGAGTAAAATATAGCCCAGAGGGGAACTGGTAAGCACTGCTCTGTGAAGACAAAAAAATGTCCGGGACTGACAGAAACGCTGTAGCCTCTGTCTGCACACACACATATCAGAAATGAGGGGGTTCAAGGGAGCAGCAAGACTATGTCAAATGTCATGTTTTGATTAAAAACCTAATGTCTGCACTTTGGGGGCTGTTTTGACTGGAAGCTCTTTAATTCCTGCTTTTGTCTCTTACTTTTTTTCCCACTCACAAAATCCCACCTGTCTACTTCAAACACAACTAAAGTGAGAACAACTGTAACGTGTCTTGTTTGCGCTCGTCTCCCCAAAGTCATGCAGTCTCTTTGATTGCCACTTTGCTCGGCTTCAGCACCTCTTGACGGAGGCGGTTAGGCCCCTGGCCCACCACTATCTCAGAGCTCCATACAGCAGCTTCACTGGAACAGATTAAATGAACACAATGATTCTTTAATCAGATAACCCACGCTCCGAATAGATTAACCTTCCTAGGTCCAGGTCCTCTTCCCTCACACTTCCTCTCCTCTCCTCCTTTCTCCTCAACCAGAGAGAGAATGGAGGTCCACAAACTTTAATCTTCATTACCTGCTTTGATTTCTCTGCTAAAGGAAGAAATGCATAATTTACATCCTTTGAAGTAGCTCCACTATTACTGACAACATGTTACCTTTAATCTTAAGAGCCCCGGAACATTAAATATTTAGTCATTTACCGAACAAAGGAGGACCGAGGCGATGCCTTCCTACCCCTTTGACTTTCACTGTCATGTGCACTCAATGTCCCCAGTAAGAAGCAATTAATTTTGGGGGGAGAAACAGCTTTTACTGAAGTGCAGGTAACTTGAAGTTGTTTTTACACTTTTCCCTCGTTATTTTATCCTGCTGAAAAAAGAGAGAGAGCTTTAAAGTAAAGTGCTACGGTTAGCAGAACTGGGAATGGGTGACCGGAAGGCTAACAAGTTAGTGTCTGTCTGTCTGTCTGTCTGATTTGTCACTTTTAGGCCCATCCTGTTCGGTCTTTGCTATCCTCTCAGCAGCAGTGGATTTAGTGGTAATACCTCTGATCCATGATGATAATTTTTTTTTTTTTTTTTTTTTTGCTGTTTTCCCATAAAGCCACACAAAATCCACACCGCTGGGACTTTGACACTTTTGCTTGACGCTTTTGCTTTATTATCTAAGAGTGCTTGTGTTGTGCTAACCTCTATGTGACAGCTGGTGTGTGCATGTGTATCTATGTTTTTGCAAAACGTCCCCTGGTGAACAGACTCATACACACACATACACAGACACAGAGGTTGGTGTGTGTGCCCTACTTGGGCCTCTTCCAGGGAGTGTATTAATCTCTAGATGAGCTTCGCCTGAGTGAGTTAGCTGAAGGTTTTTTCTCTTTTATCTCTAAAAAAACAGTGATACACTTGTCTAAACATCTCTCTCAGGTATTATGTCTTGCAGAAAACACAGCAGAATCACACAACGTCTCATTTTTTTTGCTTTTTTTGTCATTCCAGGGTAGTCACAAACAGCCGGTGCCCATTTGTGCGAGTTTAAACATGCAGTCATTAGAAACAAAATGGAAAACAGTAACTCTTGAAGAAACATGCTGGTTAGTGTTATTTTTGTATACATGGAGTGAATGGTGGATGCTTTGATAGCCTTCCTCGCCTTTAAACTGTGGAACACCAGCAGTTTGTTTTCTAATTCCACGTTGGGCTCTCTGAAGGAAAATTAGACAATTACCCAGACTCATAATGTTGTTCCACCCTCCAACTCCTCCAACTCCTCCCCCCCTTCCCCCCTCCCTCCCCTCATCTCCTCCCCCTCTCCGCCTTTTATGATTAATTACTCTGTGAACATCATATGCCGGTTGAACAGAAACATAAGTGTGGGTCTACGTAATTGTGTGTCTCTGTTAATGAGTGTTGATACACGCTTACAT
>JAPZDY010000023.1:11249597-11265563 GCA_029783645.1 Ctenochaetus hawaiiensis
TAAGGCATTCATCAATAATCAGAGAGATGGACACATGCTGTACATACCAAGCTGATGACAAAGTCAATAAACTGTAAATATATTACAAACATTGTCACATGTGGGGCTCAGGACCACACTGTTGACATCAAACGTCTGATGAGATTCATCTCCCTGTTTAAGTCGCTCTGTGGCTTTTTCTTTAAAACAAATGGTTAAACAGCCACCCTTGCTGATAAAAATCCATCCTGCTATCCATCTAAAATCTATCTATCCTGACTTACTCACACAGAAATATTCACAGACAAGGCGATGAACTAAAGTTACGCAAAGTCACATTTTGCTTACTTCTCTCCTCACTGTCTGACTTGCATTACCCTGGAAGACAGCGAGAGGTGACAAAGTGAAACGCATGTTTACTATGAATAAAAATACAGATCTTTCTGTTTGAACAGTGTTATAAATATTTGAGTAAATAATAATATAATGGTAGTTTTTTAAACAAATTTAATGCAGAAATATTAATTAATAAAGGGTTAAATAAATATAAATTCTCTTTTTATTTAATGGCAAAAAAAAAAAGTTATGGTATTATTTCCAAAACTCAAATGTCACATCACCATTAATGTTCCTCCTTTGTCTTCAATGTAGAGTCCACATATGTGAGGACAGGACTCCTCAGCTCCTTCTTACCCTCTCTGACTTACCAAAGTCAAAGAGTAAAATCAGAGAAAGCTTTAGCTATTCAAGGCTCCCATGCCCCCCATGTTTCTATATCCTCCTTTCACACTCTGTGCTTGTGTGTGTGTGTATGTGGAGAAGAAGCCTACCTTGCCTGCTATCATTTCCTGAATGACCTCTGCTTTCAGCCTATGATGGATTGTATTGCGCTCATAGACATTAATTTTCCTGAACCAGGCAAAAAAAAAAGGGAAAAAAAAAAGAAAAAGCTTTACTCACAGGAAGAGCATGTTAGTACAAGGGTTATTCCATAAAACAACAACTAAGATACAGCAGAGTCAGTGGTATCTACAGCATGGCTGGGAGACTGAACACACCTCCCTCCATCCTCTCCCTCTCTCACCCCCCCTCACTTTGAGCCTGTCTCTCTCTGAGGTATAATCAAGCGCGTTTGCTCGTCTCAGTAGTTAGTAGCAGGTATTTACATGCGTTCTCTTGTGAGTGTGTGTGTGCTCGTGTGCGTAGTGTTCAGGTAAGATGCAGCTGCCGTCTCAGTGGTGCTGTCTTCTCATTAAGGCAGGTAATGAGCTCAGTCACATCCACCTCTGCAGGTCACCCCATGAGAGAGGGAGGGAGAGAGGATTAGAGACAACAGAGGGAGTGTAACAGCAAAGAGGGAGAGCTACTGTGTGTGTGTGTGTATGTGTGTGTGCTTGAGGGAAAAAAAGAGGATGTCTTAATCATATCACCTGCATGCCGTTCCACCTGACTGTAGCACCTTTGGGTTACTCCCTGTTTACGCTGCCATTCTCTCTGCTCTGCGTGCTGCAGAAAAGACTGAAAAAGGATGATGGAAGCAGAAGAGGAGTTTAGATTAATCAGGATGGAGCAGAGAGCGTTCTGGAGGTGGAGGAGGGACAGAGACAGAATGAGGTTGTTGAGAGGAGATGAAGAGAAGGGTTAAAAACAAGCAGGAGAGGCTGAAGGGAGAGGGAAGTGTTAAAAAAAGAAGGCAAAGGAGTGGAGGAGTGAGGAATAGAGGGAGTGTGTCTTCCCAGGAGTGAGCAGGCTGTCTTGTCGAGTAGTTCATCATTGTGTCCCCGGTGACTGTGTCTGTGGCCTGGCCCCGCTGTAGCTATAATAAGACATAAATAAGGAACAAGACTGCCTTATCTACACTGTGGCCCCCATCTCTTCCTCTCTCTCTCTCTTTTTCCCTTTTTTTCCCCTCTTTCTTCTTCTTCTCACACACATTCATGCTGCAGCAGATGTGAAGTTGTGCTTTTAAGAAGTGTTTTCCTGCCATGTTCTCACCGCTGCCACTATCAGATGACCCACAGTTGTGATGAACCCAGAGCTCATACACACATGCGTACACACACACATTCACTCACACACACTGGTGGAGGCAGCCCTCTTAACTTCAATACTACAGTGTGCCCATCACTTTTTGCAGCAGTCACACTACAGGTTATTATGTAATTAAACTTTATGCGGATCAATTCTAGTAAACTACATATCAGTATGTTGAGAGTAATAATAATAAATAAATCAAATTTCTGTTGATATGCTTATTTTATTTAGAAATATACATTAATTAAATTAAATTGAATATACATTATTAGCTATTTTGTGCATCTTGTGTATTTAAAAAATTATTTTGCAAAACCTGTAAAAAACCAAAGGAACAGAAACAGAAAGAAAGTAGGTAAATTTCATTAAAATGAACAAAAATGTGCTGCAGTGTTAATTACTAAAGGTCCAACCTCGTAAAACGATGGTACTTAAAGGCATATCATGCATTAACTGCTTAGGTCTAGGATGATTAAAATAAACAAATGCGACTCAATACCATATTGCTTTTATTCATTATTTCCAATGACACCACTTCCCAGAAGTCCCAGTCAATTGCAGGTTAAATGTCACCAACCAGTTTTCTCTTGCACCATATTTTTGTTTCCATTAATATAATAACATGAACATGCTGTGAAACAAATCACTTCACTTGTCTGTATTAAGGATGTTTTTATTCCCATATCAATTACATATGATACACCTCTGCTGTTCCCCCAGCCCAATGCTGTGTATGCTTCCCTCTGTGCATATGTGTGTGTGTGGGTGTGTATGTGTTGATAAAGGAGCTATATCAAGCCGTGTTATTAATGTGTGTATTTATTATTTGGATGTGTAGCTTCATTGGGGAGTTGGATCTCAGTTGATATCTCACTTTTGTTTACACAACTTAACTCTGCTTGACTCTTTGTCGGGCATGCCTGCATGTGTGTGCGTGCATGAGTGTGTGTGTCTGTGTGTGTGTGTGAGTCAGGGAAGCAGGGAGAGGGCAGAGTCAGAGCCAGAAAGAGAGAGAGACCCCAGGAGAATGGAGCTTTTGCAGGGGCTTTGGTTGTTCCTGCATCATTACCCCGACTGCAGACAAAGCCTACTTATGTCTCTCTTTCCCCTCCCCATCCATACACTCACTCACTCATACACACACACATACACGCATACAATACACTGTGCATGTGTCAACAGAGGTTGAGGGAGTCCTGCACAGGGGAGAAAAGAGGAAATAAGAGGGAGGAGGCGAAGGAGGGGATGCAGACGAATGAGAATGGAGAATAGATTTATGAAATGAAGCATTCGAAACAGGACTATCTGCCTGCTGTGAGAAACACCTTTCATAAATCACCACACAGCGGCAGAAAATAGAGCATTTGGTAGGGTTCTTGTCTGTGTGTGTGTTTGTGAGTATGTATGTTTGTGCCTATGTGGGGATGTGTGCGAAAGAAAGAGGCAGTGAACAGCAGAGTCTTTTATTCCCGTCACTTGTATCAGTGAAAACTATAGTGGAAGGTGGTGTTGCAGGTGATGCACACGCATGCACGTCAATGTCAGAGCGAGCACGCACGGTCGGTGTGTGCGGTTTTGTTTGTTGGATACTGCCCTCCCACAGGGTATCTTTACAGAGAGCATGATATAAAAAGAGACAGATAGGGTTAGAGAACAAAAACTGAAAAAGAAAAAAGGGGGAGAGGGAGGAGCTGAGTACAGTAGCTCAGGGGGATCTCTGTCTGGGTCGGAGACAGAGGAGTCAGAGGGAGAGAAAAGGAGAGAGAAAAAGAGCGAAGCAGTAGAAAGGCAGACGGAGAAAAGGGCGACGTGCTGAGAGGAGAGTTTTTCCTCAGGTGAGTTGTTCTGTAAGTAAACGCTGATCTGCCCCGATCCTGTCACTGGGAAGAACTCAGGGTGGACTGCACAGAGAATACAAACAACACCGTACCAAACACACACACATGCACACTCACACACACTCTCTGTCTGTGCACCATCTTTCGGAGCTATTCAGATTCAACAGCGAAGCCAGTGAACTATTCACCTAGCTGTTGAACACATTGAGAGCTTATTAAGTGTCTTTGCCAACCATAGAAAGGCCAAGGATGTAATTTGCCAGTCACACACTGGTTTCACAGTCTGTCTCTTTAACACATCTAGCACCCATCTAGCATCCGTACGTCCTCAGAATGAGACAATTAGCGCTCAGAGACAAGGCCAGCGCAGTCAATGGACGAGGAATGGCAATGTGGAGAGAGACAATTTAGCAGAAGAACATATTGTGACAGAGGGAGAAAGAGAGGAAAAAATGAAGGAGAGACAGACAGATAATTGGGGAATGGTCTTTTTCGATTTTCTAAGAAGCTAGAGGAGATACAGGAAGAGCAGAGAGATAGACTTTTATGAGTCTGACAATGAAAGGCAATCAGATGAGAGTGAAGTGAAATAAGAGAAATCCGACGAATGTGTTCAGCAGCAGTCTAATTTCATGAACCTCTTTCACTGATTGCCAGAGAAGGAGCTGAGAGGAAGGAGTAAGGGATTTGGAAGGAGCAGAGGATGAAAAGTGATTTATGCATGCAATAGTTTTGTCATTTAACCCTGCCTGGTCTGTGGCGTGCAGAATTAACTTTTTTTTCTCTCATCTTTCTACCAGTGGTATCAAATATAGTTAAATAATACCAATACATTTAGTGTCGCTTATTAAGAGTAAATAAGACTTTCAAACTCAAAACAGCATATTAACACCAGTAACTAACTCTGCTGTACTTTGTTGTGTGACATCACCCAGTCGTGTTACTGGTCCACAGAGCTTTGGACGGAGGGCGGTAATGTAGCATGCAGCTGAATTAAAGGGGTTGGTATTTAATTGCGGCCCACAGATGGCCTCATACATCTTTGGATCATTTAAAGGGGCGGTGGGCTGAGTAATGTGTGTGTGACACGCCACTGTGTTTTATAAGAGAGCACCTATTACACAGACTGCTCTATAAAGAGACACAGTCAGTGGGGGAGAGGTGTGGTTAAAGCCTGGTTCCTAGTTGTAGTGCGACACACTCCTTTTAAACTCTTCTCACCTAATTGCTGGCTTTGTTTACATGGAGACTATTTAAAGAGACCAAAGTGCTTTTTGACTCTTAAATAGCGAGAGCTGAGCAGTGCTTTGGCAGTGGAGAAAAAACCCCCAACAAAATTGGAAGAGAAATAAGCCAATAAAAGTGACAATTACGAAAAAAAATCCATTTACACCAATGTATCTTTCTGGCTCTCCATTCAGTTATTATAGTTACTCTTAAAGCCTGTCACCAGGTTCGATTCCCTGTGAAATCCAACACTTTTTCTGTCCTCTTGTCACATGCTGAGTCTGTCAGGACCCTCTGGAGTCACTTTTTAAGACACTCGTTACCCCTTGACCATCTATTTACAACGGTCAGCGCTCTTCAACAACTCAGCCTTTCTAAAACATGGTCAACTGTATGAAATTGTCACTAACAGCCTTTGCTTAGGTTTAAGCAGAAAAAATTGTATTTGAGAAAGAGAAATAGTATCAAAAACATGTATTTTGTCACTTGTTCTCCTGCTTCAAAATGAAAGTTCACATGCTAGCATCAAGATATTTATTTACGGCGAGGCAGTGGTGCTCATGGGAAAAGCAGTCTTCAGTCTGGGAAACACTACCACTTTTGTCCAAGAAGAGCTTGAGAAAAAAGATGAGGCCGGGGATGGAGGGATATAGAGATTGTTAAGGAGAAATGAAGTGAGGGATATGTTAAGGAGTGTGTGTTTGTGGTGCAGACCCAGCTGTTATCTCCCAGGGGGTTTAAACAGCTGTCATGCACTTTAATAACACACATACACACACTTTCTTTGTTCTCTTTCCCCATATCTATACTATGCCTTTTACCCCCAGTTCTCCTCTTTTTTTCTTTTAACCTCATTTGGGTCCAGCCTCCTCTAAATATGTTTTTTTTTCTATCCATATTTCTCTCCTTCCTTCTTCTACACTCCCTCCCGTTCTTACAGAGATAGGGAAGAGAGAGTGGGAATGATGTAAGGAAGGGTGAAGGAAAGAGAAAAGAGACATGGGAAGCAGGAGGACAACCCTTTCATGTGCCCGTATCCTCCAGTCTGCATAGTCCAGATTACATTCCCTCTCCTTGGCTAGACAGCTTTTCCAATTTCTCCCAACCGAGGGAAGACAGGTTGAGAAGAAGCAGCTGGTTAACTGCATTAACTCATTTTGGCCTCCTCAATACGTCTGGTACCCTAATCCCTCGCTGTTGACATGGCAGGACGTAGAAGTGTGGCACTGGTTGATAGGGAGGTCCTCCTGCCGCTCCGGAAGACACTTGCCCTCCCATCTTTCTCTCATCATGTTGCCCCTCTTCTCTTTTTTTCAGCGTCAAACAGCTCCGGCTCACAAAATTCAAACCGACAAATTGGAAATTTGTCTTTTGCTGCAGCTTTGCCTCTTTAGCTCAAGCACAACACGGTCAGACAAGAAGAGAAATTGGATTGGAGTTTGTGAAGAGGAGAGCAAAAAGGGGGCTCCTGGCTAGACACACTCAGACAGAGAGGAGTGAGCGTAGAGGACAAGGTGGATGGAGCGGGTGCAGCTCGGAGAGAGGCAGGTAGAGCTTGGATGGGCATGTACACGCACCACCATATAGACTTTGTTGTTGGGGGATGGAGAGCATTGTTGTAAGGGTGGATATAGGGGAGATCTAGGGGGATAGAGGGGGATCAGCGTGGGGAAAAGGAGGAGGGGGAAGAGAAGAGTGATTATGGTGGGTCTGGGCTGCCAGGCCTGATAAATGACTAATCAGGAGAACAGGGCCTTAGGTCCCTCACAGGACCACTACTACTACAGGCTTATCACATGCACTGGCTGCACACACACACACACATTTACACGCCTCTTCACTAACATGCTGCACACATGTAGCTTTACACACTCGGACACAAAAGGAGAGAGTAAGAGAAAAGAGAGGGATGAGTGGAATCCATAGCTGTGTCTCTTCGAGCAGCGCCCTGCTTGGAGAGCTGTTATAGATCCACCTCTGCCTCCTCCTCACGCCTGTCTCACCTCTCTGACTCCTTGCTCCAGGTCTAATAGTCTGCCAAGGCTGGGACAAAGAGCAGGTCACACAACCGACAAACTGTAGTTCTGATGCACAGTGATACATCCACTATTTAAAAATGACAACTCACATAATAGTTAACAACCATAAAAAAGGACTGCTTTATCATTTTTAATTCTGTGTTACAGGAAGGAAGTTTTTAAGTTTAAATGTAGATGTAGTAAAATGCTGAACCGCTATTGAGGAGAGTACAGGAATATATGTAAAAAAAAAATACAGTTGGTCCGTCTAGTTAAATGCAAGCTGGCTGCGTTCCAAGCTAATGATCAGGAAGGGATGGGAAAAGGCGGGAGAGAGAATTATTGAGGAGGGAGTAGGAGGAAGCAGTGACGATGGGGGTCTATGGACGTCTTTGTGTGCCACGCTTCATTGACTCGGCCTCCATACCTCAGCAGCCGTGTGATCGCACAGTGATGCTGCTAATAGTGACACCAGTGGGGTCGAGAGCAAGTGCGAGGGCGAGACAATCCGTGGTGAGGAGGAGGAGGAGGAGGAGGAGGAGGGATTGCAGGGGACAGATTGCATTAGGAAGAGAGGGAGGATGGGAAGAAGGAGCAGGAGAGTTGGGAGGAGAGGTGGAATGGTGGGAGCATGAGCGGAGAAGGAGAGACGGATGGGGCTGTGGTCTCTGTGGGATTGTGTGCAAGGACGGCCAAGTTGGTTTTCTCTGTTCCCTTGTACCTTTATGTCCCCCCATGTCCCTTTATGTCCAGCCGTGTCCCTGGATGCAAAGTCACTTGCACAGCCAGATCACCTCTGTAGCTTATATACCTGAATGAGCAAACTGTGTTTTTACTCCTGTGGCTGCTGTTGTACTGGTGATATGGCTCTGTGTATGCATGTGTGTGTGTGTGTGTGTGTGCAGAAAGTAAGACATTAACCTACACAAGGTTTGCTGCATCCCTCTGGGGCTGAAGGACATATACATCAGTTCTTATACCCATTCATTTGTTTTATACTCTGCCTTTTGTGTGTGTTTTCACTGTCTCTTGTTTTTTCAGCGACTCACCTTAACTTCCTACTGGTTGCTTAGTCTTTAATTTTTTCCCATTGGTGCTGCTAAACTTTGAAATTCACTTTCCAAACTAAAAGATTTGTTGTAAAATACGAATTTTTGGGCTTTTATATTTCCTATTAATTCTTGGTATTGAGCCTATACCACATATTCCTCTTGCTCTGTGCTCAACAGTAGATAAAGATGAAATCCTACTGGTCTAATTCATATTTCACACCCAATATGTATCCGTACTGTTCCTGAGGCAGCCGTCATAACATGGGAAGTGTTGGGTAAGCCTTCCCTGCTTTCTGACTGTCAGTCCTGGCTAACTTCGAGCCGTGTTGAAGCCTTGTGATGCATACTTCCCTCTGACTCTCTGTCTCCACCAATCACAACCAGCAGCCCTGTGATGCCCTGTGATGTGGTTCCCACAGATGCTGGTGTCTGTGGCGATAAGGCCTCACAGATGAGCAATCTGATTGGATTAGCAGGCCCTTTGAACAAGCCCTGACTGGCTGTTTGCCGGCGGGATGCAAATGAGCTCCTAAAGAGGAAGGCAGGGACTTGACCTTTATTGGGCCTGGCAGGATGGACGGTGGCACGGAGAGGGGTGGGGGGTGGAGTGTAGCCCCTGAACGCTGAATTGTGGGAAGAGAAGAGGTAAAAGTAAATCACCGGCAGACACTCACTACCACTTCTCTTTCTCTTTCTCTCTTTCTTTCTCAGACTTGCTCAGTGTCTTCATGGTGCCACTGTCCTGCCTGGCTGGTCAGCCTTCTGGCTGGCTGGCTTTGCTCATTTGTGTCTGTATGTCAGAGCCATTTGGTGCTGTGTTTCACCCTCTCTGACAGCCATTTAACTTCTGGGCCTGGCAGCGTCCACAGTTAAGATTCCTGACCCAGCTGACTGCAGCACAGCATAGTTAACACCAGCGTTGTAGCCAAGACTTGATCAGTTTAGACCAAGACAAGACTGAGGCCCAAAACAACCGAGACGTGATTGTGAATTTTAAAGCTTTAGACCGAGGCCAAGTTTATACACACAGTAGAGCTGTGTGATGTAATGCAAACCCTGCATCCATTTAAAACAAGACTGCCTCACTGGCACACCCAGACAGTTCCAACCAATGACAAAAGACAAAGAGACGTCAACAAAAAGTTGAACCTCTTTTTATGTTTCCTCAAAAAAAATGCTTTGTCATCTGGAAGGGTATACTTTGACCAAGCAAAAATTTGCAAACATATTGTTGTGGAGCACCTTATGACACGAACAGGCCTTACAGGTGCCCGAAACAACATGTCTCCGCCAAAGCCAACCCTTACATTCCTTTTGAGCAGTTCAATTAAATGTCTTTAGCCCAGTTGGATAGAACAAATGAAAGAGCAGCATACAGCAACAAGACCACTTTATTTGTAAGGATAGAAAGTAGGTGCACTAAGTTTAATGATACATTTTAGTTTTTGTTTGCCATAAAGAGCCCCAATAGATTAGAACAAATGCAAGGATGTCAGCTCCTGTGGCTGTACTTTATCTTGTAACAGTAATTATTTCTTCACTAAAAGATCACCTAATTAGGGCTGCAGCTAATGTTCATTTTAATTACTGATTAACCTATCATTAATTTTCTTTGTCCATCAATCAGTCATATAAAAAGGTAACTAATGAAAACAAATCATGTTTTTATTTCTTGTTTTTTTCTGAACAACAGACCAAAATGGTTAGACTGAATAATTTACAGAAAGACGAATTTAATGACTCACAGAAAATGTTAAAATCTGAAAAGCTGCAACCAAAGATTATTGGTGTTTTGACCTGGTGAATGGTGAACAAAAAGTCTGATGATCATTGAAAAAACTTGTATATAAGTTTGAATTTCAAACTGAGATGAGACTAAGACAGAAAGGATTCCAGACCAGGCAAAGACAACGTCAGGGCCTGAAAACAACAACTCATGTTGCTTCTGTGTTAACAATGCTTGGTGTCCTCTAGGTACAGTCCTCTGTGTAATAAATGTATGAGAGTTACTGTACAGTAGGGGCTTGAAGGAATCTTTTACTATTTCATGTGACTGCGTACACTCTTACTCATGTGCACTTACAGATGCTATATGACCTCATACTGCCAGCAGAGGAAGAAAGTCAGGTTGGGGCTGTAAGTCTTGCTAGATAAATCCTGCTTTTGTTCCAGAGAGACAAGGTTGTTTTGGGTGTGGAGGGATGGAGGACTGAATGGATGGAGTAGTGCCTGTACAGTTTTAAGAGCAGGTCCCACCGTTAAAGGCAGCGTGGCCCTTCTCTCACCCCCCTCCTCTCCCCTGGGGGGTTTTATCTGCCCATTTCCTCCTCTCGTGCCGGGCCCTCGGGACGCCTTAATGGCGCCATGTTCCCTGTCAGTGAGATATTTAAATGGAAACCGACCATGAAAGTATGGCTGCTCAGCTGCTCTGGCTCGCTTTGCCACGTCCTTGCTCTCAGCAGCAAGAGTTAAATGCAGAGGCCCAAACCCCAGCCTCAAGCTTCAGACAAGCCTGGGGAGGGGCCGTCGAGCTCAATCTGCAAGTTTAATATCCCCCATCAGGTTTTAAACCTGTTTACCTTGCAGATTTGATCAAGGATACTGATGCAAATGGAGGCAAAGGTTCCTTGCTCTGGAAACCTTCTGTCCAGAGAATCATTGATTCATGCTAAATGGGTTCAAGCATCATTCTTAATCGCTCACTTGACTGGATTGATATTGTCCTAAACACAAAAGAATATCGGTTTCTCTTCACGAGCCTGCATATGTAACAATGCGCGTCTCGTGCATTTGTGTAGCTAGTGTTACGTCACTGTTGTCTTTCTCTGCAGTTATAATAATCTTTGTGACAATTGACAGCTGCAGGTGGCCCCAGACAACCTAATTTAACCCAGTAATAAATCTCTGTGCCCAGTTGGCCATTTTAGCTGTTTGGCACGGGGCACTGTAAATTCACCCTAATTAGATCCTCCCTCTACTCCTCCCACTCTCTTCCCCCATCTTCCTTCTCTCCTCTGACTCCCTCCCTCTTCCCCTGCTTCCACCCCTGCTCATTGGTACATATGCTCATACACCTGGCCTGCATCGTTACCTGTTTACAAATGACCAGGCTGGTTCTGCTGGCTTCAGCATCCACTCCACCACACAGTACTGAATCTCTCTCTCTCTTCGCTCTCTAACCTCCCCTGTGTCATAATTAGACCTCGGAGCTCATGTTTGCTTAATATTATAATCCAGTACACCTGCATTTCTCTCTCTATAGTGCTTAGGTGTACCAACTGCCCCACCTACACCCTGCTCCCCACCCTTGGCCTCATTCAGATAGAGTTTGGGAATTGATGTTACCAGAAATTGTTAGCGAGTGTATGTATTTTGTTTTCATATTTTCTTGCCACCAACACAGCAGCACTAGAAGCAACAGCTCACCCCTCCTTTTTGCAGTCCCTCTTAAAGGTATGAGCACTGAGCATGTGTATGAGTGCGTGTGTGTGCGTGTGTCAGCGGTGTCAGTGTCAGGGCTAATGGTCTCTAGCAGGGGCGCCAGCCTGAAGATTTATGCCACAAATTAGTCAAATGTGATCAAACAGCAACCCAGTTAATCATGCAGGACCCACGTTTGTCCCTGCTTTATCTACAGGCATAATTATAGACAGCCATTCCTGTGACAGGCCAACGGCAGGCCCCTGCGGAGTGATATTGGGGGGGCCGCCACACAGCGTTGTCACGTTGATGAATGTCTTAGGGGTGCAGGGAGTGTTTTAAACACATATATACTTAACACCCCCTTGTGAATGCTGTGAGTGAAGGCATCGTCCCTGCAGAACTGTTGTAACTGTTAGATGAGGACCGGCTTCCTAAATGAATATTAGTGTGAATGAGTCGGGTCCCCCCCCCTTCCCTCCCCAGCCTCCCAATTTGAAGCACTTCGGCCATTAAGAACAAGCATTGCCATAAATCCAATTCATCATATGACTCCCAATTCATTATGTGTTAAGTGTTGACTGGTTAAAGCGAGCTCTGTCGCTCGTCCCCTCCCATTCCAACTGCCTCTTGCAGCCTCTCACAACTTTGAATGTGGGAATGGGAATCATCCAGCAGTATTCTGTTATTCCAGGCCATTACCATGTGCCAAGCTGGGAAAGAGATCCAGTGATGTGTGCTGCAGTTTGTGATTGGAGTGGATCCTCTCTCTCTCCCCCTCTGACAGCCATTTTAAACACTCGTTTATGCAGCGCTTTTAATATCAATAAGAGAAGCAGGCAGGCAGGCGGACAGGCAGCAGTTTCTTATACACACAGACACACACACACTTGTGCACACAAAGTGACACACACGGCCTGGCTGGAAATCAGCAGCCTCCATCTCCCTGGTATGACAGGGTGTGGTAATTATGTCTCTGTGAAAGTGTGTGCTGTTTGCTGGGTGAAAAATGATAATGGGGTGATTTTTAAGTGCCATATCTCCCGCACGGGTAATGAAAAGTACTTTTAATCCAGTTCGGAGGAACGGAGGGGTGGAGGAGAGGAGTGACTGGGGAGAGGAAGCAGAAGGGTCTGTTGTGATGGGAGGAGAGGAGGCGGAGTGGAGGAATAAGAGGGTGCTCTGAGGGTGGAGGGGTGCTGATAGAGGGAGCTGAGGAAAAGAGGGAGATGGGGGAGTTCTGTATGGAGATGAGGGGAGAGGACGAGACGAGGAGCGAGGAGAGGTTTCAAGGCAATGCAGTGGCTGAGTTGTGTGTGAGTGGGGGTGTGAGTGTGTGTGTGATTTGGGGCTTGTGTTGTTGTGCCAGGGGAATGCCTAAGCCTTGGCATGAAGCTTGAGCTCAGCAATTAGAATAATTAAGAGGGACTGACAAGCTTTTAGAGTCTCTCTCCCTTCCTCCCTCTCCCCCTCTCTCTCTTTCTCTCTCGCTCTCTTTCTTTCTCTCTTATTTCTGTGCCATCTGTAAAAGTGAAGTATGTCTAGCAACATCTTGTCAGTTATGTCAGGTAACACATACGTGCATTTGCCAGAAATCTGGAAGTGTAATGGGCATGAGTGCCAGTAAAGAGGGAAACCCTGCAACTCTGTCAACTCTCATTTCCCACACATTCACCTCAATACTTGTCCATGACAAAGCCTTCATTCACACAAACCATTTATGATATATTTATTCTATTTTTTGTAAAACGCAGTTTACTACTGTTACATGTTACCCTCAGGTTGGGATTTCATAAAAGGCTTATCACAATCACACCTTCCAAATAAAGACTGAAAGAATAGGTGTGTGTTGTTATGCAAGGTTTTGCCTATGTGTGTGAGTGTGCATGTGTGTGCGTGAGAAAGAGAGAGTTCACTAATGACTTCACACCCCATTAGCGCCTTTGCTTGATATGTCACACTTCATTATGTACTTAGATCAGTGGTGCATAAACTTGGAAAAGACTGTGTGCACGTATGAAATATGTTTGCACTGGGGAGTGTGTGGCTACATCAACTTTTGGCCACAACTCTCTGTTTTCTTTTGGGACCAACACTTTTATTTTCTTTTATTTTACATGGACATAAATATTTATTTCAGACTACATAGTCAGATTACACTTTTTTTTTTCATATTGTTGTTTCCTGCATGGATACTGAGTTGTCTAAAATTTAACAGTGTGTTGATAAACTATGGAAGAATGTTTGCTGTTTTTTTAAGTAACAGGCTGAAGGAGTTTATGCTTTTATAGCCTACCACAGACAGCAATTTTACAAAACATAAAATTGGTTCAGAAAAGGCTCTTTAACCTGTAATTACTCCAGAATAATTTTGGGACCGGTTTCCCTCTTCCCCTGCCCTGAGTTTGGCTCTGGACCCAGAATCACACTGCTGCCGAGTTAGTCTTTGTAATCTGTATGCAGGACACTTGCACCAGCAAACATAAATGTCCTTGTCTAAGCAGATACATTTCTATCTGTTTAAATCTGCTTAACATTTTATAATAGGGGCCTGATATATTGAGAGTTTATTTGTCTTCATAATTTACACAATCTCTTGTGTGTGATTCATTGATCAATTACTCACAGAGCCACCACTGTCCAAATATTTATTCCACTGTTTAAGCATGCCTTTGTATATAAATCCATCATAAAAGGGTAAACTGTGTGTGTGTGAGTGTGAGTGTGCACCTATGCAGCTATCAGTGTATGTGTGCACATGCTTGTGTGCTTGTATGTGAATGCAGCATATGTGATATGTTTTAATTCGTCGTAAACAGACAGCGGTGCGATCCGGGCAGGTTAGTTTTATCAGAGTGTGTTTATCTTAATTCCCCTCAGTCTCTTTCAGGACCACCATCCATTACCTGTCTGAGGAGGCAGCGTGCTCTCCTGGGCCCCACACACAAACACGCACTGTTACCTTGGCGCTTAAAATATGATGATATGACTGTATGAAAGTGTGTATGTATTGCTCACTGCGTGTGACTAACTGCCTGCGTCTTTGTCAGTTTCGTATGCATTGTTGCCTTGGCTTATGGAGAAGATGATGTTTTCAGAGCAGGCCGATGTGACCTTGGCTGTGTAAACGGGTTTGTAATGTAATCATGAGTGGAGGAGAGGAGCTGCTCTGACAAGGAACCATAAACAGTCTAATAGATGCATGCCACGCTAACAGGAAACATCTCCCATATCACATCACATCGCGTGCCACACACACCCACCCACACACACACACAGAGACACACACTCAGCAACGGTACGTTAAGGTCAGGTGTGAGTAATATGCAAAAGAGAAAGGGCATCAACATGTAGATATGAGAGATCCAAGCAATTTCATGCACACTGTATGCATGCTCACACCACATTACCCCCCGTGTGGAGAATGACAGGCTCTTTCGTGGCTTCGACCCTCTCCCCATGCTGTTTGTTTTTAGGGTCACATGCTGCCCTCTAATTCCTGACCCCTGACCCTTGACCTTAGTCCGTCAGCCAGCAGACACCAGCACTGAGCTGACAGCTCCCAAAGCCCACTGACCCCAGAAGCAGAGAGACAGAGAGAGGGGAGAGAGAGAGAGGGAGACAAAGCTCTGACAGCCGACCTCTCGTGGAGGGGGGGACAGCACACACGCGGCAAGAGTGACAGTTTACCTGTTCAAAGAGGTCAAGAAGCGAGAGAGAAAAACACAGATCTCATTTATGAAATTCAAAAAAGCAAAGTTGGAGAAACGAAAAGAGGAAGGGATGTGAGATTTGAGGAGAGGTGGGAGGGGCAGGAGGTGAGGAATGGGATGGGAGGACAAACGTGGGTGAACCCGGCTCGGGGAGGTCACACTCTGCCTGAGGAGACAGGTGCCTCAAGATTAGCCTCTACATTAATGGCCTTTGCTTGCGCGCACACACACACACACACACACACAAACACACACAAACACACATGCTCCCATACACACACATGCATGCACGCTGCGAGCCAGTCCCAGAGAACTCCTATACCACAGGGACGTGGAACTAGTGAGAACACAGCTCTGACTCTCATATCCTATTTATACATCCTTTCCTGCACATTACAATCCTATTTAGCTCGCCCTGCTTCCTACACAATCCTATTTATGGACTCACCCCCACCACACACCCCCGTTTCCACTCTTGAATCCTATTTGTGTGCCCCCTCCTCCTGTATGCAGGTGCCATCTATCCAAAAGGCTGCCTATTGGCTGTGTAAGCTGTGATTCAGATGAGTGTGTGCATGTGTGTGTGTGTGTGTTTACCAGTGATTTGTGTGTTGCTGTTGCACCTAGGAATAAGAGAAACACTGTTCTTGGACTCTTGTGCTTGTGAACAGCAGTCAGGTGTTCT